>JAPQVY010000111.1:26677058-26999558 GCA_028535165.1 Quercus tomentella | reverse complement strand
GGTCTGAAATTAGCAGATCCAAAATAGGAAAATAGCTAAAAAATGTTCTAAATAATAAAAGCCTAAAATTAAGGTAGATTTAGTCTGAAATTAGAAGCTCTAGAATAGGAAAAATGTCTATTAACTGATATGGAGGCTGAAAGTCAATCAACCATTGATCCACGCCATAAATCACGCCCAATCAAGCTAGATCAGCCCTCAATAGCTTGGATTAAATTTATTACTCCTTCATCTTCCTTTGGGCCAAGCTTGGAATGTCCTGCGTTAGAATCAGCCCAAATATCTTGAATCAACCCATTAAGTGCTTCTTTGATCTTCTTGGATCTTGCTTTAGTAATAGGCCCAACTGGAACATGCAATGGATCCTTGAATGCTTGTTGATTCTCTTCACCGCGCGAATCAGTTTGTTCACCGTCGATCATGCCCCCGAGTGATTCCCGCAGATCCCCTCGTGAACCTCTCTCATGACGTAGTCTGCCTCCTCGGGTCCCAAACACCTTAGGTACGGGCGAAAGAAACCTCTTTTGTATAGGACTTCTTTTATCAGAACAAAACGCGATGCTCGGACCTTCAATTTTCTAGCAGCGTCCTTCCCGTATGGTAGCATGCCGTCCCTTAGATAGGAGACTAAAGGCGTGGTCTAGTTATTCTCGTTACCTATCTCCTACACACTCATTACTTCATCTATGAGTGAAGAAGTTTGTACAAAGGATAGTACCCGATCGGGGACGAGCATGTATTCTACTGAGGCGGCCTTTGCTAGGTGGTTAGCAAATTCATTCTCCTCCCTTGGGATTTGGACGAATTTGATTTGTAGACCATTGATTCGACCCTTCACCTCCTCGAGATACTTCTTCATTCTTTCGATCTTGCATTCATAGTCACCGTTAACCTGACTGGTGACGCCTTGGGAGTCGCAGTATACGACCATGTTTTCAACTTCTACTGCTCTTGCGAGGTCCAATCCTGCCACTAAAGCTTTGTATTTTGCTTCATTATTGGTCGTAGGAAAGTCTAGACGGATCATGCACTCGATCTTATCTCCTTCCGGGGTGCGGAGTACCACACCTACTCCTCCAGCTTGCCTATTTGAAGATCCATCTGTATGGATGCTCCATTGTGGAACTACTTCTACCCCCTCGCCTTCTATGAGCGTGAACTCAACGATGAAGTCAGCTACCACCTGCCCCTTTATAGCAGTACGCGGATGGTATTGTATATCGAATTCGCTCAGCTCGCTCAGCTCGGCTACTCATGGCTCTTCTCAAAGGCTTATCTATCAAGACAACAATAGTATGGGCTTGGAAATATGGCTTGAGTTTCCGTGCTGCGGTCACCAATGCGAACGCCAGCTTTTCCATTTGAGGATACCTTTCTTCTGCTCCTCGAAACCCTCAGCTTGTAAAGTAAACAGGTTTTTGCAACCCGTCCTCTTCCCTTATCAATGCTACGCTGACCGCGGCTTGCGAGACGGCTAAATACAAATAGAGCTCTTCTCCTGGTTTGGATGGACTGAGCAAGGGAGGAGTCGAGAGATACAATTTAAGATTCTCAAACGCCTACTGGCATTCGTCTTTCCATTCAAAAGATCTCTTCAACATGCGGAAGAAAGGTAGGCATTTATCTGTCGCCCTTGAGACGAACTTGTTCAATGCCGCTATCTTGCCGTTCAGGCTCTGCACCTCCTTGACCATCTTCGATGGGGCTAAGTCCATTATAGCTCGTACTTTTTCCAGGTTGACTTCAATACCTCTTTGGGATACCATGAATCCCAAGAATTTTCCCGCTATTACCCCGAATACACATTTGCTTGGGTTTAACTTCATGTTGTACACCTGAAGGGTGTCAAAGGTCTCTTGGAGATCGCTCAAGTGTTCGTCTTCTCACAGGCCTTTCACCAGCATGTCGTCTACATAAACTTCAACATTCCTCCCGATCTGTTGTGCGAACATCTTATTCATTAATCTTTGATATGTCGCCTCGGCGTTCTTGAGCCCGAATGGAATCACTTTGTAGCAGAAGAGTCCTTGGCTTGTAACAAAGGAAGTCTTTTCTTGGTCAGCCTTATCCAGTCTGATCTGGTTGTATCCAGAGAACACGTCCATGAAGCTCAGCAGTCGATGTCTTGTGGTTGAGTCTACCAAGGTATCTATTCGTGGAAGCGGGTAACTGTCCTTTGGGCAGGCTCTATTGAGGTTCGTTAAGTATATGCACATCCTCCACTTTCCATTGGCCTTTTTTACCATAATCACGTTTGCCAACCTGTCCGAGTAGTATACTTCTCGAATGAAATCTGCTTCTAACAACTTCCAAACTTCCTCCGCTATTGCTCTGTCTCGCTTTTGAGCGAACACACGCTTCTTCTGTCAGACAGGAGAGGATGAGGGTGACACATTCAGTTTGTGAACTATGACTAAAGCATCAATCCTTGGCATGTCCTCGTGACTCCAAGCGAATATGTCCTGATTCTCCTTTAAAAATTTCATGAGCTCGTTTCGAACCGACTGTCTAGCCAACATGCCCACTCCACTCAGGTCTAGAGTCATCAAGGGTTACTTCCTCCAGTTCCTCCACAGGCTTTGCTACCCATTGTTCCTCTATGCACATGGTTTGCTGGTGGTCATCCATTTCCAGCATCGCAATGTAGCATTCACACGTTGCTACCTGATCGCCTCTCACTTCTCCTACCCCATATTCAGTGGGGAATTTGATCATCAGATGGTAGGTTGATGTTACAGCCTTCCATGAATTCAAAGTAGGACACCCCAGTATGGCATTGTATGCGGACGAGCAATCAACGACTAGGAACGTCACGTCCCTCGTGATCTGCTGAGGGTAATCTTCGACTGTTACCGGTAGGGTGACCGCACCTAGTAGGTACACCCTTGTTCCTCCAAAACCTATGAGCGGGGCGCTTACTGGGATCAATCGTTCCTTGTCTACTCTCATTTGCTGAAAAGCCGGATAGTACAAAATATCTACGGAGCTTCCGTTGTCTACCAGCACCCTGTAGGTATTGTAATCTCCTACTCGTATACTGACTACGAGTGCATCATCATGTGGGTGGTGGAGAGCTCGAGCATCTTCCTCTATGAACCCAATGACGAGATTGTCAACTCGTGCCATCTTCGGGGCGTACCCTGTTACTTGAATGTTTTGAACCATCCGTAGGTATGCCTTACGTGCCTTCTTAGAGGAACTAGAAGTGCTGCCCCCTGTGATCATCCTTATATCTCCCATGGGTGGCTTGGGTTGATCGTTTTCTCTTCAGGCTGGTGCACCTTGGTTTTGCTCTGTTCCTTCCTTGCCAATGAATTTTGTAGTTTTCCTTGTCTAATGAGGGCTTCTATCTGTTGCTTCAAGCCATAGCAATCAAACGTATCGTGGCCGTGGTCTCGGTGGAAATGGCAATATTTATCCTTGGGCCTCTTGCTAGGATCGCCCTTCAATTTACCGAGGAAAGTTAGGGCTCTTTCATCTTTGATCTGCATTTGGACTTGATTAATCGGGGTATTCAGGGGGTGAAGTTTGTAAACCTCCCCGTTGGGGGCCTGGATCGTCGATCATCTCTTTTTTCTCATGTTCTTGCCATCTTCCTACCCCTGTCCTGTTGGGCTTACTCCTGCCTCTCTCTCTTCTTGGGTTTTTCTTCGCGTGCCAGCAGCGTATCTTCAACATTCATGTATTTGGTGGCCCTGTAAAGCACATCTGACATGGTTTTCGGGTCATTCTTGTATAAGGAGAATAAGAATTTACCCTTTCGTAATCCATTCGTGAAGGCTGCTACGAGGATCTTATCGTCAGCTTCGTCGATCGAGAGTGCTTCCTTATTAAAACGGGTTATGTAGGATCTCAGCGTCTCATCTTCCTGCTGCTTAATATTCATCAGGCATGCAGTAGACTTTTTATACCTGTGTCCCTCGATGAAGTGCGATGCAAATTGAGCGCTCAACTCTTTGAAGGAACTAATGGAGTTAGGCGTTAGCCGGCTAAACCATATCCTTGTGGGGCCCTTCAGCATGGTGGGGAAGGCCCTACACATGATCTCATCCGGTATCCCTTGAAGGTGCATCAGGGTCTTGAAAGACTCCAAGTGATCCAGCGGGTCCTTGTTTCCGTTGTAGTTTTCCACTTACGGCATACGAAACTTTGGAGGAAGGGGGAAAGAGTTGACGGACATGGTGAATGGTGAATCTATTCGGTGGACTAGATCGTCGAGATCACTGGAAACTCTTCCCTTGAGCGCGCTCATCATGCACTCCATTCGTTCTTTCATCATCTGCATCTCCTCGACGATGTGGGCGGGGCCGTATCGGCAACGAATGGATGGCTCATGTCCTATCTATCTGGTTTATTCGGGGCGACTACCCTCCAGCCCCTCCTAGTTCCTTCGATTAGCACTGGTACCTTCTTGATCTTCCTCTTGGTTTCCCATCGTTGCGTTCTTCTATCACAGTTATTCCTCTAGGGTTTGGTTTTGTCTAGTAAGGCGTTCCACTGCCGCTGTAAGGGTTTGGACCTGTCTCTCCAAGGCAGTAGGTCGTGGCTCATCTCCCTGAACGTTTTTAGTGGTTGCCATCGAGCGAGTAAGTACCATGCAACTCTTTGTCCGGGAAGCGTTTGTGTGGCTTACAAGTTACTGTCTTCCCACAAACGACGCCAATTGATGATGCCAAAAAATCACCAGTGAGCCACACAATCCTCACACACTCGAAGCAAGACCTGCACAACAAAAAGAGAGGACCTGACAGAGAGCACCGGTGTGGTACCGGCCAAATACCCTCCGAAGGTCAAGTTAGAACTATTCTCACAACTCTAGAGTGCTAGAGATGGGTAAATTATGCGTACCTGTTTTCTGAGGGTCTTTGGGTTTTTATAGTAGTGTAGAACCAAACTCCTATACTTGCACAGCAAGTCTTTTCCATATAGGGAAGATACTCATTAATGGACGTATTTTCCAGAATCTTCTTCGTATTAGAATCCTATTTGTATTGGGATTCTATGGACTAGGGTTTATCGTGAGACGCAAGTCGTTTCCATTTAAGATTCCTTGGAGACCACATAATGACCAAATTAGTGCTACGTAGCCCTTTGGTCCGTCCACCCTGGTCCGTCCATATTGGATTCGTCCACTTTCGGCCCACCTATCCTAATCTGTTAAGCCCATCCAAATGGACCCGTCATCTATATACTTTGATCCGTCATCTCAACATTCTTCCTCTTCAGAACCTAATGTTGTATATAAAGGCATAAACTAAATTAATTCAATATAATTTCAGTTTTTCCCAATTCTTTCATTTCTCATAACCATCAGAGTTGGACTTGGACCATGATGACCCACTACTCCACAAGTCAATGACGAAAAAAATGAGGAAAGTAGATGAAGTCTACATAACTGTTCAAATGGTGCAAAGTTTAGCCATAATATGATATCAAAGGTTCATAGACTGGGAAAAAGCTCTCAGATTTGCCGGGGGTGATGGGCAAATCAAAGGTGGAAACAATACCAGTAAGTATATATATACCACTGCAAAATCTTGTAAATTTATTTGATTGCTTTCTCTTATTTAGTTTTTATTTTAAAAATTATATTTATCTTATTGATGATCAAATATCTTATTCTCTTGTAAGGTTTCTACACTTATGGTATTTAGTCATTTAGAAGCAAGACTTCAAAATTAGACATTGATCCTCACGCTCAAAAGAGGGAAGCGAAATTACGGTTTATTTAGATTGAAGTGTAATGAATTTTAGTTTTTTTTTTTTTTTTTTTTTTTTCATTTAAATATCATAAATGAAAAGTATCTCTCTTTTTATTGATGAAACTCATAGATAGATTTGAGCCTTAATAATAATTAACTAGGTATATATGCTTATTTCAAATTTAGAATATAAATATTTTTATTGAAACAGAATCTTCAAAATCCAAATCTATAAGCATTAGCATTGGGGAATGCAAATGCCAAATGTAAGGAGAATTTGGCATTTGCAGCCCCAAAGTGCTCTACATCAGAGAATTGTAAAGTCAAGTATTGCAAATTTTTTTTGCAATATTGCTACAGTGCAATTCTAAAGGTAGAATTGCACTGTAGCAGTATTGTAAAAAAAAAAAATATATATATATATATATATATTTTATCTCTGACTCTCTCATCTCTGTCTCTCATCTCTCATCTCTGTCTCTCATTTCAGTCATCTCTCCCTCACTCCCACTCTGTCTCTCCGTCTCTCACTCCCTATTTCTCCCCATCAAACCCCATCAAACTCCACTCCCACACCCACACCTTGCCCCCGCCGCCCCCCCAATTACATCCCCAATCGCATCTCTGACCCCAACTACGTTCACATCTTCGACACCACTCTCCACGACGGCGAGCAATCCCCGGCGCCTCTCTAACCCCCAAGGAAATCTCGACATAGCCCAGCAGCTCGCCAAGCTCAGCGTCGACATAATCAAGGCCGACTTCCTCACTGCCTCCAATGATGATTTTGAGGCCGTGAAGACCATTGCCAAGGAGGTTAGCAATGCCGTTAATGCCGATGGGTACCTTCCGGTCATCTGTGGCCTCTCTCTGTGATTTGTAATGGGGTCCGGTGGTGTGGGTGTGGGGTTTTGATTTGTGGGAGTGGGTTTTGGGTGATGGTGGTGCAGTGGCAGCATGGGGCCGTCGTTGTGGCTGGGTATTGATCTTGCGTGGGGCCGTGGTTATGGAGACAACGCCGGTGAAGGCGTGGAGATCAGCTTCCGATGGGTTTTGATGGGGGTTCTGAATGGATTTTTCTTTGATTTTTTGTGGGTTTCTTTGCATGGTGGTGGTGGGTGTGTTGTTGCCGTGGTGGTGTCTCTAGTTGTGGTGGCAAAGGTGGGTTTCATGGTGGCAGATGTGGGTTTCATTTGTTTGGATTTTTACCGTGGGGTGGTGGCATGGCCATGGGTTTCGGTTTGGGTATGTTCTTTGTGGTGGTGGTGGTAGCAGGTGGTTGCAGATTTGGGTTTTTATTTTTATTTGGGTTTTGATATATATTATTTTATTATGTAGATATATTATTTTAATGAGTAGAATAGAAAAATAAAAGTTTGGGATGCTGGAGGTATTGTAAAATGGTATGGTATAAGTGATAAAGTAACTTTTTGAGATGGTAAAATAGAGTAGAGTAGCATTTCCTGATGCTAATGCTCTAAGATGTTAAAATTTATATTAATGCTTAATTTTACTTTGTAGAAGGGAAAAGAAAGGCCCTTAATTTTAAATACTTAAATCAAATTTAAACCTTGGAAGGAGAGATTTATAATTTTAAATTCCTAATGGTTAGTTTGGATTGAGGGGGAAAGAGGGGCAATAGAATAGTCTCAATAGGTTGTTTGAATTTTCACCCTAATTTGAAAGGAAAAAAACAAAGCATTTTTGTCTAACCACTTTTTCTACACACCCTCCAATAACCTCTATATCCCTTTTATATTTTATTAAAATAGTTTTTTTAATTATTTTTTAATTAATTTTTTATTTTATTTTATGGCTCTCCCCTAAAATTGTTTCCTTCAAAATTATCTCCACACACACACAAATCATAATCATCATCACCATCACATCGGCAACGTCAAAGCCATTGTCGTGCTTGTCCCCGTTCCCGTCCTCTCTATCACCTCACTTGCTCTCATCCACTCCACCACCGCACTCACCATTGAGGCCGCAAACATAGAGAAATTTTCTCTTGGTGAGGAGAGAATAGAAAAGAGTCTTCGGAGCTGCATTTTATCGTTTCACTCTTAAAATTTTGGAGAAAATATTTATTTAAAAAGTCTATTGGAGATACTTTAAGTTAAAATGGAATCTTATCATTGTATTCATTATCAATCATGTCTAACTATCGGAAAATGCTAACTATTTTATAAAGTCTCACATCTCAGCCGCCCCTCCCCCCCCCCCCCCCCACCCCCCCGAATTTTTTTTTTTTTTTAAAAAGAAAAAAAAAATCCTATTTTGAAATATTTTTTTGGTTTCCCAGCAACTAGAGTAGTTGCATTTGATCTCTTGTTTTTGTTTCCTTATTTTTTAAGTTGTTTCTATTTCTTCCATATGTTGTATTCAAATTTCAGGATGGAAAATATTGTGCTGGCTCAAGAGATAGTTCACAGCTTCAGACACATGAAAAGGAAGAAAGGATTCCTAGGAGTGAAAATAGATTTTCAAAAAGCTTATGATAGGATGGAATGGAGATTTATCCTTAGGGTCCTGAAGGCTTTTGGCTTCAATGAGCAGTTTATAAATCTAATCCACCAATGTCTATCTACGGTTCATTACTCTTTGCTCTTAATGGAGGAATTTGCCCTGCTTTCCAACCGGAACGAGGTTTGCGACAAGGGGATCCTCTATCCCCTTACCTTTTTATTCTGGGTAGTGAAGTGCTGATGCGCTTAATCAATAGAGAAATAATTCAGCACAAATTGTCAGGAGTAAAGCTCGAAAGAACAGCCCCTCCCATATCTAAACTTTGTTATGCAGATGATATAATTCTCTTCTGCAAAGCGACTAGGGCTGAGTTGTCCTCCTTAAAGGAGTGCTTGGAGAAATATTGCCAATGGTCGGGTCAAAAAATCAGTGTGGAGAAGTCCGGGGTTTTCCCTTCCAAAGAGGTTAGTCCTCATTTCCTCAATCAAATTAGAGCTCATTGGGGCCTAAGCAAACTCCCTACTTCAGCAAAATATTTGGGTATCCCATTATTCCTCACCCCCCACAGGAAAATGGATCTTAATGACATTAAGGAGCGAGTTGAGAGCAAGCTCAGTAGTTGAAAAAGCAAGAATCTATCTTGGGCGGGTCGTGCTACTCTTATCAAATCTGTGGCATTTGCCATCCCCTCCTACTCCATGGCTGTCCTCCAATTCCCCAAGGGACTTTGCGATCAGTTGGATGCTATTGTGAGGCGTTTTTGGTGGAATCCAAAATCTGATAAGGGATCTTATTCCTCTCCTATTGCTTGGGATTCGTTGTGTTGGCCTCTCAAAGAGGGTGGTTTGGGATTTAGAAAGTTTTGGGAATTTAATCAAGCGTTGCTTGCTAAACTCGCATGGTGGCTCCTTGAAGGTAGAGATTGTCTTTGTATAAATCTGCTCCGGGCAAAATATAAAGTTAGAAATAATTGGCTTAATCATAAAGCCTCTGGCAACATCTTTCCGGTTTGGAAAAGCTTAAAGGGTATAAAGCAACTCATTGCTCAAGGTGCTTGTATGTTGATCGGAAGCGGGGAGTCTATTCGTATATGGGAAGATCCTTGGATTCCAAATCTCCCTCACTTTCGGCCAAATTTGCGTGAGAATGCATCTATGGATGGAGCTTTGGTTGTTTCACAATTGCTGGATCACAGCAGGAGTCGGTGGGATTTTTCCAAATTGAGGGCTTTGTTCGATGATACAACGGTAGCTTCAATTTGCCAAATCCCTTCACCTCTTAACGTCCGTTCCGATAAATGGATTTAGACCAAATCTGTGTATGGAGAGCTGTCGGTGAAGTCAGCTTATTGGCTTGGCAGAAGCTCTAACCCTCTGCCCAACCAAGACTTGTTGAGAGGCCAAATATGGAAGACCAGAATCCATGAAAGGCTGAAGATGGTTTTATGGAGAGTTGCTGCAAACTGTCTCCCCACAAAGGACAAAAGGCTGAGGTATGATGCCAATGCAGACACCATTTGCCACCTATGTAAGTCTGGGCAAGAGTCAACCATTCATCTTTTTATTGATTGCCCCCTAGCTAGAGCCTTATGGTTTAGTAGTCAATGGGGAATAAGAATTGATAATTGTGAGCTGTCCACCCCGGCCAAATTCATCCATTTTCTGCTTGTGCCTCCTTTCCATGAGGCTAGGGAGGACTTGCTTCTTTTTGGGGCCTTACTTTGTGATTTGATTTGGAGACTAAGGAATGAGGCTCTATTTGAGGGTAGAGTAGCCAGCTATGAAGATTTAAAAGCCAAAATTGTTAGATTGTTTGCTGAGCATCGTAAAGTTAGATCCTCTCCTCAGATTAGAGGCATTTGTATTCAAGCTAAATGGGTGAAACCTGAGCTAGGTTCTATTAAAATAAATGTTGATGCTGCTGTAGGCGCCCATCATTCTGTTGTTGCAGTCATAGCTAGGGACTGGAGAGGGGAGTTGGTATTTACTTGCTCCAAAAAAGTGAACACCACCCTCCCTCTCCAGGCAGAAGCAGAGGCTATTTTATGGGCTTTGCAACTTGCTGAGCCTTTAAATTCAGCTCCAATTTTGGTTGAAGGCGATTCTCAGGTTTGCTTCAAATCAATCACAGAGCATGGCAGGGACATCCCGTGGGCTATTGAAAATGTCATCCACAGTGTAAAGTTTCTAGCTTCCAATCTCCCTTGTTTGTCTTTTACGTGGGTCCCTAGAGAAGCCAATGAGGCCGCCCACTCTCTTGCTAAATGGAGTCTGTTGTATAGTGTTTGTGGTTCTTTTGGCTTTTGTAACAGCCCTCCCTGTTTTGCTAAGGTTATCAGGGAGGAGGCTGGGTGCTCTCTTGTTTTGTAGTCTTCTTTTGCTTTGAATAATATTATCCATTCAGCAAAAAAAAAATAATAATAATAAGACAAGCAAGGGTTACGGTGGCTTGCATGTTTGATAATGAAAGAAAGAGAAAGATCATTCTTGCAAAATGGAAGCATCTTATTAGAGAATCTGATTTCTTCTTGTAATGGTATATATAATCATATTCGCAATTTCTCAATTGAGGAGATCAACATAGCTACAAACAACTTTGATCGGTGTCACATCATACAAAAGTGTCCACTTTTTCTAGAACGTGGGTTTAGAATTGATGAGGTTGAACTTTATGGAGAAGATGATAATTATGCCTTTTATGTTATGTATAGAGGTTGTCTAGATGACCGCCCAATTATTGTTAAGAAGTTTATAGGGTTAGTCGGAGAAGATGAACTTAGGTCTCTTGCTATTCGTGATATGGTCATTACAACCCAAATGAGCAAGCACAAGAATGTTTTGAAACTGTTAGGCGGGTTTTTTTAAAAAATAACTATAAAACACATACTATATTATAAGTTAGCCAACGTTTCAAACTTATTGCATTTCTAACAATTCGAGTCCAGTGGAGTCGATTTACCCAAAAAGTGGGCCTGGACAAAGTAGGAAATCGAGTTTATTGAACTCGATTTCTATACATAGAAATCGAGTTTAATAAACTCGATTTCTATGTATAGAAACCCAGTTCTGCTCATCACTCCTCCATCAGCTCCAGCTTCTTCGACCAAGTATATAGGGTAAAAAGTGAGTGAAAAATGGAAGTATCAGCGGACCGGAAAACCCTCTTCCCATCAGTTTTCAAACCTCCACTTCTCCTCACAGACTCATCATCAAAACCCATATTGGGTCCTCTCTTCTTCAACCCAAAACCCAAAACCCTTTCTGTTCTCTTTCTCCTCTCTGCCAAACCCACCACCACCTTTCCTCCAAACCCACAACCTCCTCTCCTTCCTTCGCCACTCACTTTCCAACTCCCTCCTTCTCTTCTTTCTATCAAAGCTTCCCGTTTCAACATCTGGGGCGCCAAAGATGATGACGTTTTACACGAAAGAAGAGGGAATGAGAGTGAGAGAGACGGATGGCGACGGAGCGAGAATGACCTGATCTGAGAGAGACGGACGGCGACGGAGCGAGAATGACCGGAGCTGAGACTCCGTCGCCCTCGCCGTCCCTCCGCTTCGATGCCGTTGCCCCTCCGCTCCGATGTTGTAATCTTTTTTTTTCTGTTTCTTATGTTCTTTTTTTTTTTTTTTTGGGTGTAATGTTTGAGTTGAGATTTTTTGAGCAGAAATGATGAGCAAATTCTTAGTTTTATTGATCGGTTTTTATACATAGAAATCGAGTTTATTAAACTCGATTTCTATGTGTAGAAATCGAGTTTGTTAAACTCGGTTTCTGTACACAGAAATTGAGTTCATTGAACTCGATTTCTATGTATGGAAATCGAGTTCAATAAACTCGATTTCCTACTTTGTCCATGTCACCTTTCTGGGGTAAATCGAGTCCACTGAACTCGAATTGTTAGAAATGCAATAAGTTTGAAATGTTGTCTAACTTATAATATAGTACGTGTTTTATAGTTATTTTTTTTTAAAACCCCTGTTAGGCTATTGTTTAGAGTTCCTGGTACCTGTTCTATTTCTTGAAAATGCAAAAAATGGAGCTCTAAATGATCAAGGAGGTTTTGGGGCTAACGAATATCTACCATGGAAGATTAGGGTACAGGTTGCAAAGGAGCTTACCAATGCACTTACATATCTCCACACTGCACTTTCTAGGTCTATCATCCACAGGGATATAAGACCCAACAGTGTTTTCTTGGACCATGACTTTGTTCCTAAATTTAGCAACTTCTCACTTGCCATCACAAATCACAATCCCTCCTGACCAATCTCATTCTATAGATACAGTGAAGGGGGATTTGTGGCATCTTGATCCTACATATAGATATTCACGCTCTGTTACACAAAAAAGTGATGTTTATAGCTTCGGTGTGTTTCTACTTGTTCTCTTAGCTGGAGAGAGGCCTATGTATGACACAATTGAAAAATATGAGAGACATCCTGTTCTAAATGATAAATTAACTGAAATTGTGGATCCTAAACTTTCTAGCGAGGGAGGAGAAGATGGAAAAGCGCAACAAATTGGATCTTTTCTAAAACTAGCATCGGCATGCAGCCAAAAGAAAAGTGAAGCAAGGCCGGATATGATCGATGTAGCAAAAGAACTCATGCGGATTGAGAAATCCTTGTGATTTTTCCTTGTTATCATCAGAAAATAGTCATGATTCAACATTGGCACCAATTTCATAGTGTAACATTATATTATTTTGGTTTAAATATGCTTTTAGTTATCAACTTTTTGTTTTGACTTAAATATGGTTTTGGTCCTCAACTTTTAAGAATGGTTTCATTTTGGCCCTCACAAAATTGTTAATTTCATTTGGAAAAATTAAACGAATACTCTAAAAATATTGGTTTAGGAAATATTTTTAGGAACTTTTTATGGGGAAATAAAAATAAATAAATAAATAAACTTTTTTTTGTGGCTTTTTATGTTTCCTATAAAAGTGGTATTGAAATTTTTTTTTTTTTAAATTGTCCATTAACAAAAACTAGTCCCATTTCATTTTTTTTTTTTTTTTTTTTAATTGAATAGACCCATTTCATTTTAGTCCTCACTAACTCGTATTTCATGACATAACCACATAACCAACTGAATGCTTATATATGCCAGTTAATTACAACTGAAATTGAAAAGTCATGTCGACAGCTTAAATGAAAAAAAAAAAAGCCACATATTCCTTCCTCAATTATTTTTTAAAAAATAAAAAAGAACAAAAGGAACAAAAAATAAAACCCACTTCCCTTTTATTTTTCTTATACCCAAATGACTAGTAAGTTGTGTTTGGAAATCTTCGCAATTTCTTTATAAATCCAAAATTCACTTAACAAATACTAGATGTGAGACTCAGCATACATCTACACAACACATATTCACACAAATCCAATTTGAGGTATTACATATTTAGTTATTACTTGGTACTTCTCTTCTTTGTTGAGGTAAAATGGACACACAAACTAAAATAAGTACAAACAAGTTTACATGAAAAAAAATAACAAATATTCATCTCATCAAATTGTAAAAAATTTTGTAAAAAACCATTATTTCTTTTTTTTCTTCATTTTAATTTTTGGCAAAAATATTATTTTGGTCTCTACATTTTGGGGTCATAGTCTATTTGGTTCCTACATTTTCAAAACAATTAATTTGATCCTTATTATTTTTAATTTGCAGTCAATTTGGTCTCTACCAATAACTTACTAATTGAAAATACACATGCGGCAAGTTTGCAACTATTGACATGAACCCACATACTAATACCCAGAGACCTTGAAGAACAAAATATAAAATGAATTTCTGAAATGTTAAAGGAATTATAAGAGAATTAGAAGAAAAAAGAGAAAAAAAAAATTGCTAAAGAAAAGAAAAACATTTTTGAAAGCTGATTTGGCTTATTTTGCCATCTAAAAGCATTGATTTGGCCATTGCAATTTATATACATCAGCATCTCATTTAATATTTTAATATTAGTTATGCCAATAGAGTAAATTGTTTGTCACGTATATATTTTTTGTCAGTGAATTAATGGTAAGAACTAAATTGATTATAAGTTAAAAATAATATGAACTAAATTGACTGATCTCAAAATATAGTGACCAAATTGATTATTACTTACCACATGGTAGTGCAGCACTCTCCCAAGTAGGAGTTTTTTTTCTCTCTCATTAGTAAGAGCTCTTTCCTCCCTTAGTTCTTAACTAGGGGTTTCTCTTTGACTATACTAATCTCCGAGATTGGGCATGGTCAAGAATTAATTCATTGAAATGGAGCAGGCTGTACTAGATGGACTGCAGAATCTACAGCTCACTAAGGAAGAAGAGGAATGTATCCAGATCACGAACCAAGGTCGTGCTAAGCTTCTAGAGGAATGCTATCTAAGCCTCTTTGGGAAGCTTCAGTCAAGCAGGCAGCAGAACCAACGAGCTCTGAAAGGCACATTGAGAGCTGTCTGGAAAATGGTATCTGACTTGAGGATATTGGAGGTAGGCAATGGCATATTATAGTTTAAGTTCGGGTCAAGGTACCAGATGGAATGGGTAGAGAAAAATGGCCCATGGAATTTTGACAATAACTTGCTGCTATTGTGTTGATGGAGAAAAGGCTTTTCAGCGGTGAACATTACATTCACGCACTCACCGTTTTGGGTCCAGGTGTGGGGGCTGCCGTTTGAGCTTCTGTCTAAAGAAACCGGGAAAGACATCGGCAATAGTATCGATATCTATGTTGAAACAGATAAAAGGTCAGGGCAAACAGATCAGGCGAAGTTTATGCGAATCCGAGTTGAGTTGCAACTCAAAAAGCCACTTTGAAGGGGGGGGGATGCATTAAGAACATGGAAAATGAAAGGGTATAGGTAACTTTCAAGTACGAGAGGCTGCCCCCTATGTGCTATGTGTGTGGAAGAATGAGACATGACGATCGGCACTGTACGCAAGCAACAAATGGAAAGGAAGTTGAGTATCAGTATGGGGAGTGGCTTAAAGCCAATGGAAGTTTTAATGGGACTCAGTATAGAGTAAAAACCAAGAAGAATGACAGTGCTATGTCAAGTGGCGGAAGTGAAGAAACAAGACAGCCACCTTCGCTGGCGGTGATGGGAGACACGGCGACTGATAGTGGCGGTGGAGTTCAAAAATCTGGTGGTTTTCAAGAAAGTGAAAAGGCTGGTGACTGGGGTACCCGAGGTGATGATGGGAGGTCAGCTTGTTAGGCGGCTTGTCTTTCTCAGAGATGGGATAAGGCTGAAGGGACTTTGCCTAGCCTGGGGAAGGGAGATGTAGCATGTGAGCAAGGGAAGGTGCAGGACATAGCTAAGGCAAAAGGGAAGAATAAAATATGTGGGGATGAAATATCTGTAGTGGACCTACAAAAGGGAAGGAAAAAAGGGGATGAGTCAGAGGTGACAAGCCCACTAAAGCCAAAACGTGATATAAGTGAAGAGGATGTAGTGGGCTATATGGACGTGGGCCAAAGTGAAGAAAAGAAGCCCAATGCAAGGGGAAGTTGGAAGAAACTAGCCAGAGCACAAGGCTTGGCTGAGAATGGCAATGCAGCAGCCCAAAAAGAGGAGGAAGTTGGGACAAAAAGGCCTAGGAAAATAGAGAAGCAAGAAGCAGAGGAGGTAAGGAAAAATAAGAAAAAGCGTGAGGAAGCTCCGGATAGTGTTGTTCTTATGACTGTTGAAACAGCGGTGACTACAAGACAGCACCGCCGGGAGCCATGATTGCTTTATGCTGGAACTGTCGGGGGCTTGGGAACCCCCGATCAGTTGGTGCGTTGCACAATTTGGTGCGACGTTGGGACCCCGCAATTGTCTTCTTGTCGGAGACGAAGAGAAAAAATTCAGGTATGCAGAAAGTTAAGGTAAAGGTTGGTTTTGAAAATGGGTTTTATGTCAAAGGAAAAGGAAAAGGAGGGGGCTTAGCTATGTTATGGAGAAGAGAGACAGACTTAGAAATTAAGAGCTACTCAAAGCACCATATTGATGCGGTGGTTACAGAGGAAGGAAATGGCTTCAAGTGGAGGATAACTGGTTTTTATGGGCATCCGGAAACTCATCTTAGGAGGGAGTCTTGGAATTTCCTTGATACCTTAAACAACCAATATCATCTGCCTTGGTTATGTTTGGGGGATTTTAATGAGATTCTATCAAGAGAAGAAAAACAGGGCGGTGCTCAAAGATTATGGCAACAAATGGCAGGTTTCAAAAATGTAATTGATCGATGTGAGTTTAGGGACATGGGGAATCGTGGCTCAAAATACACTTGGTGCAACCAACAAGAAGGACCAGACATAATTTATATGAGGCTGGATCGTGCTTTTGCAACTGTGGAGTGGCTGCAGCACTTCCATAATATAAAGGTACACCATTTAGTTGATACTACCTCTGATCATACCCCACTCTTACTTACTGAAGCTAGTACTATTTCTCAATAAAGGAAACGTAGATTTCACTTTGAAGCTATATGGATGAGGAGGGCAGATTGAAAGGATGTTATTAAGGAGGTTTGGAAGGATGGTTCAAGTAGAGGTACTCCGGATGGGCTCTGTGAGGGACTCAAACAATGTGCTTCAGCCTTGACAAGCTGGAGCAAATCCACTTTTGGGAGAATTCCAAAAAAGATTAAGGAAAAAAAGGAGGCTTTAGGAAGACTAATTGAGCATGATGATGACGAACAAAATGGGGTGGAAATCAATAGGCTTAGGAAGGAAGTTAATGAATTGTTGGATGATGAAGAGGTGTGGTGGTAGCAACGATCATGGGTACAGTGACTAGGGGAGGGAGACCGCAATACTAAATACTTTCACCATCGTGCATCGGAAAGAAGGAAAAAGAACACTATCAATGGGTTGTGGAATGAGGATGGATTATGGTGTAGCGACAAGGTCACTAGGGAGATGAATAGTGATCTAACCTGTAATTTTACCATAGATGAAGTCAAAGCAGCTCTCCAACAAATGCACCCTACAAAAGTGCCCGGCCCGGATGGTATGTCAGCTATTTTTTATCAAAAGTACTGGAATATTGTTGGTTATGATGCTGCTAATATGGTTCTTAATGTGCTTAATTCTAATGCTCCATTTACTGAAATAAATAGAACTAACATTGCTCTTGTGCCAAAAATTATGAATCCATCCAGGATGAAAGATTTTCGTCCCATAAGTCTCAGTAATGTGGCTTATAAACTGATCTCTAAAGTTCTTGCAAACCACCTCAAAGTGGTTCTCCCTCATCTTATATCAGAAAATCAAAGTGCCTTCTTGGCAGAGCGCCTCATTACGAACAACATACTAGTGGCTTTTGAGCTAATGCATTATTTGGATCATAAGAAGAGTGGGAAGGATGGTTATATGGCAGTTAAACTGGACATGAGCAAGGCCTACGACAGAGTAGAGTGGATCTTCATAGAAAAAGTCATGAGGAGGTTGGGTTTCCAAGAAAGGTGGGTGGATTGGATTTTGAGGTGTAGTACTACTATATCTTATTCTGTCCTAATTAATGGTGAGAGTCATGGGTGCATCACACCATCGAGGGGGTTAAGGCAGGGAGACCCATTATCATCATACCTTTTTTTTGTTGTGTACGGAGGCCTTTTCAACCATGATTGTGGAAGCAAATAACAACCAGAGGCTTAATGGCATTTCAATATGTAGGGGGAGCCCAAAAATCACCCATCTGTTCTTCGCAGATGATAGTTTATTATTTTGTAAGGCAGAAAAGCAAGAGAGCCAAACATTGGTGGAGATTCTGGAGCGGTATGAGATGGCTTCGGGGCAAAAAATTAATGCGGACAAGTGTTCAATCTTCTTCAGCCAAAATACAACACTCGATACAAGAAGGGAGGTTTTGTGCACTCTTGGCCCTATGCAAGACACAAGGCATGGTAAATACCTTGGCCTCCCCTCTATAATTGGGAAGTCAAAAAACCAGGTCTTTGCGGAAATAAAGGAGAAGGTGGGGAAAAAACTATCGGGCTGGAAGGAAAAAATGCTCTCAATGGGTGGCAAGGAGATCTTAATTAAAGCAGTGGCTCAAGCTATCCCGACATACACAATGAGTTGTTTCTTACTTCCGAAGGGTCTGTGTGAGGACTTGGAACAGATGATGAGAAACTTCTGGTGGGGTCAAAAGAACCAAGAAGCAAAGATGGTGTGGGTGGGGTGGAAGAAAATGTGTAAGTCTAAACTACAAGGAGGAATGGGCTTTCACAATCTTAAGGCTCTCAACTTAGCTATGCTAGCTAAGCAGGGATGACGGCTCCTTACCAACCCAAGCTCCTTAATGGCTCAGCTTTATAGGGCCAAATATCACCCCACAGGTGATATCCTTAGTGCAAAGCTTGGAAGTAATCCCTCGTATGCCTGGCGAAGTATCTATAACAGCCTGGAAGTAATAAGGAAGGGCACCAAATGGAGGGTTGGAAATGGGAAAACGATACACATTTGGGAGGATAAGTGGCTCCTTAACCCCACCACTTACAGAGTTTGCTCCCCCCAAAGAGACATAGATGATTTCCCAATGGTCTCATCTCTCATAGATGAGGACACAAAGCGCTGGAAGGCAGATCGGGTAAGGGCACTCTTCTACCCTTTTGAGTCAGAAACTATACTTAAAATACCACTGAGTTACAGCTTACCGAATGATAGTATAATTTGGTTGGGCAACAAGAGGGGTGTGTTTACGGTTAAAAGCGCGTATTATGTGGCTTTGCCTTTGGTTGAAGAACCGGGTTTGGGTGAATGCTCAGGTGGCAACTATAGAGCCCTACTTTGGAGGAAAATGTGGCACCTTAAGCTTCCGGCCAAAGTGAGAATATTTGCTTGGCGAGCTTGTGTGAATGGACTGCCGACACGTATGAATATGGT
The DNA here is from genome assembly GCA_028535165.1 of Quercus tomentella. Lineage (NCBI taxonomy): Eukaryota > Viridiplantae > Streptophyta > Magnoliopsida > Fagales > Fagaceae > Quercus > Quercus tomentella. The sequence goes on along the minus strand of JAPQVY010000111.1, from coordinate 26,980,519 downwards.
GACAGGAGGTATTGATGTTGACGCAACCTGCCCTATATGTGGAAAAGAGGGAGAAAGTACAAAACATGCTCTCCTCTATTGTAAAAAAATTTGTGATGTTTGGTGGTTTTGGCAGTCTTGCCCAATAAATCTTTTGGCTGAAACAAATGATGTAGTGGATGTGGCATTGCGAATTATGGAAGCTGGCACCTGTCATTACTTGGAAATATTTTTTGTCACGGCGTGGTCGATTTGGTATAATCGGAATCAGGTGGCTCATGACGCTTAAAGTTCCCCTTCAGTACATATCTGGGGTATTGCACAACGAGCCCTTAATGACTATAATGTTGTTACAGCCGTCAATTTTCTTCGGCAGCAACCTCCGGAGGTTGGGTGGAGTGCACCTCCATCGGGTTTGCATAAGATAAACGTTGACGGTGCAACATCTGAAGATGGCAGACCCTCCGGTGTGGGCGTGGTATTTCGAGATTGCAGAAGAGTGGTTGTGGCAGCAAGTGCAAAGGTACTGCCTGCACAATATGGCGTGGAAGTCACCGAAGCCTTAGCCGTGGAACAAGGGATTCAGCTAGCTTGACAAAAGATGCTCTCGCAAGTTATTCTTGAGTCTGACTCGCTCTCGATCGTTGATGCTATTTCCTCAAACTTGCCCTATGGAGAGTTGCAGCCCATTGTTCAAGGGATCCTTTTGCTGTCCTTTTCCTTTGATATTTGGAAAGTCAAGCACTTGAAAAGGGAATACAACAAAGTGGCTCATGAATTAGCCAAGTTGGCTAGAGAAACCAGGATGTCACAGACCTGGACTGAAATGGAGCCCCCTATGGTTCATCAACTTTGCCAAATTGATAGGACTAAATGTTAGGTTTGTTTATGTTTTATGCCTGACTTTGTTGTACTTCAATTTCTGAAGTGTTTTAATGAATTCAAGTGAAGTTTCACTTTCAAAAAAAAAATTGATTATTACTTAGGAACCAAAATAGTATTTTCACCTTAATTTTTTTTTTTTTATCATTGAGAGTGACACTCATATTACCCCTTTTGAATAAAGATGTGAAGTATTTCACAAATTTATCAACTTAATAATTATAAAAAGAAAATTAACGAAATTATTGATTTGAAAAATATTTGAAAAAATTTGTTATGAAAAAAAAAAATGTTAGGTTTGTTTATGTTTTATGCCTGACTTTGTTGTACTTCAATTTCTGAAGTGTTTTAATGAATTCAAGTGAAGTTTCACTTTTAAAAAAAAAATTAATTATTACTTAGGAACCAAAATAGTATTTTCACCTTAATTTTTTTTTTTTTATCATTGAGAGTGACACTCATATTACCCCTTTTGAATAAAGATGTGAAGTATTTCACAAATTTATCAACTTAATAATTATAAAAAGAAAATTAACGAAATTATTGATTTGAAAAATATTTGAAAAAATTTGTTATGAAAAAAAAAAAACAAATAGTTTTGATAAATTTTTTGATAAAATATATCAGAAACTCCTCCCCTCACTCAGTCTTTTGTGTGTTTTGGTGGAAACTAAGCTATGATGATGAAGATGCAGTCTGTTGTTGTGTGCGCGTTTCAGAGTGTGATTGTGAAGAAGAAGAGTCCGTTTCATCAAATGCGAACCCTAACCCTAAAAGTAACACCAATACGACCTCGTTTTGCGGAGATATTCAGCCTCCGAACACTCTCATCGTCTTCTTCCTTAGATTATTCCGACCGGTCTCGCGGTGGCCTGCCTCGCTTCTTCTCCAAACTTCTCCCTCCTTCCAAGGCACCTCTCTCTCTCTCTCTCTATATATGTATATATAGTAAGTTAGATTATTTACCTAAAAATTTGTTTACAATGTGCGCAGCTTTTGTGTTTCTGCTGTGAAATAGTTTTATGTTGTTAAATGTTCATATTATGGTGATAATTTTGCGATCATTAATGGGAAATGTACTGGGTGAAGATTATAAGTTAAAGTAATAGAAGTAATTAAGCTCAGACATTTGGGTATGATAAAAAAGTTGTTTTGTGTGTGTGTGTGTGTGTGTGTGTTTTCAAATGGTTTTGGTCATTTACAGAGGAGAGCCGTTAATGAAAGGGTGAGGACGAGTGAGTTGATTCAAGTTAAAAAAAAAAAAAAAAAAAAAAAAAAACAGTGGAGGAAGACTTAAAATAACACTAGTAGTAAAACAAGACATTTCAATTAAGTTGGGTTGGATTTTTGGATTTATAGCTGATATCAAAATTTTGGGACTAAGGTTTGATTGTTGTTGTTCTTGTTGTTGAGGAATGGGGTGGCATGGAAGTTGGGTTGGATTTTTGGTTCGGTATTGATGGAAATGAATGACGGATCTTGACTAGTCTATTGGGAGTCTGTAGCCGACCTCGAAATTTTGGGACTAAGGTTTGGTTGGTGTTGTTGTTTAGGAGTGGGGTTGTCATGGAAAGTGGGTTGGATTTTTTGGTTTGGTGATGTTTCTTCGTTGGGATTTTGTAGACATGCTAAATTGGTCAAGGCAAGAATGTTTGTGTTTGGGTCTCGGCAATTTTTGGCTGGTTGAGTTGATATTAGTCACTGCTGTTGTTATTGTTGTTATCATTACTATTTTATTTAGAAAGTTTGTTGGCATTCCTTTAACTTAGCATTGGCAATCTGGCATAATATATGGGGGGTTTTCCATAAGATGGCCTCTTTATGCTCTTCTGAAATGTAGTTTGGCACTTTTTAGAAATTTTAGCTTAGAGTTACATGATTGAAGAATGAGGATTGACAGAATTCTTATTGTTTTGCCTAATAATGCAGGGTGGTATTGTTCGTGTACAAGGAGATGAGTTCTGGCATATGACTAAGGTTTTGAGGTTGAGCACAAATGATAGGTATTCTTAACTGTCATCATTTATGAGTTACAAGTTTTACCTTTCCGGACATTAACCTTGTCTTTATTTTATATTTTTGTATACTCATATTAGTCATATATAGGATTAGGAAGTATTAGCGATAAAGTAGTGATAATTGTGAAAGGAAAAGGCAGACGTAACCAATCTAAGCTAGAACACAAACAACTGCACGGTTTATGAACAATTATTCAGAACTCTGTAACTTGAACCAATCTAAAAATGCTGTCTTCATTTTTCAGTCTTTCATTAATGCAGATTTAACCAACCTCTTTGAATCTTTAGGGGAGTGACCTCATGAAAAGCTTAGTTGCCAAATTATCTGGACCTAAATGGTGGAGTGATTGAGGTGTTTGTATTTGAAATGTTTCCATTTGATTTCAATTAATATTCAAATGTACGCACACCTTTAGCCTGATCTATTTTTCTCCTTGTAATGATTTTTGGCCATCGTTCCAATGTTCCCTTTATTTTCTTGATTTTTTATAGTTTTATTTCTTAAGAATGTATCATGATGTATAAGAGTATATTCTAAGGAAGTTATTTTATGAAAGCTCCTAGTTTTCTCAAAATGATAAGCTTTTAGACTAAGAAGTGCTAGAGGTTGATAATCGACTTTCCCCCACAAATTCAAAACAACTCCTCTATGTGCGTGGATTGGATCCTTGGGCTGACTATTTAGTTTGCTAACATCTCTTACGTCATTGCTTAACATGGCATTTGGTTTGGGATATCTTTTAATGAAAATTTTAAGAGGATTCCCTTGTTTGGTTGTAAATAGCCCAAGGAAATCTAGACGCCCACAAGCATCCAAATTTCCCTCCAAATCTCACATTTGTGGAATTTAGATTCCCTTAAAAATAGATACCAAGGCATGGCAAAATTCTGTTTTTTTTTCTTTTTTGTAAGTGATAATATTATCCTCATTTAACTTAAAGAACCTAACCTTAAATTAGATACTGCAATTATTAAGAAAGTGATGTTATGCTATGTTAATGCATTGCAGTTGGTGTTGGAAATGGTTTATGCTATGTCATAGCTTTATCATTATTACTTTTTTTTTTTGCAAAGCTAATCAATGCAAGCTGTTCATTCTACAGCTTAACTTTTTTTTGCTTAATTATAGTTCATGTGATACTCTTGGGTGTTTTTTTTTTCCCTCTATTTTATTTAAGTGTTTTGAGATTATATTATTACTTACCAAAAAAAGGTTTTTGAAATAACATTATTGGTTTTTTCAAGAAAAATTAGAACATATAAGATATTTCAAGTTTAAAAACCAAACAAAAAAAAAGAGAGGTAATTCTTTACAATTCCTAAGAATAAGTGTAACAAAAAAAAAAAAAAAATTATATTCAAAGAAATGTTGACAAACCAAACTTGAGCATGATTTCATTCTTGGACATTCAAAAACCCAGGATTTTGAATGCTAGAGGATATATCGGATCCCCCGGACCAAACCACATAAGAGTTATTTGGTTTCTCTATCAATCAGCCTAGTATTATCAATTTTATTCTGGTATGTCACCCAGATTTGACCTGGTCAAGTAACAAGAGGTTTGCCTCCCCTCCAAGGGGTCCTATCCTATGTATTTATAAGTTTCATGTTTTCAATCTTGCCCTTTGAATTTTAGGCCTAAACATCTTTTCTAATTAGATTTTTGTGAAGGTTATCCTATGCTAGGGTCTAAAGCTTTTGGATTTGTTAGAATAAAAGCTTGCTTTCACATTTAAAAATAGTCATATAGTTCTTTTTAGCCTGTATGATGTTGAGAAACTGAAATTAAAGTTTAAAACTTGCACTTTAAGTTAGTTTTGGTCTTTCTAGAAATGGTAAATTTTAGCCATATGAATAAATTGCAAAGGAACTTGATTTTTTTTTTTTTTTTTGAGAACTTTATTATGGCAGATACTATAAAGTAGCTTTTGTTAGATGAAAAAATTTATGGTTGTCCAAATTATGACATGCAAGGATAGAGCTTTTTAACGGGAAGGGAGGTTTGATAGAAGGGTGCATTCAGAGGATTGACCGTAGTGGACTGGATTTTGTGGCCCTGGAAGATCCGAAGTTAGTTCTTCCTCAGAGCACATATTGGCATGTATTTGCAGCTTTTGGTAAGTTTTTGTGGTATTCAGTAGAGTCAGTTCATAAAATTGGATGCACAGTTTCAAGGCTTCTGGTTTGTCATCACATTTTTTAACCTGCTTCTGTTTAGGTACTCTAAAGGGTGGTCGAGCTGACTGGCTTGTAGAGAAATGCACGGTATATCCTATTGCATATTAAAAATATTCTCCTGTTAGAAACTTCCATTTTGTCATGTTTAATTTTGTCACTTTTTAACTGTGTTAGGAACTGGGGGCTAGTAGTGTAACACCTCTATTGACAGAACGTTCGCCTTCAATTTCGGAGAATAGGTTGGACAGATTGCAACGTGTTGTTTTAGCAGCAACTAAACAATGTAAATAATTGGTTCTTGCTAGTTTCTCAATGTAAACTTACGATGAATTTGAATTAACTTTTCCTGTTAATTTTGCTTTTGGCAAATGATATTAAAAGCAGTTTGAATGGCTTATAACTGAAAGGTTTCCTACACTTAAATTTTTCCTTTTATTTACCTCCTTTTACCCCTGTGATAGGTCAACGGCTGCATGAATTAATTCTGAATCCTCCAATGAAAATTGATGGCATTCTGCCACAAGTGAGTTCTCCACCTTGTGCCTTTAAAGGTTGGGTAAATTATTATGGCTGTAAAACATTAAAAAGAACTTTAAGGGAGGCATGGTAACTGCAACTTTTGTATAACTTACTTTAGCAGAAAATCAACTTAAAATACTATTATATGTAAATCAAATATTTAGACAGTATTCTTTATTGTTTTCTTGCAAATTTTGTTAAAATTTCATGAATTGTAGACATTGTAGCTCCTTTCCCACTATTAGTTACTTGATATGTGTGGTTCCCTTTAATGTATAAACCATGAAGGACTCTTTTAGATGTTTTAACAATTTTTTTTCTTTGCTCCCTTGTTTGTAACTTGGACATTTGTATTTTGTGTCCTACAGATTGCTCAGTCAAAGCTATCTTTTGTTGCTGTAGCAGAGGCTAGTCCTCTTGTTAGTGTATTGACTTCATCAAAAAGCGATTCTGGTGGACTGATTATAGTTGGACCAGAAGGGGGTTAGTATGCATCATAATTTAGCCTTGTCTCTTATCATGTACTTTTCTGACATTGCCACTCATGAATAGGCCTGTGTTTGAATCGGAAATTAATTTAATTGATATTTACACTGATTTTTTAAAATCTATATAAGTTATATAATCAGCTGTGCTTGAATCTAAGAGACAGTTTAAAACTTCAATTTCATGTGGATCACAGACATACATAGTCTCATATATAGTAATGGTTATCATGCAAGGTTTTCTTTCTGGTATACCTGTTGCTGTTATTATTCTGCAACTTTCATGAATTTGTTAGTTCTTATGACATATGATTTACTATTTATTGATTGCCTGGTCAAGTTGCCTTCCAGTTGTATCAAGTTGTAAAAGGAACATTCTTTTAGTTCCGACTTTTGACATGATTACGTAAGATATGCTTGTCATCTTATTCTTTAAGATTTTATGAAGATTGCTGAGTTATTCTTACAGAGTATTGTTGCCAAGAGCCTTGTTGCTCAATTGACATCTCCTGGTGATTTAAAAAGAGACGTCCAGAGATCAAATCCCCCCTCACCCATTATAACTATCGAATTCATACTAAGTTATTGATAATATACCAAATTCCAAGTGATTCATTGGAGGTATTAACAATCTTGAAAAATTAGTGATATAATTGATTGTGTGATTGAAGCAGATCTTTTAGTTTGTTTCTTTTTTGGAACAATCATACCTTATTAATTTTAATCATTGTTTGCCATTTTGAGACTTATTCTTACATAAGAAGAAAGCTACTAATATTGGACCAAGAAAAAAAACCCAAAGGATAACACAATTAGTTGGGGACCACAACTTGTGAAGTAGATGTCACTAGTTCAAATCTCCCCGGATGTCTCCCTCCTTGGAGCCAAAACGTACTGCACCAAGAAATGATAAAAATAAAATAAAAGCTCAGGGTTGTGGTTTGAGTTAAATTGATTTGTCAACTTCTGGTTTAATAGTTCAATGTATTCAGATTCTAATGAGGTTGCTATTTTGTTTTTTGGGTTTACTTATCAAAACGTGTGATTTATATATGCATATTTTTTTAATAATTATTGAGATTTATTAAGTACTTCAAACTTTGGTGGACAAAGGGTAACTTTTTAAACCGTTCGTTGGTGGATCAATTTTACTCAAACCACAGGTGGTAGACATATAGTTATCCCTAAAAGATTTTAACGTTGCTTTGTTTTTATGCATACAGCAGTTCAGTTATTATTATCATCATTATTATTTTGAATTTGAGGGACTAAAGTAGGTTTATCCTTCTAGGTAAGTATAATGTTCTCTCACTAGTAAAGAAATTACTCTGATGCAGCCAGCAAAGAGCTCAAAAACAAACAACTGATCAAGATACCAAGATATTTTAAAATTGTGGTCTAGTTTTGATGTGGGGCTTTTTTTGTCACCTTTTATAGGCTACCATATTTATTATTGAGTCTTAGTATTAATGATTAAGTTTCGGTTGGTTCATTTTTAATTAAGCTTTTCTAAAATGGGGTAAATTTTATAGATTTCAGATCTCCTGGAATCGACTGTAAAGAGCTGTATTGTAGGCCCATGAGTCATATTTTATATAGACATTCATTTTCTATTTTTTAAGTAGTTTTCTACTTGGTTTAAAAGTATCTTCATTTCTTTTCTTTGTTATAGGAGTTAATTTTTCCAGAAAAGGTTATTATTTAAAACTCTTTAGTTTTTTGGGGAAAAGGATTGATATGGCCTATATAATGACCTTTATGTTATAAACAAATTCATAGCTTTAAGGGTTTGATGGCCTTCTTCCTAATTATGATTTCCTAGGGTTCTTGGTTGTGATTGCCTAGGTTTTTTTCATTCTTTGTTTCTCATTCAATTTATTGTTGTCTTTTGGAATGATTAGTTCCAATTAATGTGTTTGTTCACATCAATCTCTTAATGCTTCAGACTTCACCGAGAAAGAGTTGAATATGATGGTGGAAGCAGGAGCCACGACTGTTGGTCTGGGACCACTTCGCTTACGAGTCGAAACTGCAACAGTGGCACTTTTAGCAACTGTAATTTTATGGTCCGACTCTCAGCAAACATCTGGTTCCTAACTCTTGTAGGTGGGACTTATATTTTCCTCTTCCCTTGGAGAATGATCCGTCCCACACAACCTACTACGTGTCTTTATGATTTGTGACATATCCTTGGGATAAAGCTCATGTGGACTGGTAGATGATATATTTTTCTTTCTGCATAGGGAAATATGAATGGGTGAATCACACTAGAACCACAAAAGGTGTGAATAGAAGGGAGGAAAGAGTTGGGATAATTTGAAACAAATTGATGTAACATGTACTTCTGGTCAATTGCAATGGAATATTGCTTCTCTCATTTGTTTTCAATATCTATCATGTTTATTTTATTGGTTTTAGATCAGTGCTTGTTGGCAGTATGTGGAGAAAAAACTTGTAGTCAAGTATTGGATATCAAAAGTTATCTTGACATTGTTTTTCTTAACAAGATCTTCACGTGTTGAGAAATTGTATTTTTTTATTTCATTGGTGAAATTGTGTTCAATAGCGTGATAAAGTCTTTCTTCTACTTTAAAATTTGATAGTGAAAGAAAGAAATAAAGAAACAAAAATGAGAACTATTGTAGCCTTTTATCCTATAGAGTTCAGACTTGAGCTTAACAGTAACCTGACTAATCTAAAATGGTTAAGTTCTGCCTAACCCACCTATAGCCTACTTAAGACCAGTCATTTACTACTAAATGAGTATTTTCGAAACTGAAGTTGTACGTCAATTGAATTTTTTGTAAAAGAACATGACTGGAACCATGCTTTCTTTGCATTACTTGTCTATATAGAATTGTAGGATTATCAAGAACAGGGTTTTAGCAATAAGTTTCTTAAATTTACTATTATATGCTCTTTTTAAAAAATTATTATATATAAATCACACTTATCTTTCAACCAAGCAATCTCAACAAGGCTTACATAAATTAAAACACCCAAATTTGGATAGGACTAAATCTTTTAATCCTGAAGTTTAGAATTTAGACACAAGATTATTAGTGTCCAAATTATTCAAAACAATTGGTAAACAATAATTAGTTGCTTGCACATGAATGAAAATTTGGAGGTTTCGGTAAAGTTGGGATGAAGCAAGGTCAAGCCCTTTCCTTAATATGATAATATAAAATATACTGAATTCAATTGAATTTGGACTTTGGCTTGGAGTTATATTGAAACACTATTTTTTAGAGATGAAACAACAACAATAGTAATACATTTGAAACTTTTGAAAAAGTTTCGTTTAAAATAATATATCCTAAAATCATCATCATCTACAGTACAACACATTACACATTAGCTACAGTACATTTAATAAAAAGGAAGAGAGAGAGAATTAAATAATAATATAAGAGCTTACCATTCAACTACAGTACAATTCTACTGTAGCAGTATTGCAAATTTTTTTGCAATACTTGGCTTTTACAATTTCTGATGGAGTGGAGATTTTGGGCTTAAATGCTAAAAAATGCTTACATTTGACATTTGGGGTGTGAATGCTCTTAGTACAATTAGTCATTTGTTCATATGGTACTACACTACTACGTATTTGATTAGGATCATCTTTAAGTGCAGTCCAAAATTTTCAAATATAAATTGATTTTTTCAATAATCAATAATGTTGAACCTTTGACAATGGTGACGGGTTGAAGTTGGAATCCTCTCTTAGTAAGCCTTGGCGGCTGGGTATCCTCTTTTCTTATCAGAATTTTATTTCACTACTGACCAGCTTGTGAGAACTACTTGTGTTTCAAGCACCATCATGGTCAATGTTTCTTATCTCAATGTGCCACAAAACTTTTGACCCATGTTCTTGTTTGTCCACCATGTGTAGCAAGCCTCTTACAATATGTGGAATCTACACGTCAGACTTACGTGAGACTCTCATATTATGTAGGTTCCACACACACTCATATATTGTGAGAGGCTCGCTGCATACAACCTAAAACATAAGATTTTTTTTTTGTCTCTTTTTGCTTAAGCTGCCTCATTATTTCTCTTTACTTACATTCTTGATTTTATTTATTTATTTATTTGTTTAACTTTTCATTTCAACAGAAGAAAAAAAAAAGAAAAAAGATGAACATCTTAAGATTAGGTCATCATGAAGGCCACATATACTTAGGAAAATTTTTTATATCATATTGAACATCAGTGCATTAGACACAAGTTGTGTCCATTATGTAGTGAGTTACTTCTTTCTCTCTCTCTCTCTCTCAAAAAGAGTGTTACTGGGGGAGGTCAATTCCTCATATACGAAAAAACTTTAATGTTATTTATATATAGCTACAGTAATATAATAATTAAAACTAATTGACTGGTACTCTTGGATCTCACAAGTCTTCTCGTACAATCTGCACTCTGTTTAATTTTATTCAAGTATGAATAAAATTGAGTAAAGACATGTTCGTGTTTTAGCTTGAAGATTCCCAGCTTCTCAAAAAAAAAAAAAAAAAAAAAAACTTGAAGATTCCCCTAGATTTTCGGTTTTTTTTTTTTTTTGAAACAAACACATTCATGAGAGAGGGAAATGTTGGGGAGATAAACACCTTGGGGAGCTTCCTTGAGTAATTAATATAACATGTAGAGACACACTTTAACCCAAAAGGCCTAAGCCCAATGGGTATGTGCTCAATTATGTTATATTAACCACTCATTCTTCTCATATTTATTCAATGTGGGACTTCACTCACACGTGTAACCCAACAAATCTCCCCCTCACGTGTGAGTCTGCCTCTTTATGGGCTTCAAGACCTCTTTGTGGGTCATGAACAAGTCCTACTCACTCCCCCTTGCCTAATGGGCTTTTCACTTCATCAGCGCGTCATCCATGAGTCTCTCGTACGCCATCCATGAGAACCACGTATCAACCCCGCACGCACATCCATGGGAACCCCGTACGTCCATGTCCATGGGAACCTCGCACCACACCATTATTTAGCACCATTAGCAATATTCCTTTGTTGGGCTTTTTTTTCTTTTCCAGGATCTTTATGTGTGGGCCGTTTAGGCTTTCTCTGTCCCCGCTGGGTAGGGACCATGAACACCTCACCACCTTCGCCGCACACCACCATGGGCTCTGATACCACTTGTTGGGGAGATAAACACCTTGGGGAGCTTCCTTGAGTAATTAATATAACATGTAGAGACACACTTTAACCCAAAAGGCCTAAGCCCAATGGGTATGTGCTCAATTATGTTATATTAACCACTCATTCTTCTCATATTTATTCAATGTGGGACTTCACTCACACGTGTAACCCAACAGGAAAAGGGTTTTAAATTTTCAATTTTAATTTAATAAATTTATCCTTACTTTATAATTATTTTAAAATCTTATCCGGTGGTCGGTGGTTGATGATTGATGAATCTTGTTGTACCATGTCCCATACTGTCACATGTTGCACATATGAATGGTTTTCTTTACATCATAAAATTTAAGGTTTAAATTGTAGTCATGGGTCTTGTCTCTTTGTATGTAAATTACAACATGGTATGATTAGCAAAGCTATAATTTTAGTTTGATGTTATAATAGTAAAATGAACATGTATATATTTTTTTGACTTCCTTTTGTCTTTGTCCTTTTGTCTTTGTCATACTCATATCAATTTTTGTTAACTCTTTAGTAGTAGAGAGTATTATATTGTTATATCTGATTTGAAACTAAGTAGTTTTTTTTTTTTTTTTTGAGAAACAAATACACACAGAGGGGAGATGGAATGTAGTTCAAACACAAAGGTATACATAAACTTTACTCAAAAGTCATAATAAAATCAAAAGAACAGTGAAACAAGTTATATTGGATTAAGGGTCTGTTTGGATACCGTTTATTTGCTGAAAACTGAAAACTTATTACTGAAAACACTGTAGCAAAATAATTTTTAAAAGTGTGAATAGTGCTGTAAAACCCAAAAATGCATGAGAATGCACATTTTGCTAAGTTTAGTGGCTGAGAACCACTTTCAGTGCTATCCAAACTCACACTAAAACAACTCAATATTAAACATTTTTTATTATAAGTTGTTATTAAATTACCACTAACACATAATATATTATAATAAAGAGTTTTATAACTTAATTAATTGGCATTTCTTAAAGTTTCCAACTAAGACATCCAGACTTCAAATTTTCCTAGCTAGCTATCAACGCATGGGAAAAAAAGTTGAGTATGATCACTTTTTAAAGACGTTATATAGTACTTCTTTTTTTAATGTTTTGCCTGCTTTTTAAGTTTTAGATTTCTTATTAACACAGCCCACAACCAAAAATTATAAAAGATGTATCCAAGAGTTAGACCCTTTTGGATATATACCATTATCAGTTTTTTTAAGACATTCTCCTATCTCTCCGTGTGTTTGTTAAAATACTTAATATTCTAAAAAAAAATAAATTATAGAAAAAAAATCAATGTCCCCGTTTCTCCCTTCCTCAATTTAAGTCCAATTTTTCATGTCAGAAAAGGAATAGAGACTGTTTTTTTTTTTTTTTTTTTTTTTTTAATAAATTAAAAAGTCAGAAAAATAAGATAAGAAAGGAATATAGACTATTTTAAGTGTAAATACTATATAGGAGATTAGAAAAGGTAGTGAATGTCATTAGGCCGTATGGTCATTGCCTTAACATGGGTTGTCTTGCTTGTGTGTTAATATTTATTTTATTATTATTATGTTAATGCATATGTTTAAAACTCTTTGAGCACTTATTATTTCACAAGGTGCCTGTCCTATATATAATTATATATACACCACAAATTTTCAAATGTGGTCTTCCTATTAGGGCGTAATTATAATAGAATCCTAACCATTGAGACCGGGCGTAAGAAGCAAAGGACCCTGTTGAGTTATAGCCTTTTTTTTTTTTTCTTTTTTTGAGAAGATGTTATAGTCTGATCTAGTCCCATTGAAGACAATAGAGGACATTGGACCAGTGACGTGAAAATAATCCCAAGCGCTTCCCTTTGGGTCACTTGTGTGTTATTTTGTAAGCACCAAAATTTAACATGAAAACATTTCCTTGCAAAGAAAGGAGGGTTTATGACTCTACCTTCTTATTTTATTTGTCAAGGGCAGGTCAGACATCAATTTTTCATAGTCAGTTTGATGTTGCTATATATAAATAATACCACAAGTACAATATGGGATTTTAAAAAGTCCAATCCTGAATCCCAATTCAGAAAATAAACGTAATCTTGAATTACTCTTCACGTGAGTGAGAACATTCAAATATTTGAACTAATTAGTTATTCTTTAAGTCAAATGTTAACAAGTATCGTGCCGTTTAAAATAATGTGAGTCTCACTTAATAAAAAATTTAAATAAATAAGAGAAATTATATAAAGTTGACCCTAAAGTCTATAAAATTGATAAAATAATAATATAAAACTGGGTGGCTGACAAAAATTCTGACATAAAATTAAGTGTTAACAAGCACCTTATAGTGCCTATTAACACAACCCATTACTTATTTCCATGTCTCATTGTGCATCGTCATATTGGATTGTGAAACCTATTGTTTCTGCTTATGGTTCTGTACAGATTGTCAACGTCAAGCATACAGATGAAGAAAATCCAGACGTTAGATTAGAGAGAGAGAGGGTCAGCATTTTTCAAATCTAAAAGGCCTTTCTATTCAGGAAGAGATGCCTTGTACGTCTCTTTGAGTCTTGACTCTTCACGGCTCACCGTATAACCGTAGTACTATATGAAAGAGCAATGGACAAATAAATCCATTGTAGACTGGTTAAGTACTAAAATTAGCCTTATTTTTAGTTGTGTTGGATTTTAATATAATTTTTTTATTATTTAGTTTTATTTTGACTTATGGTAGGTTGACATTTCAGCTTATTGTAAAAATATTATCAGATTTAATTGTTTCCGTAGAAGAGCTCAAATAAAATTAGTAATAAGATGACAAACACAAAAATCTAAGATGAAATAATTTGAAGTGACAAACACAAAAATCTAAGATGAAATAATTTGAAATAAGCTATAAACACTATGACTTTTTATATTATTTCCCCTATATATTTTTTTTAATTAATAGTATTTTGGGTTGCAACTTGCAATACATCCACATCTTATAAACCTTTTCAGCTTTTCTACGTCACGATTGATGGAGGTAGAATTAATCACAAGGTTTTCATATAATCCCAAGAGACATTACCAACAAGAGTCATATCCTAATGCAATAAATTAGACCTCTAGTATCTTTGAACAGAGAGATTAGAGATTGAAAAAAAAAAAAAAAGATTAGTTTAGAGTGAAACTTTTTTTTTTTTGATAAACAGTTTAGAGTGAAAAATGATTGCTAGAAAATTAAAACTTGTAATGTAGGTGAAATGTGAAACACAAAGTTTTATAAATAATTTCACGTTCTACTATGTTTCATCATTCCCCAAAATTATAAAAATGAATAATAGAGATGGACATATATAAAATTCAAATGAAATAGTTGAGGAAACTCCATATATTATTGAGCTTATAGTTTTCACAACAAAAATTCTCAACAAAAAAAAGAGAGCTTATAGTTGTGCAAGATGTACAGTTTTTATCCTCATTTGTATGAAAAATTTTCAGCTTTTTATAATTAAAAAAAAAAAAGCATTACATTCATAACATTTTCACAAACACTTATACAATAAACCTAGGTGGTAAGTTAGTGATTCTAATTTGAACACATTATTGAAATTACATTTTTATCAATCAGTAACAGTCAACAACAATCTGTCATTTAGAATTTGTTGTAAAAAAATTGCGAACCTCGCATATAAAAAAAAAAATTGAAATGGTTGCTTACTTTTGGGACATTAAATAACAAACATAAAAATCTAGTATCGTCTTCTAAAAAAAAAAAAAATTCTAAACTCTATGACTTTTTAATTTTTATATAATCTCCCCCCTTCCCCACCCCCCCCCCCCCCCCCCCCCCACACACACCCTCTTTTTTTTTCTTTTTCTTTTTTTAAATTAATAGTGCTTTGGGTTGCAATACATCCACATCTTATAAACCTTTCCTATATCACGATTGATGGAGGTATAATTTTTTTTGTTTTTGTTTTTTGAGAAGATGATGGAGGTAGAATTGATCATTAGGTTTTCATATAATCCCAAGAGACATTACCAATAAGATTCATATTCTTTTTTCAAAAAAAAAAAAAAAAAAAAAAAAAAGATTCATATTCTAATGCAATAAATTAGACCTCTAGTAATTTTTTTTCTTTGATTAGGACCCTCTTGTAACTTAAAAGAATCAATCTATGATGCCTTACATATTTATAGTCTAATTTAAATTATGAACCTTGCAACGGAACGGAGCTTGAGTATGATTCTTTTTATATTTATTTTATTTATATAAAGAGTCTTATTCTACGAAACTTGTACAGAATTTCCGAGTTGTCAATATTGCATGTTTGACCAAAAACAAGAACCACGTGTGATTCGTGTTTGTTTGTTGAAAAACAGAGAGACCTCGCCGTTCTTATTTTTTTAATGCTAGGTATCAGAATGTTTCCGTTACTTATGCTTGCGACACTTTTTTTTTCTATTTTTATTTTTATTATCTTACTACAGATATTTGTTAGGTAAGCTTGATGCTTTTCATTTCGGCCATTCACACCGGAAAGGAAATCACTTCCCCTCCTTTGTTACTGGGAGGAGTCAAATGGTCTAAAACCTCGTTTATCTTGCCTTTGTGCTTGGGCTTGAGTCGTGTAGATGCATTAGTACTAGCTAGAGTTAGCGGGGCCATCTAAGCATCTAGCGTGAGAGTTTCATTTCATCACGGTGGAAAGTGACTTGCTCTCAAGATTCCAACTTTTTTATTCGGTAGAGAAAAAAAAAAAAAATTCACTGCACCTATCTCCAAATGAGGCTGTCATTTACATTGTAATTTTGTTGGGCCAGTCACACGGGTGACGGGAAAGCAAATCATTGTCCTTAATTTCGAGTAATGTATATGGTTTCCTTTCTTTTTTTTTGAAAAGGTATATGGTTTCCTTTCTTACCCAAAATTAAAAATAAGGGGAAATTACAATTTTATTCTCTTTGATTTGAACCAATTGTTATGTTTGATTTGTTATAATTTGGACTAAATGAAATTGTTAGACTTTTGTCCAAATTATTTCTAATGATTTTATTTTAATATATAACTTAAATTGGTCAAAGTGTAGCAATTGAAAAAGTTTAGGGGACTAAATTGCAATTAGACAAAATGAAAATGGGTAAAGTATTTGTCCACAAAATGCAAAATCTATCAATTTGGATAGAAACCTAAGAGTTTTATTTTAATCCAAATTTTAGAGTGTCATATATAAAAATTAAAAATTGTTATACTAAATTTTGATACGACCAAAACAGTAGAGTAAGTTGTACCCTAAAAATAAAACAAAAAGGAGTAATTGAAGTGGCCACATTATGCGGTTGAGGTAGAAGTCACGGCAGCCGTAAGGGATTCAGAGAACATTTCAATAGTCCTAGTGGGAGATTCAAAGATCATTATTAATTCCTCATGCAGAATTGATACTCTAAAGCAAATCATAGGTTTATTAGTGTGGATGAAAGATTTCCCACCACACATTTCAATTGTAATTCAAACTAATTTCGCTTTTTCTTCTTTATAAAATTTACAGCTTCCTTCTAAAAATAAATAATAAAAAAGTTTTCTTAATAAAAACATACATGGAAGTAGAGGGTGGTTTATTTACTTGGAATAACCCAGGGTAGATTGACAACAAGATGCCTAGCTATATGTGAGGCTTTACCAACTGTTTATGTTAAAGGATAAAAAAAGCTAAAATTATTATCAACAATAACAACTATTTACTATAAATGGCTTATAAAAAAAAAAAAAAAAGCTAAAATAGTTATTTACTTGGAATAATGTTTTAATGAATATAATTGGTTCTACTTTTTTTTTTTTTTTTTGAGAGAGAGAGTTTCAACCTATGGCGTCCGCTCTTGATGATAGCTCATTTATCATTAGACTAAGACACCAATCGGTTTTTTGGTGTAGACAGAGATTGAATCTCAGATCTCTTATTCAACTATCAGAGACTTTACCAGTTGAGCTAACTGAAACCACATTGCACTTTTTATTTATTTATTTATTTATTTTTTTAATTTGGACACTAATATTGAGTCTAGCATTAAGGGGGAAAAAATCAACAACATTGTACGAACACATAATATATACGATACGGCTCCTATGTCTTTCATTTGGTTTAAATTAAAAAAAAAAGAAAAAAAAAGAAAGAGTTGTAAATAAAAATGAAAAAATAACTTAAATAAATGTATGTACGGTTATATTAATAATTTGAATGAAAATTTTGAGACTAAAAAGCAACTATATATATATATGTATATATGTTAAGTTATTTTTTTTTTTTTTATTATATTCTAATTTAGTAGCGTACTTATATTATTTAAATAGAATTTTATAAGGAAAATTAATCAAGCATTAAAATATTTACTATATGTATTTTCAATTTTTATTTGTGTTTCCAAGAAAAATAAAACATGTTACTGAAGGTGACGTTTCATATATTTTTTCATTTACTTAGCAAACCAAAAAAAAAAAAAAGAAAAAAAAAGAAAGATATTATTTCACTGTTTTATATTATAAATTCTAATATTAATTTTTTTTTTTTAATTGAAATCTAACACAGATACGTAGATACATTATGATGATGCATAAAATTTTCAGTGAGTTGATTGTCCACACAGGCGCCAATGGATATACCTGAAGAACAAAAAGAGAGAGGACCTATAAAGAGCACCAGTAGAGTGCCGGACAAAAACCTTTCGAAGGATAAGTCAGTAATAGAAGAATCTCCAAGAACTCAAGAGTGCAAAAGTTAGGGAGAATTCACGTACCTCAAGAAGGTTAGGGTTTGTTGTTTATATAGTAGCAGAGAGCTAACCTGAATCCCTTGATACAGGGGGAGGGGGATTTCCTTATAGAGAGAAAGGTCCCAAGATCTTAGGGTTTCTCTTCCCATACAAGAAAGATTTGATTGCGCGGTAGAATTTTTGTTCGTGGTGTGCAAGTTATTTCCATGTAGAGGCATATGAGTGAACTCCACGCAAATCCTACGTGAAGTCTTGATAATGACAGTTATTATGGTGCCTCATATATGTGATTCAAACTCTACTTCTCAATAGTCAATTCCTTATCATCTATTTTTATGTATAACACCTAAAGCCCCTTAAGTAGCCTATTAATAGGTGACAATGACACCTATTATGATGTCTAATATATGTGATTCAAATTCTATCTCTTCATTCCCATCAATATCATCTACTAATTTAATAAAAGATAAAAAGAGGTAAATGAAATCAGAATTTAGCAGAAAGTCAGAAATGAAGGGCGAGGGGCAAGCTTGAGATTATCTCAAATACAAAGCCCATTGTTAATCTTAATCATCTCAGTGCATATAAACAGCAACAGGGCTTGACCACTTCACACATACAAAAGAGTCATAAAACTAACACAAAACACATTCAGTCACACGAAAACCAAAGCGAGCCGAAGGCAAAGCAATAGCTCTCGCAGCACTCATTGCTGACTGTTCTGACCAAACACTACAAAATTGAACCATTGTAGAGAGAAACTAATAATTCTTCACTTCCCTTTCCAGATCCCAAATCAAATCTGAGAAATTTAGATGATGGCAAACCAATTGGAGAGCTTGGTACAGTCGATAAAATCGAAGGTTCGAGCTCTGAAGAAGAAGAAGAAGCCATACGTGAAGATGGATAAGAGCTCGAGTGTCAAGGTCGAGATCCGTAGCAGGAAGGCTCGAAAGCTCATCGACAAGACACTCAAGGTTGCTGATCAACCTGGGAAGCGTAGCCTTTCTTAATAGTCATACCTTTGTATATGTGTTTTGAGTTTAAACTATACATATTAATTTGCATGTTGTCTTGCTCTGTTTTTGTGGGTTTTATCTTTGTTTCGTGGGTGGTGGTGGTCTTGTTGTGCCTACCGATTCTGTGTTTTTGTTTTTGTTTTTAAGGTTTCGAAACCTTTGGAGAAGAAAACGACACAAGGGTTTGAAACCATTTTGGAACCGTTTCGGATTGGCTTATATATAAGAAACAAGGATTTCTTCCTGATTATATATATCTGATGCTCTTCTTCTTTTTTCTTTTTTTTTAGAAATTTCTTTTTACTTGGAAATATGTTGGAGATAATGCGTTTGGTATCTACATTTATAGAATAGTTTATTAAGAATTACTTTTTTTTTTAAAGAAAAAAGAATTAGTACTGAATAGCCATTTATTTATTTAATCCTTCCTCCTTAATTGAACAAGAAGAATTAAGCCATAATCTTTGTTACTCAATTGTCACCTCCTCAACATCATGGGCTCAAATACTTTTTTTTTTTTAGTTTAACTATCAGATTATCAAGTAAGGACAACAATATCTCTCTCTTTAAGTTTTTGTTAATTTTTCCCAAAAACTATTTTGATCTTTTAAGTTTGAAGTTGAAGTTGGTTATTTTAATCCAAAAATTTTGCCAAAAAAAAAAAAAAAAATTAAAACTCCTAATTTTAAGGAATAAAATGATTTTTAGTTATTCTAATAAATCTTAGTTTTTTTTTTTTTTTCATCTCTATCCCAAACAGAGGATGGAATACCTATAATTCAACCTGCATATATATCCCAAAAGATGATCACTTTATTTATAAAAATATTTTCTAATCAAAATCCAACCCGGTGTAGTCGGCCCCATATATGATTTATGTGATATGGAGTAGAAACATTTGTCCTTCTTTGCCTTTTTTTTTTTAATTTTCTTTCCTGAATTGTTATACTTTGGTCGTTGTAATATTTATGGTTGATTGATAAATGCCAATGCCCCCTCAGTCCACTGGACCGTTGCAATAATGGTTGGGTCAGCGTTTGCATGTGTTGCGTAACCAATGAATCACACGTGTTGATGGACCAGCCAATGGGAGACTTTATTTATTTATTTTTTTTTTGGTTAAAAACTTTATTTGTTTTTTCCTAGAGACAGTACTCGTTTAATTAAAAAATTATTTACCTATAAAAAAAAATAAAAAAAAAACTAATTTGACTAATGTACTGACAGTACTGTATCTTAGGGCTCCTTTTTTAAAATGGTCATATTTTTTTAATATTTCAAAACGTAACATTGAATCCTAAAAAATAAAAAATAAAAAGAGAGAGAGATATGGAGAGTATAAAGTATTTATTTAATCATGAACAAAAAAAAAAAAATCAAATTTGTTCGGATTTTTTACTTCTAGGTTTACTTACCTAAAACAAAATATCTAGGGTAATTTTGATTGATGCAAAGGTTGGGTCTAGTACACATGTGCTCTATATCTTGAAATATGAATACATGACAATTATTTAATGTGTGTCTAAATCTCGACAAGTCCAGTGCACAAAATGGTAGACTCAAGCTGGTTCCATTTTAGTGAGACTTTAAGAGTTCGTTTGAGAACAACTTATTTAATTGAAACTAAAAATTTTTTGCTGAAAGTACTATAGATAAAACTAAAAATTAGCTAAAATAGTACAGTGAGACTTATAAATAGTACCAAAAAATACAAAGAAACTCATGAATAGTAGCAAAAATAAACTAAATATTAAAAAAAATTATATTTTTTAGCCAATATCAAATACAACCTAATAGGAAAGTAGCGATATAAGTGTATAATATTATGTGTATTGGAACATAGTGTCCCAGTTACACTTACATCTGAGCCGTTAAAGTTGATGATTGGGTGGGGGTGGGGAGGGTTGCACCGACAAGCAAATTCAGACTGGAGGGGCATGGCTGCACCTTAAATTGGTAAAATTGTTTAGTATGAATAATTTTCCATCCCTCTAACATTATTGCAGATTTTATTAATAGTCAAAATGAGACATATTTTAAATGAATTTCCTTTTATTCCCTTAGTTCAAGTAAATGTTACCATTGCTAAATCTAAAATCTAGACAATGATATAACAAAAAAAAAAAAAAAAAACCGTATAGATTTTTAAATGGAGAGGGACTACTTCATAGTAACTATATATATATATTTTTTTATAAAAAAATATAAATATACAGAATATTATCTATTTTATAATAATGTATATTTAATTTGATAAAAGATTAAATTTATGAATGTATATTTAATAATGATATTGATCTTCTTTATTTCAAATTATAATAAGGCAAAAAAATAAATGAATCACAACTGTCAAACTATCATTGTCATAAAGATTGGGTGGCATAAAATAAGAAGACAACCATTTGATAGGGACTATTAGTTACGAAGTCATAGTTGGGCACCTCTAGTGGTGGAGAATTACTCCTTAAGAAGAAGGAAATCGTTGGAAGCTAGAGACGCTTTCACATGTACTCTCATAATGTAAAAAAGAATCTACAACTATAATGAGGATTGAAGCAAAATAATCAACTAAATGAACTGTTAGAAGTTAGAACTTGGAACCTAGCATTTTATTGTCTAATTGAAGAAGCATGGTTGAGCCTAAACTAATAAATTACGTTTCTAATTTCAAAATGGAACTGTGAATTGTGATGTCGGCTCTTTGCTCAATGGGCAAAGATTTTTGGGCAGTGTGAACACTTTCATTTTCCTTGTAGTATTGACATGTATGAATTCTGTTCTTGTCAGTTTCTCAAAAAAAAAAAAAAATAAAAAATAAAAAGAAAAAAGAAACGTATGAATTCTAATTTAGGTCGGATGTGTACTTTTCAACATTTGTAAGGAAAGATTGACCAGTTGAATTTGCCTGATTTTTTTTATTTTGAGAACAATATGAACGGAATCTCAAGATGTTCATAGCACTAGAATCTTGTGGAATGCGCCAATTGCTCTCAATCTACTTGATTAGAGTGGTATATATTACTATAAAAAAAATCTATTAATTTTTTTGAAGCATATATATATATATATCTTAATAGACATCGCTTATGTCCGGTGTATTAGTGCACTGGACACATTGAAATATGGATATATGTTCACATCCTAATGTGTCCAGTGTAACTGATGCACTAGACACAATCTCAAGTCTATTTTAATTAATTAGAGTCTCGAGCAAGATTATTTTCTTAAGATATATTACATGAATATGCAGTAAAATTTATACTAACTATAATATTACTATTGTTGCTCATTTATCTAGCAGAAGAAGCAGTTAAGTAATATTACAGTAAAAGAATCATTCTTCCAATGTATAGTAGATTTTCTAACAGCAAAACCCACTTTTTCAGAGAGTAGTGTGGTGCTTAATTAGGGGAAATAACTCTTGCTTAAACCTGTTATTGTTCATTATAAAAAGTATAATGATCACATTTGATCACCATGTTAATTAAATTGATAATTTGGCTATTGACATTTCTTCTATCTTTTTATATATAATAAAATTTCTCTATCATTCCATATGGATTAAGAATTAGAAAAGAGTGGCATATATTCTCCACGCCTTAAAAGTCAATTGTCATAAATATAGAGTATAGACTATGACTGGCTACTTAGAAGTTGAAGCTAGCGTATTTGATCATTTATTAGAACTTAGAAGCAATGTATGACTTCCCATAACAATAAAAATTAAGTTGAATATTGACAATTATAATAATAAGTCAAGGGTCATTCTACGGTATTACATTTACACTGTGTTTGGTTGGGGGATAATAGGGAGGATGGGAAACAAAGGGAGGAAAATAAGGTGGAAAACAGTGTTTTTCACTGTTTGGCATGCTGAGGAAAATGCTGATGATGGAAAACCTGGGAGAAAATTTCTCTCCCGGGACCACAATTTGCCTCCTCCCAAATCGGGAGGAAAATTGTGGAGAGAAAACTGCTCTCACCGTGGAATTACACAAATGCCCTCTCCCACCTACCCTCTTCACAAACATAACAGCTGTTCTGGAATCAAGTAAAAAAAAAAAAGAGCGATTGCTGGAGAAAAAAAAAAAAAAGAGAGAATGAGAGCACTAGCTGGAACGTTCTTGAATGAGGAAGAAAAAGAAAGAAAAGAAGGGGGAGATAAAGAGATAAGGACAAACGTGTATAGAGGAAAAAAAAAAAAAAAAAAAAAAAAAAAAAAAAAAGAGCGATAGCTGGAGAAAAAAAAGATAGAATGAGAGCATTTCTGGGAAGGTAGGAGACAAAGAAAGAAAAGAAGGGGGAGATGAGATAAGGACAAATGTGTATGGCGGAGGAAAAAAAAAAAAAAAAAGAGGATGAAATGAATTGAGAGAAAAGAGAAATAATATAAAGAATGAAAAATCTTAATTGAGAAATGTTACCACAATATTTTCACAATAAATTTTAAGTAACAGATTGTTATTAGTTAATATTGGTGAGTAAAAAAATAATTTCAATGGTGGGTTCAAATTAAAACTAGAAACAACTTTCCACATAAATTTTGTTGTGAAAGTATTGCAAAAAAAATGTTATGAACGTAACACTTCTCATTGAAAAATATAATTATTGGTAAATTTTATATTATTTAATGAGTACAAATAAATCTATTTCTTACCTATTATGTAACAAGGGTATAATAGTCAATTTATATATAAACTACATTTTCTATCCTCCCACTTTTCTTTTCAACCAAACAAAAGAATTTTCCACCCTCCCACTTTTCCATCCCTTCAACCAAACACACACGAGAGAAAACTAAATATTTTCTATCCTCCCACTCTTCCACTTCTCCAACCAAACATACCCTTAGTGAGTGTTTGGATTCGACTTATTTGCACGTCTGCATTTTACATCATGTTTCGTTCTTTCTTCTTTTTTTTCTTTTTTTCTTTTTTTTTTTTTTTTTTTTTTTTAAGCCGCAACTTTGACTATTCTCTTGTAAACAGTGCATCCGCGCACTGTTCACGGGTCCCATAAACTTCACTTTTCAGCTACTTTTTTATTAAAAATGGGTCCCACAGTACTATTCATACATTTAAAAATTATTTTGCTACAGTGTTTTCAGTTTTCAATTTTCAACAAAAATAAGTTGTATCCAAACAGATCCTTATTTTAGAGGTATGATACTCACTTAAATCTGAATCATCCATTCTAATGCTTTTAATCTTGACCATTTAAATAATTTTAGTGGGTTACCATTTACCGGTAGAATAGGTTAGGGTATAAGTAAAAAAAAAAAAAAAAAACTTTGCTCCTCTTCGCCGATCTTCACCACGTCTGCCACCAACTCTCAGGTAACCATTTTTCATCATTTTTCCTGAATTTTATCCTATAGGTTTGTGCTTTTGAATGGTGGGTTTAACCATGTTTTTTTCTCTATTATTTATGTTGGGCCTATTTGAGAGATTGTCTTTCATCTAGGAATTTTGGAGCACTAACATTGGGAAAGTTGTGAAATTTGAACTGAAATTTCCTATTCGGCAGATTCAAATTGAAAATTTAACCATTTTCTTCGATTATCCCCCCAATTGTAACCCATGTGAAATTTTCCCACTAAAATATCCTTTAGCAAATGTATAATGTGAAACTTATAGAGATTTTGATTTTGGTTTTAGTTCTTGACAATGGATACCTCTGATTCCTAACATTACAACTACCTTATCCAAACATAAAAGGGGAATCTGAATATGAAATCAAGAATTTTTTCTTTATAAGTTGGATACAAAAACAAATATACAATCTGATAAACTTTGACTGAAATTACTAACACTTTTTTTTTTTTTTAAAATGTTACCAAATCCTTATTGAGATGTATCAAAGCTACTATTCAACTATTGAGGCTTTTTTTTTTTTTTTTGGTTGATGAGCTTGATTGTTCTCCTTGTTTGTAGCTAGGATTTTGTGTTTCTCAATTTTCTGAACCATATATAGTAATACTATTGGATTATAAACCTCACTGGATATCTTTTATTATTATTTTTTTTTCTTTCTTGTTTTCGAAAGGTGGTAGTTCTTTCTATTATGTTATCAAAACGCTTATTGTTCGGATGATATTGAATTTCTATTATGTTCTACATTTGAAGAAGAGGCTACAGGTTCAATTTCCCACCAAAAGCAAAAAGTTTGGAATTGCATATTTGTGTTTTTCTTTTACAACCCTTTTATTGCTTGAGAGGATTACTCATGTGTAGAGCAATGTTGTTTGTGTAGGATGCAAATTCTACCAACGAAGTGTTACGTGGCAAGATAAGGCAGCTTGAAAAAATGCATTCTTCTGTCAGCAAATGATAACATTGAAGAAGTCGTGAATGATTGTAAAAGCATTCTCTACTTTAGCTGGTGAAGTGGAACAACCCCTGAAAAAATTCCCAAAAGCATTGTTTTCTGCTGGGTTGCTTACTTGTTTGGCTTACTTGATTCCTCTCCTGGCCGCAATTGGGGCTATACCTCTAGATCAAGAAGATTGGGTTGATGGGTATTTTGCTGATGTTGCTGAAATCATTGCTGGGAAGTGGTTGAAAGTTTGGATTGAAATTGGTGCATTTTTATCAATTATTGGACTATATGAAGCCTAATTGAGCAGTTGTGCATACCAACGTCTAGGAATGTCAAATTTAGGATTTTTACCACAAATTTTTGGGGTAAGATCCACTTGGTTTAATACACCTTGGGTGGGAATTTTGCTCTCAACATTGATTACACTTGCAGTTGCTTACATGAGTTTTGTAGATATAATATCTTCAGTGAATTTCTTGTATAGTTTAGGGATGCTATTGGAATTTGCATCTTTTCCTTGGTTGAGGAGGAAGTTACCCACAGTGAAGAGGACCTTTGTAGTTCCCATGGGGTTACCTTGGCTGGGAATTATGTGCTTGATTCCATCTGGGTTTTTGCTCTATGTAATGGCAGTGGCTACAAAAACTGTCTATTTGGTAATTGCTCTGCTTATAATGGCCGGGATTGCTTGGTACTTCTTGATGAATTTTTGCAAGTCCAAAATGTGGCTTGAGTTCAACAATGCTAGAGAAAAGTTGGAAGATCAGGATTTGGAATAGGCTGATAATTACTGGCTGTGAGGATCTTAATATATTGTATCTTTTTTTATTTTGGCTAAGAAAGTTTTGTAAACACTATCTGCAAAAGAAATGGATACTTTGATTTTATTTTTAGTTTTGCATGAAGGGTAACAATTATAAAACAATTCAACCTACAAAGGACATTTTGTACGGTTATACTCTTGATTAATCAGGTGGGGCACATTGAGCTTATGATGTGGATGTAGTGGGTTTTAAAACTTCAATAGCCTTATATTTTATTCAGGCATTTATACTGTCACATAAAGAACATGTGATATCAATCATTGAAAAGTGTTTTCCTTTGATGCAAAATTTAGTCCAGAACTACAAGATATGTCATATGCCTCCAGTGATCATGGTATATACAGTGCAGAATTCAGAACCTGATATTGCATTCAAACAAGTTAATATCAAGAGTTTATTATGAAGATATTTTAGAGAGGCTTTAGAAAGATTTACAAATGAGGCTAATGTTCTAAATTAGTTAATTTGCCAAGTATATTGGAACAAGAAGGCTGAATATTGACTCCATTGATAGCTGCATTTGAAATGGTTAGAATGTATCTAGTACCACATTATTTAAAATTTAAAGCCATGCCATAGGGTCTTTCTTTCTTATTGCACACTTGTTATTGTATATAGTCTGCACACATCATCTATTTAATGTATTAAATCAATGTGGACATGCTTAAAAAAATGTGATAATGCGTCTGAAATTATGGACATATGGATTTCACATCCGTGACATAGGGTTGTAAACAAGCCAAGTTTTGCTGAGTAGTACATATTTGAGCATGACTCGTCAATAAAAATCAAATGCTCAAGTTTGGCTCAGGCTTAAGACAAGTCTAAAAACAGTTGGGCACATTGATGCAGATGCAAGTTTTCCCTTACTAGCTTCTCACTGACAAATATTTCCTTGAAACCTTGCATGTTCATGCATGTCAAATTTTGTTGCTTGGGCTCGACTTGTTTATTTAACAAACCTAAAACTAAGACTCAAGCTTGGCTTATTTAAAACTAAAGCTTAAGTTGAATGCCAGAAAATACCAACTTATCTGTGTTTTGGCAATGAACTTTGAGAAAGTAACTTGTGCTTAATTATTGAAGAAATTTTAATCACGGATTCCTTGCTGTTTCTTTACATATAAAAAAAAAAATTAATGCTTCTCATATAATAATTTCTCATATTATAATTGCTCTATTTTTGAATGATAAAAAATCAGTCTCCCTTTCAAAAAAAAAAAAAAAAGAATTCACTAAATTGCTAAAGAAAAACATTGAATCTCCCATTCATTAAAAATAAAAACAATTCACTAAATCATAAACAATCTCTCGGTCATCATTTTATACAAATCACTGCCATTTGAGTGACGTCCGAAATAATCACGTAATGGAATTTTTCTAGCATTTTCTATAATTTTGGAACGTTCATTTTCTTTTGAAAGCACTAGATTTGATGCTAACTTGTATTGCAAATGTACTAACCAGTTCTCCTACAAAAATTAGACACTGTTGATAAAGACGCAGTTTAAGCAAATTATGTAAAAACTATAAAATTTACTTCCAATAAATATATTATCAAAAAGGTTAGATTCTCTTTGATAATTTTTGTATGCATGTGTTTAATAACATACATGCAGTAATCATACCCGAAATATGAAAACAGTTATAATTTAAAAATTTTAAAGATTCACACAGTAGTTATCCATATGCAAATCTACAATTTAGTACATTCCCATTATTTTTTATAGGATTCAAGGTGGGAGATTTCAAAGGAAATTTGGTAATACTATTAGTATAGTTGTCTTTCTCCAAATAACTCAATAACTTATCAAGGCCTGTTACCTATCGCAAAGTGAAATTCAAAGCAATTATTAAGTACAAAACTTAACAAAATCACATATCAAAATTATTATTGAGTACAAAGAGAAAGAAACAATACCATTGTTTGCACGTTTTGTGTTCACATGTCTTGCCCAGTTGTGCTTGGAAAAGAGTCCAATACATGTATACATCTTTTTTAACTAAAGTCAACGACACATAAGTACCAGTGACTATTATTGTCATTCATAAGGATATAAATCTACAAGTACAAATAAACAATGTATTAGCCTGTATTAATGTAAAATACACAAGTGTGTTGAGTAAAATTACATGTTCACAAAACATCAATTTTGACATATACTTGTCATCATCCCTATATGTATTTTTAAACCATTCCAGTGTGGGATTGCTATCTTCATAAATTAGTTTTTGCAACAAACATATATATAAAGAAATAAGTAAGTAAAAAAGTGACTTCAGTGGTGGGCCCAAATGTAAAAGTACGGTCAAATGTGATATTGATACTACTCAATGTGATGATGGAACTATCAAATATGAGTAGAAATAAAGGGAACCACTAAATGTGACAAAAGTACTATCAAATGTGATATTGGTACTGTCAAATGTGACAATGGAATCATCAAATGTAAAAAAAATTAAAAAAAAAAAAAGGAATTACAAAATGTGACAAAAGAATAGTCACATGTGATATTGGAATTGCACAATATGAGGATGAGACCGTCAAATGTGAGAAAAAATAAATGAACCATCGAATGTGACAAAAGTACAATCACATGTGATGTTGGTATTGCACAATGTGAGGATGAAATCGTCAAATGTGAAAAAAAAAAAAAAAAAAAAAAGGAACCACCAAATGTGACAAAAGTACTATCAAATGTGATGTTGAAACTACATAATGTGAGGATGGAATCGACAAATGTGAGAAAAAATAAGGGAACCACCAAATGTGACAAAAGTACTGTCAAATGTGATGTTGAGACTGCACAATGTGAGGATAGAACCGTCAAATGTGAAAAAAAATAAGGGAACCATCAAATGTGACAAAAGAACTGTCATATGTGATGTGAAAACCGCACAATGTGAAGATGAAACCGTTAAATATGAGGAGAAAAAAAATGGAACCACCAAATGTGACAAAAGAACAGTAACATGTGATGTTGAAATTGCAGAATGTGAGGATAGAACTGTCAAATGTGAGAAAAAAAAAATAAGGGAACTACCAAATGTGACAAAAGAACAGTTATATGTAATGTTGAAACTACACAATGTGAGAATGAAATCGTCAAATGTAAGAAAAAAAAAAAAACCACCGAATGTGATAAAAGAACAGTCACATATGATGTTAAAACTGCACAATGTGAGGATAGAACTATCAAATGTGAGAAAAAAATAAGAGAACCATCAAATGTGACAAAAGAACTATTATATGTGATGTTAGAACTGTACAATGTGAGGATGAAACTGTCAAATGTGAGAAAAAAAAATAAGGAAACCACCGAATGTGATAAAAGAACTGTCACATGTTATGTTGGAACTACACAATGTGAGAATGAAACTATCAAATGTGAGAAAAAAAGTAAGGGAACCACTGAATGTGACAAAAGAACTGTCATATGTGATATTGGAACTGTACAATGTGAGGATAGAACTGTCAAATATGAGAAAAAAGTGAGGGAACTACTGAATATGACAAAAGAACTGTCACATGTGATGTTAGAACTATACAATGTGAGGATAGAATCGTCAAATGTGAGAAAAATGTAACCTACTAGTGGGTACGGTACCCCCTTTTTTTGGGAGTACGGTAGAATTACCCATAAGTCAATGGAAAAGTTGGATCTTCTAACTTTCGTTAAGAAGTTGTCTTGGGCAGAAATGCTCTAATCTTAAGTCTTAACCAAACAATAATTTTTATCTTAATATAAAAACATTAGTGACCATTCGAGGCTTTGTTTGGTAATAGCATAAACTTATGGGACGAAAGAGAGAAAAAAAAAAAAAGTGGAAAGAAGAAATTTAAATTTTTTTATTATAAGTAATTCATACGAGGAATAGAAAAATAAAGCATTTTATATTAAGTATTACCTAAGTTTGTCATGTCTAATTCAAGTCATTCATTACAATCCCATTGCTAAGGTAGCGATTAAATGTTACCTAAGCTTGTCATGTGTATTAGTTGGACCAATAAAACCATGTTATCAGTTAATTAGCTAAGTCAATTAAATAACTTTAAAAACTAATTAAAGCTAAAATAATTCTTTAGAATCTAAAAACTCTATGATAAAAAAAACACACACACACATAAAATTTCT
This sequence comes from Quercus tomentella, assembly GCA_028535165.1. NCBI lineage: Eukaryota > Viridiplantae > Streptophyta > Magnoliopsida > Fagales > Fagaceae > Quercus > Quercus tomentella. The sequence goes on along the minus strand of JAPQVY010000111.1, from coordinate 26,950,253 downwards.
TTCTTTCCATTATTTTCTTGGCATCCAAATGGAGAGTCAAAAACTTTAATGCAATATTTATTATAAATCAAACATAATGGAACGAAAAAAGAAATGGATTTCTTAATCACAACATTGGCTTCCTGATAAAAACTCATAATAATTCTATAAAACGTAAGTTTAGATAAAACCTCAACTTCCACCAGATCAACCACGCACTCAAGAGAGTATCTCATGAGACGACTCTCTCACAATAGATGAGATCTACACATGTTCTTGTTATGAGAGAGAAGTCTTGTGAGACTTGTGTCATAAGATGATTTTCTCAACCACCCCATTCACACCCAAGGAAAATTATTCAAAATTCCTGTAGTACAGCAACGTGATTTATTTATTTATTTTTTTATCTCACATCAAATTGAGAAATGCTTGAAAGAATTGGTTTGATTTTTATTTTTTATGAGAATTTTTAATTTTTTTTTTGAAACAAACGGTACATGTTATTCATAAAATTTGACTAGGATATGACTCAACAATTTAACTAGATGGCATTCTTTTATTGGGTGGACCACTATGCAAGGTTAACTTGGCCCAGTAGAAGGACTTAATAATTTCTCAAGTATTGAGTGAGCCACTTTTTCACATACAAATGAAAATTTTTTGAGAGAATTTCAACCTATGGTGTCCGCTCCTGAGGATAGCTCCTTATCATCAGATCAAGACGCCAATCAGTTTTTGGTGTAGGCGGGGATTGAACCCCAGATCTCTTATACAACCATCAGAGACTTTACCAGTTGAACTAACTGGAACCCACACATACAAATGAAAATTGGAAAAGGGAAAAATATTTTAAAAAACTGGAAAATTCTGTATTTTATTTTCAATCATAAAAGCTAAAATTATTTTCTTGAAAGTACAATGAATCAGTTTTTTATTTTTTATTTTTAAAAACAAACAAACATAAACACACAATGGAGTGGAAATGAGATTCTTTCAGCATTGCGGGCTAAGAGAAGGTGGTTGTAAATTTGTAATAATGGGTTGCAGGCCGTTTTTGCAACCATATTTTGTCAATGGGCCTCTAAATCATGATGGGTCAGCGTGGGCCCCAATTTCTGAAAGCTCAAATGTATTTGCGTCTTTTCTGAGGACGGATATGCCGAAGCCTTTTACATTTGGGTCGAGGAAATCACATACTATACTAGAATACTATTGTAATATAGTAATCACACGCTAGATTTAAAAAAACACATGATTTCTACTGCAAACAATTTCTTAAAATCTAGCATGTGCATGTGCATGTGCCACTAACTAATTTTCTCTCCAATTTTCAATACTACAACATGTGGAGGATTTCACCAAATCAAGAAATAATAATAAAAGAACAAAATGAACACATCAAGTAAATAGAAATTAGTAATTAACTTGGAGGTACAGTTGAATGTTATCCTTAAACAATATTTGTCCCCATACGCAAGTACCTAAAGAGTTTTTATAAATTTATTTCCAGGATATAACCAAGTTTATTAGGTTTTACAAATAGCAATTTTGGAGAATACCCACATGATTTCTTGTGTTTCTTTAAACTTACTATTTTTCAAGTGAACATAAACCTCTATTTATACCCATGGGATTATAACCCTTCAAAAGGTACGTATGGAGAGTTAAGATTTTTCATAAAACCATTCACAAGCCTTGAAACCATTTCAAACGTTTAGAACAATTATCAGAAAATTTTGTAGAAATTCAGTTTTCACAAGTCTCAATCAATCGAGAGGAATCGAGCATCGATTGAAAGCTCTTTTCGATTGGTATTGATCGAACAGGAATCGAGTACCAATAGAAATAGGCAGAGACTCTAGGATAATTTCCCTCACCACTTCGATCGATCGAACATACTGAATTTTGATTTTCACTTAGAAAATCCCAGAGCTTGAATTTTCACTTTATTCATTTTACAAATGAATACTCTCCAACCTTATATCATTATTACAACCTATCCTTGTATATACCTATATATACAACAATCCTCCACTAGGTTGTAATAATATGTGTCTCACTTGATTGATATTCTATCATACATAATGGAAGGTGTCTTTCAACTTAAACCTCTCTTTAGTGTAATTGCTCAAGAAATCAAAAGAGTTGATGGTGGCTTGGTTTTTAAACCAAAACTCTTATGTGTTGAAATCAGAAACAACACACACATAAGAATATCCACAACACATTTAGAAATCCATGTTGTTAGCACTATTATGGCTTTGTGCTCTTCCCAGTTTAGTGAACATGTACAAGAGAAAGCCCTTTTACTCTTGCTAGAAGTGGCACCACTCCTATGTTCACAAAGGTGAAGTTCCTTCTTATGTCCCTGTTACATAGGCATTTATGATTTATGAACTTCATTAAGAGTTTAAAACTCATCCTTTATTTCCATCGTAACAGTTTGCACTAATCTATCCAGATTGAGACACAAATTTAGTGCTCTTACTAACCACGTATCAATAGTTTGTTGTTACCCTTTAAACCTCTTAGATATAATCAATTCAAGATTGGTTTCCCACTATTGGTGATTCTCTTAAAAGAAGGGTTTTAATCCCATTCCAATGGATGTTATCCTTACCAAGTCTCGAGACTCGCTTCGCTAAAGGATCTATTTATATTTAGAGTTTACGTAGGCAGTGGACTAGTCCAACCACATATGACTTGCCTTACGTATTCTTTTCTTAGACTTTTAAGTCTAAGTTCACATTATATACTATACGTATTGTAGTTTCACAATTACAGTACAGGGAATGGCTTACCATGGTCGTGGCCACGACACTTTATCAAAACCTTAGTCATTTACCTTCCTTGCCCATTACCATTATAGTCAATACTTTCAATTTAATTCTATAGTAGAGTAAGATATACACCTTATTTCTTTAATGCTTACACATAGCACCCCTACATGTAGTGATCATCTAACTAGACATAGGTATTATCACTCACATCAATAATAGAATTAACTTTGAATATTCTATATAATAGATATTAATCACAATTAATTACTTTCTAGTGATTAATCTCAAGTTTTAGAAACTTTGAAAGTCTACATACTATGCAGGCAATGTCTAGTTTTGTTCTATACATGATACGCAACGTGTACTTAATACACTAGTAAACTCAAGTTGTGCATCTGCCCTTCTAGTAATCTCTTTATTTAATATTGGAATCAAAGTGTCTTTGCCTCTTTAAAGATATTAAAATCTAAGAAGCAAGTTCTCAACACTAATCTCAACATAATGAGATAACACAATTCCCAATAGAATGAGAAAACACTAATCTCAATACAACGAAATTACTTAGGAGTTGTTTGGATTTGTTGTTTCCATAACTCATAACTCTGTTTTCATCACCCATAACTCAAAAAATTGTGGGACCCATGGCTGAGAAGTCTGTTTGGTTTTTGTTTCCATCACTTAATTCTCTGATTTTTGAGTTATGAGTTATGAAAACTGAAAAAACATTTTAGGTGTTTTTAGTTTCCAAAACTCAGTTTCTAATGGCATTTTGGTAATTAAACACACATGGAGGGACCCACTAGTCAGGGTCAGCCACAACTTTTGACCCTTTTTTTTTCCTTTCTTCTCCACTGTTCTTCAGTTCGTTCTTTCTTCTTTTCTTTTTTTTCTTCCTTTTTGCCAGAATCTTGTCAGTTCGTTCTTCCTTTTTTTTTTTTTTTTTTTTTTTTTTTTTTTTTTTTGTTCTTCATCACAGAATATTTTGGGTCTTCAGTTCTTTCCTTTTTTTTTTTCTTTTTTTTTCTTCTTCTTTCACTGGGTTCAGGTTTCTGGGTTTTTTATTTATTTATTTTTTATTTATTTATTTTTATTTTTATTGGGTTTGGTGAGTTTGAGTACTGGGGGTTGAAGGAAAAAAAAAAAAAAAAACTGCACTGAGTGATAGGTATGGGGCCCACAAACAGTTGAAAAATATTGAGTGATGACAAGTTGAGTGATGGTGCCAAACACACTTCGTGTAGAGTGATGGGGTATTTTAAGTGATGAGTGATGAGTAATGAGTGACGAAAATTGAGTGAGGAGTGATGAGTGATGAAAAAAAAAATCCAAACAGGGCCTTAGTTCCTAATAGAATGAGAAAACACTAATCTCAACACAACGAGATTACTCAAACCTCAACAAAATGAGATAACATAAATCTCGAAATGAGATTAATAAAGTGCACATCTCCACTATAATTCTTTACTTGATTCTCATTCATAAAAGACTTTCATTTAATTAATTAAGAAAGTACAATTCCATAGGTCTTTCAAGCAAACTTTCTTACCAAGATTACTATTTAAGAAAGTCACTACACATCTTTATGATGCATACACAAATTATATGTGGACATACGATCCAATATTTCATCATTGATCCATGAATGTTCAATTAATGAACTCACTTGTACTCTCTTTATTTCATAAAGAGGTACTTTCAAAATAGGATCACAACATGTGCTTGATTAAACTTGAGACATCTACCACACATAGCAAAATTTAATCACAACGAATTTAACATCCCTCGATGTTAATTCTCAATACTTTTAAGGTGTAAAAGCATTTTTAGTCCCTACGTTTTGCACTTTTTCCATTTTGGTCCCTATATTTTATTTTTACCACTTTTAGTCCCTAAACCAATTAACACCTGACATTTAGGTCCTTTCTGTCACTCAACTAACGGCAAAAACTGACGTGGCAAATAGAGTGCACTATTGGCACAGTAAATGCTGACGTGTCCATTAAAATAATATTAAAAAATGCTACATTAGCATCCACGTCAACTTCCACATCAGCATCTAACTTTAAAAAATAAATTTATCAATTTTAAAAATTATAAAAATTATAAAAAACAAAAAAATGGTGGAACTTAGATCTGTTATGTTTGTGCCTAGTTTCTTTTTCTTCTTCTTCCCCAGATCTTTCTCTCAGTTTCTCCACCTCCCTTTCTTTCTTTAGTCTTCTTTCTTTCTTCCTCTTTTTCTTCTTTCTCCCTCTATCTTGGTGCTTAGCCTTCTTGGACTCTTTAAGCAAATTCCTCCACTTCTCTCATCTCCGACGAAATCTACTCCCACAAGTGCTTGTTTGACTATGGCTTGAACCCACGTCTTAGCTCTCCTCTTGGACCCACATCTCGGCTCGCCTTGACTTCGACTTCGACTTCATGGTCCTCGTCCCCGCCACTGTTATCGCCGAGAATCATTTGCTAATACTAGTGGTGAGAGTGGGCGTGAGTATGAGGGTGAGGTTGAGAAGCGTGGTGAGGTGGTAGGTCGTTGGCACTGGTGCCATCGTATGGGTTTCCAGTTAGATTAAAAACCCCTTTCCTTCCTCACTTTCTCAACTCTCTCTCTTTATCTGGGTTGAGTTTGCTGTATTTGTTTTGGATTTTTGATAAATTTGAAAAGGGATAATATGGGTTTGTGAAAGGAAGTTTTTGGGTTTATGATAGAGAATTTGTTGGGTTTGTGTATAAGGGGATTTGATGGGTTTGTGAAAAATGTTTAGATCTTAGGATTGACATCAAAAATTGGTTTGGTTGTCAAATCTGGATTTTTTTTTTTTTTGGTGAAACTGAAAAATTTGTTTGGTTGCCAAGAAAATGTATAAGAGTATCTTAATTTTCCTTAAAACCAATCTAAGTTCAAGGATGGAGTTCTTCACTACCTTGAGTCCATTGGTTGCCACGGTTTGTGTGTGTTTTTGTGTTTGGTTGACAAGAAATGGCAAGAAAATGCTAGAAAATTTGGGTGTGTGTTGTTATATTTAAATTTGGGTTTGTGTTCATTGTATTATTGTTGAAGATGAACTCAGATATAAATTTATGTATTTTTTGAATTTTAATTCTACTTTTTTTTAAATTGATAAATTATTATTTTTTTATTAATTTTAATGTTTGTTTTAAATTTAATTAATTAATGTGTGTGATTATATTATTTTTTTATTCCATCGTCAGCCACGTCAGCTTTTGTTGTTAGTTGAGTGACGGAAAGGACCTAAATGTCAGGCGTTAATTGGTTTAGGGACTGAAAGTGGTAAAAATAAAATGTAGGGAACAAAATGGAAAAAGTGCAAAATGTAGGGACTAAAAGTGCATTTACGCCTACTTTTAACAAGCACATCTTTGATGCACATTAGCATCCTTATGAGTCCATGACTCTTTTGAGATATACCCCTACACTTCTTGGATATCATAATTCCACAATTTGAGTTTCTAAACACCCACATTTGGAGTTTTCAACCATTCCAAAATTCACATATATACACACACACTGTAATTACATATATCAAAATGTAATAATTGAATATAGTGAATTTCTTTAAAATTATATGAATGGTTTTAAAGATATTAAACTAATAACACAAATAGTTACTATTGCATAGATATCAAAAATCTATCTTTTCCCTTTGTTTCAAACCTTTTACTGCTAACCTTAGACCAAAAGATTTTATATCTTATTCTAATATTGACTCATAACCAATTGATTTTGAAACTAGAGGTAGATCCATTAAGATCCAATTATTATTAAATAATATCGAGTGTATCTTATCATTAATAGCTTTTACAATAGACAGCTACATCTTTTAGAAGCACAAAGCTTTCTCAAACTTTAGTATCACTTCCCTTAAAGAATACTACGGGTATTTATTTAGGACTACACTTTTATTACCTTCAACAAGGTAAACAAGAGCTTCACAGGAAATAAAATTTGGATTAAAATCCCTTTTATATCTCACACTTTGACTCCACTTTTGTTCACTTGGTGAACCACATCTAAATCTTTAATACCACTTAATGTGATATTTAACTTTGGAGTCATTTACTCGTGTTTAAGTAGGTATCTGGGTATCTTTGAAATCGTCTTTGAATTTAAACTCCATAAATTCAATGTCCTTTAATTTCACTCTTCTATTAGACCTTAAGTCTAATAAACTACACACACGAATTTACATAAAACCTACATATACACTTTATATAGCTCTTTGACTAATTAGTCCTTTTTGGTCTATCATTTTACAAAAGGTTAAACACCCCCATAGTTCAAAATGATAAGCATTTGGTCACTTTCTCATTTCATAACACTTGAAATACCTTTGAAATGGAACTCTATTTTGCACATAGCATATACTAAGCAAAGCTTCTTCTCATATATCAGATAGGAACTTAGGTGATTGCACTCAGGATTATGATTTCCTTTGGTTTAATGTTTCAAGACTACTTTTTGTTACATTTTTTATTCAATGTTTTAAGACTACTGTTTGTTTCATTTGGTTTAATGTTTCAAGACTTTTCCTCTCTCTCATACATAAATTTTTTTTTGCATTTCCATTTACACTTTTCACTTCTACTCCTTTATATACACATGCTTACAGCCTTTCATGCCATCTCATCTTAAATACACTAAGACAAAAAATGATGTCATTTGCCTTCAACCTTCCAACGACACCTACATAACTCCAACATTGCAGTATTATTTGTATCTAGCCCGTATGAGTAGGTTATGACCAAGGAAGGGGACTTGCGTTTTTTATTCAGTGATGGTAGTTTACGGTTTTGATGTTGAAGTCAGACGTTGTGAATTTTATGAATGTTGTGATTTGCTTTGAGCCTTTGGGTGTTTGAGATTTTGGTTTAGGAAAGTTATAAATGTATTTTGTTTTAGAACTAAAGAAAAAAAAACATTCTAATTGATTATTTATAAAGTTAGCTATTTTTTATATATTTGTGTTAGAACTCATACTTTGTAGGTTTCTTTGTACGTTTTTTATTGTTATTTTGTGCGGTATGAGCCATAGTGTTAAAAATAAAAATTGATGATGATTTCAAAGTATTTTCATTTTTTTTTAAAATTATATGGAAGTCTAACTAAAGACAATTAAATTTTGATAAATGGATGTGTTTTTAGCCAATTTCTCTTTGTTTAATCACGTTCTCTTTATGTTGATACTTACAAATGATTTCCTTAATTTCATTGAGATAATGAATTGGGTGTTTGTGATTGAGGTCTCCATATTTGGTTGTGAGAATAGAGTGGTTGAGGAAGTGTTTGAGAAGTTACTTAAATTTATGTAATTTTAGGATAGAAAAGTATTTTATACTTTAAATTCTTATTTGTAGGTTTCAAAATCATTTAATCAGTTTAAAAAATAAAATCTACTTTTAACAGTAAATATTATAATATGTTATAGTCTTATAGTGTTATATAATTTTTTTTTTTTTATAACAAAATATGAATTAAGAAAATCAAGTTTCAACTTTCAAAGTATTCAGCAATATTGTGGACAAACATAAATATTATACAATAAAATAAGTATTATATGTACATGTCTTAATATATATATAAATAATTTCAAATGAAATTGGAAAGTAGTCCGTGCATCGCATGGGACATCATTTAGTTGAGCTAATTGGAACCCATCTTACATTGAATAATAATGACAAGAATAAGTGGTTAATATAACATAATTTACCCAAATTCATAGCCTTAGGTTTGGATTAAACGATGTCCCTATATGTTTGAATAATGTGCGGCTCTTTCAACACTTTTCACTCTGTAACCTCAATGGAAGACATAGCAAAGAAGGGGGTGGTAATCTCACTTGAACCAAATTACCAACCCTCAACACTAACTCTTGTAAATCAAATAAACGTACACTTTTGGGGGAGAACTTTGCCCCCAATTTCTTTCTTTTGCTTTTGATTTTTCATCGAACTCAGATGCAAAAGTTATGAATCTTACAAACCCAATGCTTTCTCATCACGTTATCTTTTCTTTCAAACTTAATTGCGCTTTTGCTCATGGTTTTGAAATTCGGACCGTTCATTGAACCGTAAAAGAGAGAGGTTTAAGGTTTTTGAGGTCGAACCAAGGTTGAACCGTAATGACGTTATAATTAATTTAATAATTATTTAAAATAGAAATAATTATATTAAATTAGTACAAATATTAAAATACTAAGCTTACCTTTCACACGTGAACTAACTGAGGGCTCAAAAAAAAAAAAAAATAGAGCAACTGACATTTGAGAGGACTTTTGACAACTTTTAGGGGCTAGGAAATAATAAAAAAAAAATGAAAAAAATCTGACATATGAAAGTTGCTTTTGACTTTATACATAACTTTTGCAAGCTGTCAAATTTATTGGGTGTTTAAAGAAGCTGAAATTCAAGCTATTGGGCTTAAGTTGGACGTAACCAAGAAAGAGGAAAGAGAAAGTAAATCTGAAAGAGAGAAAGAGAATGCCGATTTTGCATGTCAAGAAGATCTGGAATTTAAGGGAGGAAAGACCATGAGCTATGAGTTTGAGAAACTGCGAGTGACGCCGGTGAGTGGAGAGATGAGAGAGTGAGAAAGTTTTTTTTTTTTTTCATTGATCAGATCTCCTTCCGATCTTTGTTCTTCTTTGTGTTCTTTCATTTCTTCTAGATTTGATCATAACTTCATACTGGTGTATTGGCCAAAATTCACCAAAAAAGCTGAAACAAAAAGAAATTGTCCAAACCTCAAAAACTGGTCACGGTTCTCAGAATCGTACGGTCCGACTACGGTTCACACGAGTCTCTGCTTTTTTCCCATAGAGCGGTTCTTGAAGCTAAAAAAACCGCAAAACTGAGAGGTTCGTGGTTTTTCTAATTGGATCGTACAGTCCGGTCCGAGTTTCAAAACCATGCTTTTGCTTTCAAAGATATATCTCGACATTAACACTCGACATGGGCTTCCGACTTGAATGTCTAGGGTTAGACATTAAATTTGAATTGCATCCTGTTTTGGAGATTATCCTATAAAGATAGGGATATGATGCAGATATCTTGGTGTGTGGGTAGTTAGAAACTTTTAGAATTAAATTCATTCATGTATAGGGAATTGGTGGACTTCGTAGTTTTCCAGCTTCTTAGAGCTCGGCTGCAAACCATTTTTAGCACTTCAAAACACCAAAATATATGTACCATATCATAGGTGTTAAAGCTAAAAAAATTTAGCAAGTAGACCACTTTAGCGTGTTGCTACTAAGATTTAATTCATTTATTTTTATGGGTTGGGGAGGAAGAGAGAGAAGAGAGAGAGAGAGGTTATAAATAAATTAATATGTTGAGTTGTTTATATTATTTTAATGAGTTGTATATAAAAATAAAAAAATTTGAAACAGAATGTATCGTAAAATGGTATATCAAAATAGATAAAATATATTTTTAAGGTGCTAAAAGTTAAATTTTTTAGCACCTTTGATATGAATGCTCTTAGCCAAGCTGCCATGTTACCAATACCATTCCGTGCTACGGTGTCTTTATGATTAAACCCATTCTCTGAGGTGTGGCATACCATAGTTTCAACCATCATGTGGCATTTTTTTTTTTTTTTTTTTTTATACACATTATTATTGATTATATAAAATGTCTATCCAATTGGTTGGTAAGATCACTTGAGATGGATGACAAGGTCCTACCCGCGTAGTGTATAATTTCTTCAATTTGTGTTCCAAAAAATTTGTCAACTTGCTGAGAGCGTTATGACTCGGCCCAAAGTCACAGAGGAAACCCTAAAAAAGTGGTCACATTGTATATTTTATTGAACCTGTCTCCCTCACATTTGGTTTCAATTTTGGCCTAATAGAACTTTTAACTATTCGTTATCATATTGCATTTGAACCTTTCATATGTCCTTTCCATAGGTTTGAAAAAGTCCACACGGCCACATTAACATTCCTCTGCCGTGCCATCCAACATGTTTGACGCCTCTTCCCACGGAACAAAGTCCAAAACCCCCCACACCTTTAAATATGCCATATATAACTCTATCCCATTCAGCTCATACTAACCAAGTTTCTCATTTCTTGTACTTCAATTCTTAACCAATCAATCCCATTTGCATCAAAAAAATTTCTCTACTTTCTAAAAAAAAGCATTACTGGAGGCATAACCATGAAGAGACAGGCAAATAAGAAGCAAAGCAAGTTCATGTACATTGTGTCATCACCCGTTAGGATTTTAAAGAAGGCAACTGAGTTTTACATGAGAAGCATGGAAGATTGTGCTGGAAGGGTGGGTTATGGTGGTGTTATGGGCGGCCCGGCTGCACAAGTGTCACGCTTGCCGAAGAGTTTTAGTGTCAATTATTCGCAGGGTAGTGATGATGAGGATTTGAGGCAGCTTTTGAGGACTGTGTCAAAGAAAAATGTGGAGAATAAGGAGAGTTCTGATATGCATCAACGGCAACAAGAGGTGAGAGTGAGACAGTCCAATATGGGTGCTAATGGAATGGGGAGGAGTTGCAGTGTTGGGTTGGGAAAGATTGGGAGAATTGATGAGGACATGCCTTGTAGTTTTGAGGAAGATGAAGTTAATGTGAAGGCAGACTTGTATCCCAGAAGTAGAACTTATGCTGTTAGGAGGAATGGTGTGTATCGTTAAAGATAGGCACACATGAGAGAGAGAGAGATTGAATCAATTGTTTTTCTATTCCAATTGAAACTTTGAAACTGTAATATATAATTTGTGAATTTGTTCTTCTTTTCTTTAGATGAAAATGAATTTGTTCTTTGAATGTTTACCCTTGTGTTACTTTTAATTTAATTGTTATGAGTTTTATTTAGAAAAAATGGGGGGAAAAAAAAGTGAAAGTAGGAACTTTGCCATACAAGAATTCTTTGCTGATTTTGTTATAGTGACAGCATCAAGATATGATTAGACAAGTTGAATACAAAAACATAGAGTACACAATCGGTTTAAGATTGTTCCATGAGCTTATTTACATTTTTAAACATAATGTACGGCTATTTAAAGTATCATATTATTTAAGATAAAACAACAAATTTGAATTTCTAGACTATTGGTGTATGTGGTTTATATGTGATTGTATGCATATAAGGAAGACAAGCTGCAACAGGCACCCAATATCTTGAATGCCTGCCATATTCTAAGAAATCATCTGTGGCAGGCATACAGTTTTGCAGGCTTCTCTTTATCATTTCATTTTATTTTTTTGATAATTTGATTGTTACAACAGGAGAGAGTAAATTTAAACCCTAATTTTTTTTTTTTTTGGTTGAAAACACCAAGAAACCATGTTAAAGATCTTGGCCTCTTTATCATGTTGTTAAGCATCTACAAGTAAGCATGTTAATAATGAAGTCTGATTACAATTGGCAAAAACTCTTCCAAGCAATCTATATATATTTTAATAGGTAAAACTTAAAGAAAGTTTAATTAGAATTTGAAATTAGAATCAAATTTGGAGTCTTTATGTGAGGACCACACCATAATTATCTACTTAAGTTTGTGCCATGTGTCTACTTAAGTTTTTTAATCTTTGTGTCAAGTGAGTTAATGAGTGTAAAATACTAAGAATCTAATATTAATGAACTATAAAATAAAATTAAAAAACTAATCACATATACTCAATAAAAATCACCACACATTCTATCTTATTAAAAATTGGAAAAAGAATAATCATAAGTAGTATTAAATTTAGGTAAGAATTTTAATATGTGACTAATTTCGTTTACTTTTTTTATTATAAATAACTTGACTAATTATTTATATTTTTATGATAAAAATTTGTTTAATTTTAAATGTATCTATACGTATGCACGTGTTACATGTTATTTTTTTTAAATAATTTGACCAATTATTTATATTTCTATAATAAAAATTGTGTTAAATTTTAAATGCATCCATGCATTTTTGCATTGATTACATACTAGTGAAGTTATGCTTTAGCATTTTAGTCAAATATTTTATTGCAAATTTTCATTTTATCTATCAAAAAATGTGTGATCATCTCAGTCACAGCCTTAAGAGAAATGAGAGTACTAAAATCATATCTTTTTTTTTTTTTTTTTTTTTTTTTGAGAAGAACTAAAATCATATCTTAAGCTGCGATGATCATACATAGTTAAATCATACTGACCAACAAAGAAAGAAGAAAAAAGAGTGTACTAAAATCATAAAGAGAGATTGCAAGATGAAACGAAAAAAAGTGCAAAATATATTGACAAATTGAGTTAATAATGAGTTCTTCATATTTTTTTAAAATTTTAAATAATATCTTGAAATTGTCTACTAGACAAGGTCTAATCTAATGTGCCGGAGCAGCTGCAATATATTATTAGCCGCACCGGTATTGGTAGAAATTTGACCATAGCAAGTATCCAATAAGTATACAATTTACACACAATAACAATATATTATCAACAACTAGAAATTAGTTGGCAAGCTTGATTTGTTATGCTCAATGGGAATATTGAAGAGTAAAAAAAAAAAAACTATTTTATTAAGAAAAATATATTAAACGAATAATGTTTTTAGAGAATTTATGTGGTCAATCATAATAAACATATGCTAATGGCTAACTTAAAATTGGGGTGATATTTGCGTGGAAGAAAAAACATATCAAATCCATAAAATTAATAAAAAATAAAAAAACATCAGAAAGTCAAGCACTAAGTATATAAACATTTAGCTAATCATTCATTATTTACATAAGAAATTTGCAACATTTGATACGAACATAGCCAACTAAAATTTGATAAGTAAAAAAAATAATAAATAAGATTCATCTCAAAAAAAAAAAAAAAAATTAATAACTATGGATAGGATATCCTTAAAAAACTGAAGATGCATTACCATAAACTATAGACGGGTTTATAATAATAATAATAATAATTAAAAAAAAAAAAAAAAAAAAAAACTATAGATAGGGACATAGGGTATCGTTTAAAATACGAAGATGCATCATACATTGCCATAATTTTTAATTATCTTTACTGATTGATAGAATCTTCATTTAAAAAAATAATAGTTTGATTATTGATGGATGACGTTCATGATTAGTTTAAGTCGAAATCTTTTAAATGATCTTCACTGAACTTTTTGTTATAATTTTATTTTTATTGAACTTATTGTTAATTTGTTTTGCCAACAAAAAATTTTCTACTACTTTATTTTCTTGTATTAAAAAAATGAACCATTGTTAATTTTTGGGCCAACAAAATATTTGCTACTACTTTCTTTATTGTATTTAATTATTATTATTATTATTATTATTATTATTATTATTATTCAATAAATATAATGGGAGAGTTTGAATTTGTTATAAAAATACATTACACAATAAAATATTTGCTGCTACTTTCTTTATTGTATTTAAATAGTATTATTATTATTTTGATAATTCAATAGATACAATGGGAGAGTTTGAATTTGATCATACAATATGTATTTATAAATTTGAAAACTGCATAATGATATAGATAGACAAGTTTCTTGCCTACTTAAGGATGCAAATATCCTTCAAAAAAGAAAAGAAAAAAAGAATGCAAATGTTGTTTTGATAAAACCAAAATGCAAATATCCTTCAATTATTTTCTCTATGTTCTTGATTGTGTGTTAATATATATATATTTGGATTCAACTATTGCAAAAGTAACTAATTAAATTGGAGTAAGAATACCATATTTCAAATTAATCATTTCTCATATAAATCTTAGTGAAATGACATTAAAATTTCATTATGTTTAAATAATTAATGCATCACTTCACATAATTAATATAACAAAATAAATGTATTTATTCTATTAGTAATCTCAAATAGTTTTTATATAAAATTTATAAAAATAATCATATAAATTCCTCTAATATAAATAATATTGGGTTTATAGATTGACCCCAATTAATTAATCCAATTATCCAAGTTGATTAATTAGTCAATATTACATGCAAATCATATTAAGACACAATCAAATCACCAAACTAAATAGAGTGCAGCAGAAATTAAGTTTGGTACAGTGATTTGATCACGATGGGGAAAACCCTCACAGGCAAAATCCTACCAAGTGAATTTCAAGTCACCACCCCTGAATAATCTACCAACAAGAAAAAGCAGTTACAAGCACAAGGTATCTTACCCTACAAGCCTATCTTAAAGTACCTACCTACAGTAGAACATACTCAGCTATGCTAGTCTTAGTTCCAATCCCTAATTGAGCTTGATCTTATAGAAGACTTCTCATTTGCATGAATCTCTCTATCTGCAATTAACTACACAACAAACTTTTTGATTGTTGTAGCTTTTGTAGAGTTCTTTAACCCACGTTTGAATAAACCAGAAGTAGCTTGGCACAAAACCGTAGACACATAAATGTCGAAACCACTCCTATTATGTGTGTATGTCTCTATTTTTTTTTTTTTATGACGGCTATTTTTTATGTCCCTAGGAAGTTAAATCATTATGAATTGAAAATAAATGTTTATATTCAAATTTCTAGAGACTTGATAGATCGAGAGGTGTCGAGTTAGGTATCAAGGTTCATTAAATCTTGCTAGATCAACAAGTATCGAGGATGTATTGGAACTTATAGTTTCATCTTTTCATGAGTAATCTTGTGTCTTCAATAATATTACTTGTTATTCAAACTAGGTCTTCTTGAATACAATAGAAACTAAGACTTAATTACTTGTTTTTTGAAGGATATGACAATCACATAAAAACATAACCCTTACAATAATTAAAGCACAACTATAGATAATTAATATATGCATTTACTTCATTGGCTAATCTAATGAACTACTCCTTTGATATAAATTTGTTGAGGTGGAAGCGTAAATAAAGAAATTCTTAAGGAATGCATCACAAGACAAAAGCAACAAAACTACTAGAATAATGTGGCCTAATAACATTTTCATAAAATATAAAAAAATAAAATAAAAAATGTAGCCTAACATGAATTTTATGATGCTGCTATTATCAAGAAATAAATATTCAAAGTCTCTTGTGAAACTATGCAATATTTTTATGATGTAAGATATTGTTATATTGAAATAGGTCTACTTGATTTAGTAGACTAAGATCATGAATGATGTAGCTTATTCTTATAGTTTAAGTACATTGTTGGACCATGATGGAAATGAGGTGTGGGAAATATTTTAGTGAATAAACAAGTTTTGATACAAAATTAAAATCCCAAATAATTAGCAAGAACGTAAAATAAAATAAAAAGTTTAGAACGATCTCACAATACTATAGAATCACGCTGTGAAAGTGTTGTCCTTAAAGGTTAATTCGTGCCACTCGGAGTAAAACTCAGTACAACTGGTTCTCTTGGCTAAACAACCCCCTAGGATTAGACTATAGTGTCAGCCTTCGTGATGGATGCTGTAACACCCCAACCCAACTTTATAATTAAACTATGTGTTTGAATGATTAATTATTATTTTAAGTTACTTTCTTTCTATAATTAATAAAAGAGTATTTAGTAAACATATTATTTTATAATGCCATTGAATAAGAATTGTAAAGATTATAAGTAATTGAATGGCTAATTGTATTATGAATATATACTAAGTATGTACAAAATTATATTAAGTGGTTAAGTTATTAGATATATAGTTGTTGGTGTTTTATTAAGTATTTAAGGTAAGGATTTATATGCCAAGTTATTTTATAGTTTAAGTCTTTATAGAATATAAGTTTATAAGGGGGTGGGGTGGTAAGTAATTTTTAAAAGTTACAAGGGTGAGTCATCAGCCCTTTTTCCTTTATGCATACACGTGCCCACAAATCCTTCTCCCTTATCTTTTCTTGGCTGCACCATAAGGTTCTTCTCTTATCCTTCTTTCGCTATTCCTTTTCTTTGTTCTTATCTCTTTCATCTTCTCTTGTTCTTACACGGCAGCACCTTACTTCTCACAAACAGCTCTTCCTCTTTTACCGAAACCATATAGCTCACTCTGAGGAAGAAATTAAAAGATTAGCCCTAAGATTTCAGCTTCAAAGTTTGTGGGTAAGTAAACAAAAACCTCATCTTATTATGGGTATTTTAATGGTGGAATGGTTTGCTTTAGTTTCACTTCTATGTTTCTAATATGATTGTTAGAAGCTGATAAGGGTAAAAATTTGGTATGACGGGCCTCCTTTAAATGGGCCTAACGGATCAATGTCTTGGGGCCGAAAGAAAGCAAGCCCAAAAGATTGTACAAAGGCCCATACAGTAGAAGCCCCAGATGGAAGTTACTTGCGGCACACTTCTAATCACCACAGAATCCCAAGGTGAATGGAGTCCTAGCACGAACAGGATTCCGGAAGATACGCGCGTTGATGAAGATCTTCTCTACAAGGAAAAGTCTTGTCCATCACGTTTGGGAGACTATTCAAGAGGATTCCTATAAGGAAAAGACTTCTACATCAAGGAAGAGATGCCAACCTTCTACTACTATAAAAGCCCCAATACCACCACAAATCGAGGTACGCATAATTTACCCTTCTCTAACACTCTAGAGTTGTGAGAATAGTCCTAACTTAACCTTCGGAGGGTATTCAGCCGGCACCACACCGGTGCTCTTTGTTAGGTCACTTCTTTCATCTTGCAGGTCACTATTCCGAGTTCGTGGGGATCGTGTAAGCTCACTGGTGATTTTTACGGCATCATCAGTTAGCGCTGTCTGTGGGAAACAGAGTTTGTAAGTCACAGCAAACGTTATCCGGACAAAGAGCTGCATGGTTCTTACACGCTCGATGGCAACCACCAATAACGTTCAGGAAGACGAGCCACAACCTACTGCCCTGGAGAGACAGGTCCTAACCCTTACAGTGGCAGTGAAGCACCTCACTAAACAAAACCAAACCCTAGAGGAATAACTGCGACAGAAGAACGCGGTGGTGGGAAATCAGGAAGAAGATCAAGAAGGTGCCAGTGCTGATCGCAGGAACCAAGAGAGACCAAAGGGTAGTAACGCCCCAAGCAGACCAGAGTGACAAAATATAAGTCTCCCAACCCTCATGGATGCGGCTCCGCCTATTGTTGCGGAGATGCAGACAATGAAGGAATAGATGGAAGTTATGATGAACGCCCTCAAGGGACGAGTATCCAACGACTTTGACGACCTAGTCAACCGAACCGATTCACCATTCATTGCCTCTATCAATTGTTTCCCTCTGCCGCATAAATTCCGCATGCCACATATAGACAGTTACGACGGAGTCAAGGATCCTCTAGATCACCTGGAGACCTTCAAGACCTTGATGCACTTTCAAGGAGTTGCAGATGAGATCATGTGTAGGGCCTTCCCTACAACGTTTAAGGGTGCTGCGAGAATTTGGTTCAGTCGGTTAACACCTGGCTCTATCAATACTTTCAAGGAACTGAGCGCTCAATTCACCTCGCACTTCATCGGAGGACACAGGTACAAGAAGTCAACCGCATGCCTGATGAACATTAAGCAGTGGGAGGACGAGACGCTGAGATCCTACATAACTCGTTTCAACAAGGAGGCCCTCTCGATTGACGAGGCAAATGACAAGATACTCGTGGCAGCATTTACTAATGGGTTGTGAAAGGGTAAGTTCCTATTTTCTCTATACAAAAACGATCCAAAGACCATGTCGGAAGTGCTATACAGGGCTATCAAGTATATGAATGCAGAAGACGCACTGCTGGCTCGCGAGGATAAACCTAGAAAAAGGGAAAGGCAGGAGGACACAAGACAGGATAGAGGGCGGAAAGCGGCTAGGACCGGAGAATGACGGGATGATAGACGCTCCAAACCCCCCACTGGGGGATTCACGAACTTCACCCCACTAACTGCCCCAATAGATCAAGTCTTGATATAGATCAAAGACGAAGGAACTCTGACGTTCCCAAGCAAGTTGAAGGGAGATCCCAGCAAGAGACCAAGGGATAGGTACTGCCACTTCCATCGAAACCACGGGCACGACACAGCTGACTGCTACGATCTAAAACAGCAAATAGAGGCCCTTATAAGACAGGGAAAACTACAGAAGTTCGTGAGAAGGGAGAAAACGGATCCGCCTTAAGAGCAGACCCCACGATGGGAGAATGAGCACCCAAGGCCGCCTATTGGAGACATAAGAATGATCGTAGGGGGCACGGAAACTTCTGGGTCATCCAAAATGGCCAGAAAAACCTACCTAAGAATGGTCCAGAACGTTCAGGTCACAGGCATTGTACCCAAGATGGCACGGATCGACAACCTCGTCATCTGATTTTCAAAAGAAGACGCCTGAAGGCTGCACCACCCGCATGACAACGCGCTTGTTGTCAGCCTAAGGATAGGAGACTACAACATGCACCAGGTTCTGGTCGACAACAGCAGTTCGGCGGACATCTTGTATTACCTGGCTTTTCAGCAGATAAGAATTGATAGAGAACAGTTGGTCCTGGTTAATGCCCTTCTAGTTGGTTTCGGAGGGATGAGAGTGTTCCCTATCGGAGCCGTCACTTTGACGGTAACGGTGGGAGATTACCCCCAGCAGATCACTAAGGAAGTAACTTTCCTGGTGGTCGACTGTTCGTCCGATTACAATGCCATTCTCAGACGACCCACCCTCAACTCATGGAAGGCTGTAACTTCGACCTATCATTTAATGATAAAGTTCCCAACGGATTATGGAGTAGGAGAATTGCACGGAAATCAGGTGGCAGCGCGAGAATGCTATGTTGCTATGCTGGAGATGGACGATCAACAGCAAACAATGTGCATAGAAGAACGACGGACAGTAGTTGAGCCAGTTGAAGAATTAGAAGAAGTAATCCTTGATGACTTGAGGCCAGAACGGATGACTAGAGTGGGTACGCCGGTAAGCTGGCCGGTACGCCAAGAGTTCACGGCATTCCTATGAGACAATCAAGACGTTTTCGCCTGGAGTCACGAGGACATGCCGGGGATCGACCCCTCAATCATGGTACATAGACTGAATGTATCACCCACATTCTCCCCAATCCGGCAAAGAAACGAGTATTCGCCCAGGAGCGAGAAAAAGCCATTGCCGAGGAAGTACGAAAGTTGCTGGAGGCAGATTTCATCCGAGAAGTGTACTACCCCGACTGGTTGGCAAGCATCGTTATGGTCAAGAAGGCCAATGGAAAGTGGAGGATGTGCATAGACTTCACGGACCTCAATAAGGCTTGCCCTAAAGACAGCTATCCACTCCTTCGGATAGATACTCTGGTAGACTCAACTGCAAGACACCAGCTTTTGAGCTTCATGGACGCTTTCTCGGGTTATAACCAGATCAAGATGGAAGAAGCCGATCAAGAAAAGACCTCTTTCGTCACCAGCCAAGGACTGTTCTGCTACAAGGTGATGCCATTTGGACTTAAAAATACAGGAGCGACATACCAAAGATTGATGAATAAGATGTTTGCGCACCAGATTGGGAGGAACGTACAAGTTTATGTTGATGACATGTTGGTGAAGAGCCTACGTGAACGTGATCACCTAGGCGACCTCCGTGAGACATTTGACACCCTCTGGTCATATAACATGAAGCTGAATCTAGGCAAGTGCGCGTTCGGAGTGACGGCGGGAAAATTCTTGAGCTTCATGGTTTCCCAAAGAGGTATCGAGGTTAACCCGGAGAAGATACAGGCCATAATAGAGTTAGAACCACCAAGGACGGTCAAAGAGGTGCAAATTTGAATGGTAAGATCGTGGCCCTGAACAGGTTCGTCTAGAAAGCGACGGACAAATGTCTACCTTTCTTCCGAACTCTAAAGAAATCGTTTGAATGGACGGATGAATGCCAGATAGCGTTTGACAACCTAAAGACATATTTTTCATCTCCCCCTTTGCTCAGTCCATCCAAGCCAGGGGAAGAGCTTTACCTATATTTAGCTGTTTCACAGGCCACTGTTAGCGCGGCTCTGGTGAGAGAAGAAGACGGATCTCAAAGACCGGTCTACTTTACAAGCCGAGCGCTGTGAGGAGCAAAAGAGAGGTATCCTCAGATGGAGAAGTTGGCCTTCGCATTAATAACTGCAGCACGAAAACTCAAACCATACTTCCAAGCACATACTATTGTTGTCTTGACAGACAAGCCCTTGAGAAGAGCCATGAGCAGCCCCGAGGCTGCAGGAAGAATGGCTTTGTGGGCAGTCGAGCTCGGCGAGTTTGACATACAGTACCGTCCACGAACGGCTGTAAAAGGGCAAGTAGTGGCTGACTTCATCGCCGAGTTCACCCTCGGAGATGGCCAGGGGGCAGAGGAGACAAGACAGTGGAGTATTTATACGGACGAATCTTCAAATAAACGAGCAGGAGGGGCCAGCGTGGTAATCCAAACCCCGGAAGGGGATAAGATCTAATGCATGATCCGACTAGATTTCCTCACAACCAACAACGAAGCAGAATATGAAGTTTTGGTGGCAAGGCTAGACCTCGCAAAAACTGCAGGTGTGGAAAAAGTAGTCGTGCATTGCGACTCACAGGTAGTGACGAGTCAGATCAATGGCGGCTACGAATGTAAGAATGAAAGAATAAAGAGGTATCTAGAAGAAGTGAAGAATTGGATCGGCAGCCTCGAAGTCAGATTCGTTCAAATCCCAAGAGGAGAGAACGAATGCGCCGACCGACTAGCCAAAGCAGCCTCGGCAGAATTTATGCTTGTCCTCGAACAGGTATTGTCGTTCGTCCAAATCTCCCCGCTTATTAATGACGGAATAAATATGCAGGAAGTAACTTCTGAAAGCAATTGGACTACGCCATTAATATCATACCTGAAGACTGGCGTTTTACCGGACGAGAGTGACGCAGGTAGAAAGGTAAAGGTCCAAGCATCACGATTTGTGCTGATAAAAGATGTTTTATACAAAAGAGGTTTCTCCCGGCCGTACCTAAGGTGTCTATGCCACGAGGAAGCAGATTACGTGATGCAAGAAGTCCACGAGGGTATCTGCAGAAACCACTTGGGGGCACGGTCATTAGTGCACAGGTTGATCCGAACAGGATACTATTGGCCTACAAAGATGAAGGACGCACAGGCATATGTTAAGGCCTGCGACAAATGTCAGAGGTTCAGTAATCTCATCAAGAAACCATCCGAGGAATTAACGCCCATGACGGCCCCTTGGCCCTTCGCTTAATGGGGACTAGACATCATAGGCCCCTTCCCAACAGCAGTGAGGCAGTTGAAATTCCTGGTTGTCGGCATCTACTACTTCACTAAGTGGGTAAAAGCAAAAGCCTTAGCTACTATTACGGAGAGGAATATTCGGAGCTTTGTTTGGAGGAATATCATATGCAGGTACGGGATACCCAGAGTGCTTGTCTCCGACAACGGAAAGCAATTCGACAACGGCGCATTTAGGGAATTCTGCTCGGACCTAGGTATCAAGAACCACTACTCATCACCCGCACACCCACAGGCCAACGGGCAAGTTGAAGTCACGAACTGGTCCTTGCTCAAGATGATCAAGACCCGGCTCGAAGGGGCAAAGGGTATCTGGCCAGACGAGCTGCCAAGCGTTCTGTGGGCATACAGAACTACAACAAGAACACCCACTGGAGAAACGCCCTATCGACTGACATACGGAAGTGAAGCAGTCATCCCAACAGAAGTAGGGCTCACAAGCTTTCGGGTGGAGAACTATGACAAGGATAAGAACGAAGAGGCCAGGCGCCTTCAGCTCGACCTGTTAGACGAAGTCAGAACGGTAACAGAGCAAAGGTTGGCGCGTTATCAGAATTTCATGGCAATACACTACAACTCCAACGTTAGGCATAGAGACTTCCAGGTCGGTGATCTTGTACTACGGAAGGTAATGGGCGCTACTAGAGATCCTTCGCAAGGGAAGCTCGGCCCCAACTAGGAAGGACCTTACAGGATCACATCATGGTAGAGGAAGGGCACCTACCACCTCGAGACGCTGGATGGACAAAAGCTGCAGCACCCATGGAACGCGGAGCACCTACTAAAATACTACCAGTAGAGATAATATGAAGAACAGAGACGATCCCTAGTTTCCCAGTTTATTTAATCTTAGCTACAATTACTAGTTTTTTTTTAATGTGCGACAATTTTCGTTACAGTACTTTGTGCCTTTTTAAGCCCAAGGGGGCAGGTACTTTTTTCTACGAAACGCATTTTTTATTTTAAGAAGAATATTCAGACACAACCATGTTCTTCTACAAAGTCATAAAGTGGACGAGAGAAAATAACGTTTAGAAACTGGACGGACCACACATGCGGTGAAAACCGTTTTCAAGTCCACAAAGTGGACGGATCACCTATAAGGTGAAAAAACATTATCAAGTCCACAAAGTGGACGGACCACCTATAGGGTGAAACAACATTATCAAATCCACAAAAGTGGATGGATCACCAATAAGGTGAAAATATTATCGAGTCCACAAAGTGGACGGACCACCTATAGGGTGAAACAACATTATAAAGTCCACAAGTTGGACGGATCATCCAAGACAGGTGAAATCTCTTAAATCCATAAAAATGGACGGATAACAAATAAAGTCCACAAGTTGGACAGATCATCCAAGACGGGTGAAATCTCTTAAATCCATAAAAATGGACGAATAACAAATAAAGTCCACAAGTTGGATGGATCATCCAAGATGGGTGAAATCTCTTAAGTCCATAAAAATGGAGGATAACAAATAAAGTCCACAAGTTGGACAGATTATCAAAGACGGGTGAAATCTCTTAAGTCCATAAAATGGACGGATAATAAATAAAGTCCACAAACTGGACGGATCATCCAAAACGGGTGAAAACTCTTAAATCCGTAATGTGGACGGACACAAACAAAGTCCACAAGCTAGACGGATCATCCTAGACGGATGAAATTCAAAGTCCATGAAAATGGACGGACAATAAATAAAGTCCACAAACTGGACGGTTCATCCCAAAAAGGATGAAAATTTAAGTCCACGAAATTGGACAAATCATCTCAGGGAGGATAAAAATTCTAAGTCCAACAAATGGACGGACATACTGTCAATAAAATATGAAAATGTTGACGGTGCGTAAAAGGTATAAGTTGTCCAAAGTAGACGGACCACCTAGAATGATCAAAACGACAGACCAATTCGACATTAAGACGAATACATTATTAAAAGGCCTCCCAAAGTGGACGGATCAAATGAGAAACAAACTACAACATTCAAAGCAACAAGCAAAGTAAATACTATTGATGGACAAAGTTATGAAAAACCCTCAAAGGGCAATAGTTCAAAATACAAAATAGAGGATTGTTCTCAAACTAACTACAACTATTCTTGGGTGCCTGCATCCTCCTTATGACGGGTGCTTTCTTCTACAAGATTGGTTGGAACTTGAACATCCTGTGCCTGGGCCGACTCTCCGTCACCTTTAGCTGCGTCCTCAGCAAAAAGATCTTCATGAGTATCCTATGAGGCAACGGGCATGACGGATGTTTGAACTGGATCCTCAACCTTAACATTTGAAACGTCAAGGTCAGGGTGTGCCTTCTTGACCTGACGGACGGCGTCATCAAAACCCTGAAGGAAAGAGTCTCCCAGCTCTGACAGCAGGGCGTCGGAGTCACGGTACTCATGTATTGCCGCATCCTTAGCCTGACGGAGCTTATCCTTCAGGTCTTGAATCTCCTTTTCTTTTTTCTCCGTAGCCTTCCTCACCTCCTCCGTCCTTTGTTCAAGCTCCTTCGTCACCTTCTCTGAGAGGTTAAACTTTTGCTCCATCGTGGACTTCCATTTGTTGAGTTGACCCAGTTCATCCTCCGTCTGCTCTGCCTTTGCCCGTACACGTTTCAGGGCCATCTCACGGTTAAGACACCGTTCCAACAGTCCCTTCATCATAACCATGGACTGAAAGCAAAAAAGGACGATTAGATAGAAGGATTAGTAGAATGGACGGATGGAAAGGCGATGGAAATAACTACCTGAGCAATTGCAAAGAGACCCGTCTCCCCCATCGCCTCTGTGGAATGATTGCCTAAGTCCTCATAGTCCTTAGACGTTAAGATAGAAGAAAGCTGCTCTAAGGCATATCTGGAGTCTTCGCGGAGGAGGACAGGCGGCTTCTCCTGACTTGTAGACGGGGCCTTCATCAAACCCTTACCAACCCCATGCTTCACTGGTGTGACATGCTTTACACCCTCAGCCATTAAACCAACAACAGGCTCCAGAGGGACTCTGACCTTCTTAGCTAGACAATCCCCCTTTGGTTGTGTTTTCCTCTTTGAAGACGGGTTGCTTGTACCCGTCCCCTTGAGCGCCACGTCATCGGTCTCCTTTTTCTTGGCAGCCTATGACCTAATCAGTGCTTTCCTCTTAGCGTCGTCCATTTCTGAAAAGGTGAACGGATAAAGTTAAACTACAGATAAAATTGAAGACCATTCAGATGAAACTAAGGCGATGAACTTACGTCTGCGGATTTTTTCCTCGTATCTAACGGCTGCTGGAGCTGGCTCAGGACCGTCGCAATACCAATGGATGGTATTGAGTGTGACAAATTTTGCCCAAGTCCTTTCCTCCGGCGTGGTCTTGGAAAAAACCTTCTCAAGAGAAGTGACTACAAAAAATGAACGGTTAAAACTGTTCATGTATAATAAACTAAACGATTGTAAAAAAAAAAATTCACACTAGGACGGGTGCATACGAGACGGATGCAATATGCCCCAAGTCATGTTGACGGGCATGTGTTCCGTCTCCCCTGGACGACACATCCACTCGTCACCTTCCAGAAAAAAATAACGGCTTTTCCAATCCCTATTTGAGTTTGGTGCTTCAAAAATGACTTTCAACAATGGACTCCTAGAAGTGAAACTGTATATCCCCCTTGACTTGTCTATTTCATCCGGACGGTAGCAGTAAAGGAATTCCCTCACTGTCAGTCTCCTAGCTCCGTCAGTCATAGCACCGTATAGGACCTCCATTGCTATGAAGACCCTCCAGGCGTTTGGGGACACTTGGTTGACGGATAGGCCCAAACATTTGAGGAGTTCACGGTGAAGGGAGCTTAGCGGAAACCTAAGCCCAGCCTTCAACATTTGTTCATACACTCCCACACCTTGTACCCCCTCATAGTAACATTTCTCTGACTCATAGGGGAGACGGATAGAGATGTTATCAGGGATCTGGAAATTGTCCCTAAGAGTTTTGAAGTGGTTCTCCTTGATGGTAGACACAAAATTGTTCACCGTCCACTCCAGTAGCATGATGAACTCCTTAAGTCCATCAGCACCTATGACGGATTTTAATGTTGGTTCCTCGCCGTCTTCAGAAACCTCTTCTTGTTCAACCATCTCCAAATCCTCATTTGTTGAGGATGAGGAAGAGGCAGACGGACTCCTCTCTTCGCCCGGACTCTCTTTATCTTTGTGACCGGACGGGTATACTTCCTCGTAAACTACCCCGTCACGGACAAATGACTGGTTACTCGACGTGCTAGACATTGCCTACAACGTGACGGCAAAACCTAAGATTGACGAATCTAAAAGTAATGACGGGTGTATGTCTAGGGAAATAAAGTATGAATGTTTGTCTATTGGTGAAAGGGACTTATGAAAAAAGAGAGCACTTACCAATTCTTAAAATGAACGGAGTGTTGATGACGGATATGTCATCTGGACGGAGTGATCTTTGACAAGGTTGTTGGTTGCGCTCTGACAAGTATGTTTCAGCTGGAAATGGAGAAATGAGGAAGAAAGACATCCATATTTATAGAGGGTGTGCACGAAAGACGAAGCGACGCTTCGATCTGAGTTAAAATCCAATTAAAAAGCGACACGTGTTTTGTCTCATAATGGCTTCCTGACAACCTGCCAGGAGTTGGTGTAGTTCACGATTTCGTATTTTAACCATCGACCCACTTACCTTTGAACCGTTATTCCCCGAAGTTTCGAATCGTCACCCACCATATTTCTTGAACCGTCACCCCCCGTGTCCGTCTACTAAATGATGATGGACCCGTGGGGTGAAGGGGGCAACTGATAAGGGTAAAAATTTGGTATGACGAGCCTCCTTTAAATGGGCCTGACGGATCAATGTCTTGGGGCCAAAAGAAGGCAAGCCCAAAAGATTGTACAAAGGCCCATACAGTAGAAGCCCCAGATGGAAGTTACTTGCGGCACACTTCTAATCACCACAGAATCCCAAGTGAATGGAGTCCTAGCACGAACAGGATTCTAGAAGATACGTGCGTTGATGAAGATCTTCTCTACAAGGAAAAGTCTTGTCCATCACGTTTGGGAGACTATTCAAGAGGATTCCTATAAGGAAAAGACTTCTACACCAAAGAAGAGATGTCAACCTTCTACTACTATAAAAGCCCCAATACCACCACAAATCGAGGTACGCATAATTTACCCTTCTCTAGCTCTCTAGAGTTGCGAGAATAGTCCTAACTTGACCTTCGGAGGGTATTCGGCCGACACCACACCGGTGCTCTTTGTTAGGTCACTTCTTTCATCTTGCAGGTCACTATTCCGAGTTCGTGGGGATCGTGTAAGCTCATTGGTGATTTTTACGGCATCATCAGAAGCTAAAATTTGTGATTTATGAAATTAGGAAATCATGAACTTGTAAGTCTAAGTATATATGCTGTTTTAAGAAGTTTTGAAACTGTGTTGATGGTTTGTTGAAGGTATATTAATGTTTTTACTAATTAATGATTGTATATGATTAAGGAATTAAGAAAAAGTTAGGATGAGTACTTTTGATGTTATTACTGGGATTTTTGTTGGATTTAATTTTGCTATAAATGGTTAAATGACTATATGTAAGTGTTTTCTAACATGTCTAATGAGTGAATAAAAATCCTCATATGATAATAAGACTATTTGCGATCATTTTATGATTTTACAAGAAAATGTTGCAAAACTGTCATTGTGATAGATTCTGTGTTTACGCATGATAAATTATGTATTAAATTGTATACAGTGAATTAGGGTGCTAGGAGTAATTATTATGAATGCTAAGACACATATGGTTCTAATGGAAGTGATCTCACAACCAATGGATCAATATAAAAATAATGGTTTAATTTTTAAGTTGCATGAAATTCTGTCAAAACAGATTTGAGTATGCTGTATTGTATGATTTTTAGTAAATCATGGTTTTGTGCTTTGACTCCGAAATTGATATGGTCTTTACTAGATATCTAGAGAAGTTTCTCTATAAAATTTCATGAAGATTGGATGTGTTTATATAGTTCATTTGTTTTTTTACAAATGATGTATATGCTGCTGAAATGAACTGTAAACGGTAAATGGTAACTCCAAATTTGAGGATTTAATTTTAAAGTTTGGGTAAATGTTTTGAGCTATAATTTAATATGCTTATCTTTTGGTATGTCTATATCATAGATTAATTTTTGTATAACTTGGTTCAAGGTTTAGTACTCAAATGAGGGGTTCTAAACCATCCGCCTGTTATTTTTATAAAGTTGTCTTGTTCAATGCGTTGTATATTGTCATGTGAGTGTATATGGTTATATGACCATGTTTAAAGGATTTTATGTTTATGCATGCATTTTTGCCCTAATCTCAAAGAACCTTTTGAAATGAAGTTGGCTCCTATGGAGATATGATATAAATATGAGAATGATGGGTTTTCTTTAGTTTGGTACATCATTTGCTGATGTGTGCATAATATGTTTGTGGGAACCTCGTTGAGGTGGGATTAGGATTTCATTGATTATAGGAAATAGGCTTTGAGATGAATGTGTAAGTTTATGCTAAGGTAAGATTGATAGTAACAAGTTTTGATATTTGGTTTAGGTCTTACCAGTACCCAAGTCTAAGCTCCTTTGACTTTAGGCTCTTGGTACCTCTGCTTTCAGGTAAGGGATAAGTTATATGAGCATTTAGTAAGTCATGAGGTTATTTTAAAGCGTATTATGCATTAAAAGTTTTTTATTAGAGATATGACATATAAGCATATTTCAGACAAAGATATGTTTGTGAGCTTTCTAAACCTTATGTATATGATTTAAGCATATTGATGCTATTACTAATTTCCACGAACATGATATTTAAAGAAAATAATGGAAATGCTATTATTGTTAAATGTTATGCAAACTATGAATTTCAATATAATGTATAAGTACGAAATGTTTTCGAGTTATATCCTCTGGTGATTTAAACTCGGCTAGTAAGGGTTAAATTATTGGCTTTTCATGGAAAATGTTATTTGTTTGGCCATTTAAAGTAGAGGAAATGGGGTTATCCGTAACTCTAATTTGAACAAGGCCTTCTCCCCAATATATACGGACGGGGGGAGAAACAAAACCTTGAGGGAATGTGCCATCAGGCCTCTCAAAGAGGACAATATCATACACATGGGGACACCCAAATGTGATGAGGCCTTCTCTGTTGTGCACATGCACCAAGTACAGACTTATCAGATATGGACTAATCAATATGTTATGAACATCTATATTATGTTATTGATTATGAGAGAATGATTTTGTTTAAATGCATTATGAAAAGTTAAAAACTCTCATGAAAAGAAGTTTCTGAGAAAAAGAAAAGTTGTTCTTTGAAGATAAAAGTTTCTGAAGTTCTGTTGTGCTTTAAAGATAAAGAATTTGATGAAAAGGTTTTAGTGTTCTGTAAAGATAAAGTTTTTGATGAAAGTACAAGTTTATGTTAAAAAGTTATTAGATATTTGTTCTTTACGAAACGTTAAATACTATGAAAGTTATAATATTTTACAAGAAGAAGTTTATGAAAAAAAGTTTCTTATTCGTCAAGATGTTTCTAGTTTAAGACAAAGTTACTAATTATTTGATTTAAGTTAAAATGATTATTTTGTAATGAGAATATATATATATATATATATATATACATATATATATATATATATATATATATATGTATATATATGTATGTATGTACCTATGTATATGATATTGAACAATCAATATTATATTTGGTGACTTTGTAAGAAATGAAAGAAATTCAATCCAAAATGTTTTGGTAATATTATTCTAATAAGACAAATAAGAACAATTATTTTCATACGAAGAGCGTATAAGTTATTATTATAAATAGTATAAAATACTATGCATGAAAAGATGTTCTCCTATCTGAATATTTATAAAATGAAATGATTTGATTTACATGCATTCTTATTAAATTCTTATGTATTTTACCCTTACCGAGCTGTGTAGCTCACCCCTTCCACTCTTTCAGTCAACAGGTTTTAATTTGGAGTAGAGGGAGCCTTAGTCAAGTTTTGGAAGGAGCTAGTTTTAGTTTTAATGTATAGATCCCAAATTAACATTTGATGTTTAGCCTTGTAGTATTGTGTATTTTAGGATTTAATGAAAGTTGTGTACCTTAAAGTATTAAGAGATGTTTTATGTGAAATTCAGAATTTGAATAACTGGTGGATTGTGTTATCGGTTGAAATACAATGTAGATTCTCTGAATATCAAGTGAAAAGTTATCTCAAAAAATAAAGAAACAGGAATGATAAGAAAGAGGGAAGATTTTGTAAAAGTTAAGTTGGTTCTTGTTAATATCAGGTTTAGGCTTGATATTAGCATGCCGGTCATGGTCACAAATCTGGGTATCGGGTTTGGGGCGTGACAGACGCACTTCCACTCACGAAGGTTCAAGAACAACCCTCTATTGCCTTTCCTTAGAAAAAATATAAATTGTAGAAAAATATGTGGGAGAGACATATAATAAGATTGTGTATAAGAAAGGGTGTGATGATGGGTATTATATAGGCTATTCATGACAATAATAACATATGGTTATTGGTAACTAATACCCATTAAAGCCCAATGGTTATATTATCCATTATTGCCCAACAGCTATTTTTCTCATAATTGCCAACAACTAGAAAATAAATAATAATAAAAGTGTTTGGAACACACACCCACACCAACAATCCCTCACATGTTACAAACACAAAATAGGAAAGGTAAGAAACTAAAGAAAGCATGCATTAATATGGTACCAAGAGGTTTTAACCGTACTTAGGATAAATAAGTAGGAACTAAAAAACAATGATAGAGTTAAAACTCTTTTAACCAAGTTATTAGTAATCCAAACTTACCACCAACATAACTTTCTTTACCAAGGTTGTTCTTAAGCAGGTTGGCGCCTTATCCAAGCCATGTGCCACTGGGTTTCATGAAAGCTCTAAAGACCTACCCAAAAAGTCTCATAGAAAGCACAACTTCCACTCACACATAGATGGCATCCATCAGGACTGCGTGCAGGACACCCCATCCCAACAGGTAGGGAGTATGGATCCATTAAGAGCCTTTAACTCAACCTCCAATAATTTGCAACTTAGTTGGTGACATCCATCAGGAGTGCGTGCAAACACCCCATCCCAACAGCTAGGGATATGGCCATTAAGAGCATAAAGCTCAACCTCCAACAATCTGCAACTTAATCAGTGGCATCCATCAAGAGTGCATGCAGATACACCCCATCCCAACAGATAGAGATATAGATCCATTAAGATCATAAAGCTCAACCTCACCAAATTCTGCAACCTAGCACTGACTCACACCATAGGGATGGACTCATTACTAATCTCCTTACCGAGATAACGGGAAACACATAACAAATGACAGTGCTCACATGGACCACTAACGACCTCTACCCATTTAACCTCTTGCATGGAATCACTCATCATAGAGGTTAGGCATTAGCCACAGTGTCACAACTTGGGTATCAGTCCAATCCCCATAGATGTCTTACTCACCAGCCTTTTTGCTAGTGGTTTGGTCAAAGGATCTGCCAAGTTCCTTTCCGACCTCACAAAGTCCAACGACATAACATCATTATCAATAAGTTGCCTCAACCTCAATTGGATATGTTGACTTTTCACATTATAAACTTTGCTTTTAACACGTGTTATGGCATCCTTGCAATCACAAGGAAAGCAAATAGAGACAAAAAAGTTAGTAAATGGAGGCATATCAATTATTAAACTCCTAAGCCACACAACTTCGAATCTAGCCTTCTAAGGCCACTAACTCTGTTTCCATGTTAGATCTCGCTATGCAAGTCTTCTTCGATGACTTCCAAGAGACATCCCCTTTAGCTAGTGTGAACAGATATCCACTAGTGGGCTTCACATAATCTGTATTAGAGATCCAGTTAGCATCACAAAATTCTTCTAAAACAACAGGATAACCACAATAAGATAAACAAAAATAAGAAGTCCCTTTTAAATATCTTAATAATATAGATATTGCATCTTAGTGCTCAACACTAGGATTATGAGTGTATCTACTCAATCTACCAACATCATTTGCAATATCAAGGTGACTACAATTTGTCAAAAATATTATACAACCAATAATTTGTGCTTATTTATCTTGTGAAACATTATTACCATAAATTTTGACAAAGTGCACCTTTAAGTCATACATAATAGACATAGGTCACATATCAAAGTGTTCAATTTTTTTTTCCACATAATGAGATTATGATAGTACAATGCAATTATTATCCCTAAGGATCTTAATGCCTAAAATAACATTTGCCTCAACCAAAATTTTCATATCAAATTTAGAGGCAAGAAAACAATTAGTATCATACACAACATTAAGGCTAGTTCCAAATATAAGTAAGTCATCAACATATAAACAAATAATGACACCTTCATTATTATTTAACTTATTATATATGCATTTATCCTCATGACCTTAAATCACAAATCCAAGTGCAAGCATCATATGTCAAAATTTTCATGTCATTGTATAGGTGTTTGTTTTAATCCATACAAGGACTTAACTAATTTACAAACTTTATGTTATTGTCCAAGGACAACACAACCCTCAGGTTGCTCCATATAATTTTTTTTTTTTTTTTTTTTTTTTTTAAATTCACCTATTAGAAAAACAGTTTTAACATCCATATGATGTATAATAGGTTTGTAAATAGATACAATGACAAATAACAATCTTACAGATGCAATTCTAATAAACGAAGAATAAGTATCAAATAATCAATATGATATTTGGCTTATAGCCTTTAGCTACCAAGCATGCCTTATACTTATCTATGATCCCATTCGAAAAACAGTTTTAACATCCATATGATGTATAATAGGTTTGTAAATAGATACAATGACAAATAACAATCTTACAGATGCAATTCTAATAAACGAAGAATAAGTATCAAATAATCAACATGATATTTTGCTTATAGCCTTTAGCTACCAAGCATGCCTTATACTTATCTATGATCCCATTCGATTATAATTTATTTTAAACACCCATTTGCAACCAATAGCCTTATCCTTAGGTGGAAGCTCAACCCATTCCAAGTATGATTAAACATAATCTAATAATTCGTTAAAAGCTTCCAAGCATAATGGTGCATCAACAAATTTAATTACATCATAATAACTTACATGTTTATCTTCAACAATATAGGCAATAAAATTGTTGTCATAATTCTATTTCTTAATAGCTCGCTTACTTCTTCTCAATCCTTGTACATCACAACAAGATCATTAGAAGTATCAATAGGTTCATGAAACACATTTTCCTTATTTTCCAAAGGATACACATACTTAAAGAAAGCATTTTTAACATTCAACAGTAGTATTAAATTCTAAATACATCACTCTTGAAGAAAATAATACTATATCATGAACTATAGCAAGTATAACCAATAAACACACAATCACATATTTAAGAATCAAGTTTCCTCCTTTTAGTTTCATGTAGCATGACCTTAGGTAAGTACCCCCACACTAAGGTATTCTCCTTTTAGATTTGGGTAACATCTTAGCCAACCACCCCCATAATTCGAGGTATACCAAGTTAGGCTTATGCTATTCTCAACTTCATTTTTTATATTTTATAAAAATTTCCAACACCTCGTCTTTGGTTCCTAATACACAAAGTTAAGTAAATATAGAATGGTCATCAACAAAAATTACATAAAATCTTTTACCACCTCTAGTCATTGTGTGTTTTAAATTATCCAAATTACCATGTACCAAACTAAGAGCACTAGCAATAGTGGTGCTAAATAGCTATATTTCTATTTTTAGCACCACTAATACTTAAAATGCATGCTACAACAATGGTGCTAAATGGCTGTGCATTGTAGCAAGTAGCTAAAAAAAATAATAATATTTTATTAAACTCTCTCTCTCCTCTCATTAAAAAAATATTTTATCTTTTCTTTCTTTTTCTCTCTCTCCTGCTTCTCTTCTTTCTTCCTTTTTCCTTCTCATTTTTTTTTCTCTCTCCCTTATCGTCGAGACCCATCTAGCAGAAAAGGCATGGAAGCAACTAGGGTGTTATCACAAGTAATCATAGCAGTTGTAGAAGAGTAGAATTAAGCAATTAAGCAGTCACACGACTCGCACCTAGAGTATGTTTTAGAGTTTTTTTACAGAAAACGTTTAAGCCTTCATTACTTATTCCCTTCTATTCAAAGCCATGAAATCTTGTTTTCCCAAGTTGATACGGCTATTGCTTCGATGTGATAATTAAAAAGTGTCAGTTTGTAGAAGAGTAGCATTAAGCAAGGTCCAAAGTGTAATAACCACACACACGGAGACAGACCCATTGGTGAACTTCAACGCTGGTAAGTTTTTGAAGCTGCTCTAGTCCCACACCGAAAAAGTACGAGGAACTGTAAAAATCATACATTTGTGTGGTGGTTTTTGGCTAATTTGGATTTTTGGCAGTGGTTGTGGGTGGTTGTTTTTGGCTTGCTAGTTGTTGTTGGGTGGTTGTGGATTGTGCCATTGATCGGTTTGTGGTGTTTTTTTGGTAGTGGGATGTATTATTTTATTGTAGTAGATATATTATTTTATTGTGATGTTTATATTATTTTATTGTGTTGAAAGCTAAAATAGATCCATTACTGCTGGTTGTTTTGTAAAATGAGTAGGTAAAATAGATAAAATAGCTTTTTGTAATGCCAAATAGCTAAAAAAATAGCTCCAATGTTGTGGATGCTCTAAGGAGTTTGGATCCTCTTGTTATGGATTTGCAAGGTCTTTTTATTTCAAATTCATAAAAACCTATCCACCATCTCAAAACAACACATATAGCCAATAAAAAATGTATATATATATATATATATATATATTTATATATATATATATATATATATATATATATATATATATATATTGTAATATCAGTCTTGCACTTGGTGGATAAAAGGAATATTTATTCCCACTAAATCTTATCCATTAGCCCAAAATACTAGTTGGATCATTTTCTTTTAATATATATAAAGAAATTTTTAATATTTTCCATAATTTCTCATTTCATATATTTGTGTCAAGGGATGTAAAAATAATAGCTTTTGTACATAGAGCCAATAGCCTCTAGCTACTAGAAACCACTCTTAGAAATGTCCAAAATTTTACAAGAATAAGACACTTAATATTTTGTAAAATTTGACATCATTATACCACAATTGTATAATACAAATGTTTAATCATTCACAATTTCTTTTCATACAACCATAAATAATTACTTGAAAACTTTGACAAGGAAGGTAATATTTAATTAATGGCTTGTTTGGATGGAGGAGGGAAGGAGGGAGAGTGGAGGGGAGTAGAGTAGAGTTGGCTAAAAATAAGCTAATTTCGTACTAAATTTACTCTACTCCCCCTCCCTCTCCCTCAATCCAAATAGACCATAAATTATGATATCATTGTATCTTCATCATACAATGGAAATACTAAGTTGGTGCTGCACCATTGTTCCCACTTAACAATAGGAGTAGACTCATCATAATTCTACACATTATTTTCCAGTTTGTGCCAAAAACAAATTTTTATCTCATTTCATTTACATAAAGTAAATTAAGATCTATCTTCTAAAAAAAAATTCTAATCTTAATAAACATTATCTCAAAAGTTTCTTGTATATTCTGTCAGACTTCATTGAACACGCAACTTCCATTTCATGAGAAAAATAAACACATGCTTTTTATTAAGATGTAGATTGTAGATCATAAAAGTTCAATTTCTAATAACCAAAATGGGCATAGATCGATGTAAAAATCAATCTAATTAACCAAAATTAACATATATGAATAAAATCAAAACCTAGATATTACTTTTATTTTGAAACAAGACCGTATATATAATTAAAGCCAACGAACCAAAACCACCTTTGAATCATTACAAATCAAATAGTATCATACAATACACATGCTTAATATTACAAGGCAAATGTTGAAACAGTACAACAGGCCAATCTTTAAAATTATATATTTTCATCAAAAGATTCGAGCTTTGTAATTTCTGAAATAACCTTAACAGAATCAACAACTTGTTTATCTATTTTGAAACATGAAAATTAACCTTCAAAATTGTTGGAAATATTTTAGTGAATAAACAAGTTTTGATACAAAATTAAAATCCCAAATAATTAGCAAGAACGTAAAATAAAAAAGAGTTTAGAACGATCTCACAATGCTATAGAATCACGCTGCGAAAGTATTGTCCTTAAAGGTTAATTCGTGCCACCCGAAACTCGGTGCAACTGGTTCTCTTGACCAAACAATCCCCTAGGATTAGACTATAGCGTCAACTTTTGTGATGGACGCACTTTTACTCATGAAGATTCAAAAACAACCCTCTATTACCTTTCCTTAAAATAAATATAAATTGTAGAAAAATATGTGGGAGAGGCATATAATAAGATTGTGTATATCTAAATATAGAGTAGTAAAATATGACTTATAAGAAAGGGTGTGTTGATGGGTATTATATAGACTATTCATGAAATAATAACATATAGTTATTGGTAACTAATACCCATTAAAGCCTAATGGTTATATTATCCATTATTGCCCAACGGCTATTTTTCTCATAATTGTCAACGGCTAGAAAATAAATAATAATAAAAGTGTTTGGAACACACACCCACACCAACAGAAGGTGCAAGTTAAAATTGCTCAAACTATAAAAGACAATAAGAGTTAGCCTTTCGATAGTCAGTGCAATGATTTAATAGGAATTTTCGTAGTAATTTTACTTTTAACGTACAAAGTCAGAATTTGTTAGAATATCATTTTTCATTTTGTTAGGAAAGATAATATTTTTGATTGAAAATACTCATTCATATTTGTTTATAGTTGTAGTAGAACATGCGAGAGTCAGTATAAGAGTGTATAAGTTGTTAAGCTAATAGGCTTTCTATATGTTTCTATATGTTTCCATTGTTGTGAGCTAATAGGCTCTCTAAGAAGGGAAATATAGCAAACCAATAATGATTATCAAAAAAAATATCAAACCAATAGCCATTAATCCATATAAATGCAAAAAGATTGAGTGATGTTATTTTTATATGATATACAATTGATAATTTTTTTGGGTAAATACTGATAAAAAAGAACCTAATAAATATATGATTAGGTGTAGTCGAGATGAAAGAAAGTCATAATCCCTAAATATACAAGAAAAGTTTACTTGATGGGCCTTTGATTATGCTTGAATCAAAGATTATTGATACTAGTCTGAAACTCGTGCAATGCACGTGAAACTTTGCCTAAAAGTATGTTGGTCTCAAGCTTTGCATAAAAAGTACAATTAAATTATATTGGTCACAAACTAAAACAATAAATACTGCTGGAAGGCTTTAAAAAAAATTTGGTGTACATCTAACTAAAAGTCTTTGTAGTCTCTAGTTTCTACCATATGCCAAAATTATTTTTTCATTATAGATTATATGACAAATATTTGTAGCTAGAATCCTATAAATCATTTAGATTTTCAAAAGGGACAAATGCTGTCAGAATTTATGTCCACAGTATCTCAATTGTTTGTCAATATCTAAAGTTATTATCATCTTTATGCTTATGATGGACCTACAACTTTCACGCATTTGTGTAATAGAAGAAAAAAGAAAAAAGAAAAAAAAAAAAAAAAAAAAAAAAAAAAAAAAAACACCTACATTTCAAAGACTGATAGGCCAAGAATGTATAGACCCCTTTGGTTACTTAATCAATTAATTAGCCAAGTAAAATTAATTAGATTCAATTACATGCAATAAGCGTGGTAGCACAAACAAATCACCAACTATGTTAAATGCAGCGAAAAATAAATTTAACACAGGTTATTTGTTTACGAATGGGGAAAACCACCGAGGCAAACCCCACCGGGTGAATTTAAGGTCATCACTCCTGAGAATCCATTATTATCAAAACAAGCGGTTACAAGTAAAAAGAATCCTAGTACTTAATACTAATCTACAGTTAAACCCTTACCCCAATACCCAATTGGACTTGTGATGTAGTAGCAATCTCTCCTTTCAATGCACGGCTCCCAGTATGTGACCAATCGATGATGCACGAATCTCAGTACGTGGCTAACTCTATAGCAACCCTTTGAATGTTATAGTTGATTTGTAGCAGCTTCACATAGAAACACCAATAAGATCTTCAATGTTGGTACAAGAGACTTTGCTTGGTTACAGAACTCAAAGGTGTACAAGAAACGCAGCAAGAACTCTTTCTTTTGTAGGAAGAGGTTAGGGTTTTAAAAAGAAAACCTTATGAAGCTCTCTAGGGGTAAGTTTTTCTTTTTCCACCTTCTTTAAGTAGGAGCTTAATGGGCTTTCCTATTCCAAATAGGTTTACACAAACCTTGGGCTTTCCTAGTCTAATAAAGATTATACAAACCCACAAATCTTGGGTTTTCCTAGTCTTATAAGGATTATACCAACCCACAAACAAATAGCCTTTTAGAATAAAAACGTTGCTGGCTATAGTCTGAATCCAGTAAGCTCGATAGATTGAGACATGTGTCGAGCTTTAATGAATCTTGACAAATCGATCCTTCTATTAAGGAGGTATCGAGACCTGCAAATTGCACTTTTCTTGAGCAGTTCTTGAGTGATCTTCATGTCTTCAATTTAACCACTTGTATGATCATCTTGAACCTTCTTAGATTTACCCAAATACAAGTAAAATGCATTTTGTCAAAGGATATGCTAATTACATAAAAATATGTCCTTAACAATCTCTCTATTTGGTAATCCGTGACAAAACCACAAGAGTACATTGAATGTCCTAGAATACATTCTACTCAAAATTATAGAATAAATAAGCCTAGTCTAAAAGATCTGAACCTTGGAAGTTGCTACAAGAAGAAGGTTCGAAATCTTGACTTGGCTTTAACTTGTCTTTCCTGAAAGGCACTAAACAAAACACATCAAGGTACCATGTGGAAAATAATGACAAGTTAAATAAACAAGAAACATGTGTATAAAGAGAGAAAAAAAACAACACATGTGAGATAAAGAGTGAAACACATACATCATCATCAAATATAGAAACAACACATGATGTATGTAAATGGTTACGAAACCAAAATATACACAAGACAAAATATATATCAACATCAAAGTGTATTAGACTAACTCTCCCTCTAAGTTAGTTACATCAAAAACATTTTTCCCTTTAACATGAAGTTCTCCCCCTAAATCTATTACTCCCCCTGAGGAAAAGACATTCAATTCTTAAATTTCTCCCCC
Source organism: Quercus tomentella (assembly GCA_028535165.1). Classification (NCBI taxonomy): domain Eukaryota; kingdom Viridiplantae; phylum Streptophyta; class Magnoliopsida; order Fagales; family Fagaceae; genus Quercus; species Quercus tomentella. Next base: position 26,911,013 of record JAPQVY010000111.1, on the reverse strand, counting down.
TTTTTGACACGATTGTCAAAGGGCATAAAAAGCCAAAAGACCTGACCGGAGTCAGTAAAAAAACAGACACAGAGGGAACGAGGAGAGCAATGAACCATAGACCTACAAGAAAAAGAAAACAAAAGCACAGCAGGAAAAGGTTCAGGAAAGAAAGAAAAGATAGAACAATGCATGGCAATGTTATAATGACCATAGAATGCAATGCATGAGCATACAAGATCAAATAAACAGCACCCATCCCAAAAATTTTAGCAAGACATAAAAAAAAACCAAAATTTTCCCTAAAAAGAATGAAACCTAGGTCTAAATGCATGAAATGCATGAGAGAAGAAGAGAAAGAAGAGATAGGAATCGATAGCAAAAGGATCTCGATAGATCGAAGTATTTGTCAAGGATGTGTCGAGAAGAAGCCCAGAAACCTCAATGGATTGAGAATCTGTCAAGGATGTGTCGAGCAAACAGAGAGCACAATAATTTTTTTCGATGGATCGAGGATTTGTTGAGGTTTCTATCGAGGTTGAAGAAAGAAGGCTTGATAGAAAAGAATCTGTCGAGGATCTATCAAGAAGCTATCAATCTTGAAGAAAAGAGGTTTTTCAAAGAGAGGAAAAACACAAAGAGATGAATGCAACAAGCAAGCTACTTAAACATATATCCAATCAACATATTAATCTCTCAAAAGCATCTCTCAACAAGAAAAATGCAAAGCATTCATGATCCAAAATACACACACACACACACACTAAACATGTATCCCTTATGATGGCTAAATCACATTGTACCTGCACATGTATCAAAAGTAGCAAATAATTTGCGTGTTATGTGTGAAAACATAACAAGTGTGCACGAGTTTCTCATATTATGACGATTTGAGATATGAAAAGATCAAATATCACTCACACACAATCATAACAACTTGATGGGGACTATCACCTTCGAGGTATATAACTCCCACATCTCCTAGAAACACGCTTACAACCATATTTAAAAGCACTTTGATTCTTTTTGTTTTTGTTTTTCTTTGCATATTTTTCTTTTTGAACATATCATTCATGGGCATATAGGAGAGAGAAAAGAAATACCCAAATATCTTAAGCCAAAAACATCATAATTTTGCTATGTCGTAGCACACAGATGTTATTCATGATTGGTGGGCTTTAGTGGTGAGATGATTATTTATGCCTTTCTCTTAGGATTTTTTAGTCCTTCCCGTCAAAAAGAGTTATATGAGTGTTAAGTACAAGAGATAACTTAATCATACTCATCACAAACACGAGTCACAAAACTCACTTGCTTAGTTGTGCATTAAGATGCTCATCTAAGCTACAAAAGATACAAAGTTTAGAAAACTTTGTTTCAATGGCCATCCAAGGTACACAAGTACCAATGTATACAAAACACACACTGCTTTTTGTATTTTTTTTTTCAATTTATTTTTTAATTTTTATGAAAACAAAATAAAGCAAAAACTAAAAACAAACAAACAAAAACATGTTAAATAAAGCAAAGCATAAAACTAGACTTACTCAAAAACAAGAAAGCAAAACACACAAGTAATGCATAACCATAAGAAAGGGAGAAAGAGAAAAAGTGACTGAATTACTTTGAGCCTTTTTCCTTCCACACCTTGGAAGAACCTTTTCTTTGAGCGAACCTTTGATCCGATGGTGAAGGGGAAGAGTTGAAACCGTTCAAGTTCAAAAGGAACATGAGGACCTTAAGAAGGTCTTCAACAAGAGCAAAAGAGGATGGAAACTGATTCTAGTTTCCAGACGAGATCATACTATTGCTTTGTTGAGTGGCTAACCACTTATAGCAATTTGGACGAGTATGCCCTAAAGCTCCATAGTGATGACAAAGATGCGACTTCTTCGATTGAGACTTTTTGTTATTAACCTTCTTAGTCATAGGATTTTTAGTCTCTTTCTTTTCAAGCTTAGAGGGTGCACCTAAAATAGATTTGCCCTTGTCTACCTTCTCACTAGCTATATCAGTTTTACATTTATTGTTCTTAGAATTAACATTACTAGCAGGTGAGACAAATACACTAACACTAGAAGAGGCAATATTAGGAGAACAAAAATCATACTCCAAATCGGATCTATCAGAAGCAGATTTCTGAAGGCTTAGCATCTCATCGAGTTTTGCACTAAAAGTTCTCTCCAATTGAGCTCTAACCTGTAACAATTCTGTTTCAAGCTTCTTTGTCTTTTTAGTAAGGAAGTTGTTCTTAAATCGCAAGGCTCCAATAATTTGATTTGCTTCATCAACCTTTGTAGAGAACTCCTCTTGATCTAGCTCCATATCACTCAGCTTCTTGGTGGCCAGCCTATACAATTTCTTATGCTTCTTAGAAACCTTATACAACTTAGCATAGGCTATATGGATGTCATCTTATTCATCCATTTTCTCAAACTTAGATTCCACCAAGCCCTCTTCTTCATCTACCTCTTCGACAATCCCCTTAGTAGGATTCACTGTGGCAGTGAAGGCATTCAAGATTCTCTCATCATCATTGTCATTTGACTCATCCTCAAGCTCGGTGTCACTCAAGGTAGCAACAAGGGCCTTGCTTTTCCCAATGGTCCTGAGATATGTTGGATATTCTTGTTTCATGTGTCCAAAACCTTGACATCAGAAGCACTTTGGTTTGGAGGGAACAGTGTACTGACCGCCATCCTTAGCATCCTTCTTCCCTCTGTCTTGACTCTTGAATTGAAAAGAGCTAGATTGCTTCTGGTCTTTATCAAATCCTTTTGCATTGGCATTCTTCATAAAATTTTTGAACTGACTATTGATGTAGGATTTCATCTTAGAATCTTCATCATCAGAAGACTCATCTGTATCACTGCTTTTGGCCTTTAGTGTCATGCTCTTACTCTTGCTTGATTTCCCTATCCTAGTTAAACCCAATTCATAGGTTTGCAAGTTTCCAACCAACTCTGTCAAAAAATTTTTATCAATATCCTTTGATTCCTCAATAGCAGTGATCTTGGTATGAAATCTCTCTGGTAGAGATCTAAGCACCTTTCTCACAACCTTGAGTTTGGGAATAGTTTCCCCAAGATTAAAGGCAGAGTTGACTATGTCCTTCAGCTTGGCATAGAACTCATCAAATGACTCATCCTCCTCCATCTTAATCTCTTCAAAGCTCGTAGTAAGCCTTTAAAGCTTTGAATCCTTGACAGTCTTAGTCCTTTCATAGGTTGTCTAGAGGATAGTCCATGCTTCCTTAGCAGTTTCAGTAGAGGATATCTTCTTGAACTCTTCATTGGCAACCGCACTGAATAAAGTATTCAATGCTCTGCTGTTGAAATTTGTCGCTTTGATCTTTGCGTCATCCTAATCAGCTGATGCTTCCTTTGGCTTAGTCCAACCAATCTCCATAGCTTGCCACACCTTCTTATCTAAAGACCGCAAGAAAGCTCTCATGCGTACTTTCCAGTATGCATAGTTAGTGCCATCAAATAAAGGAGGGATAATTAAAGATTGTCCTCTGTCCATGACAAACAGGGGTCAATGGATCATACAGCAAAGATTAACCCTAATCAGAGTGTGCCTGCTCTAATAGCACTTGATAGACCAAGAATGTATTGACTCCTTTGGTAACTTAATCAATTAATTAGTCATGTGAAATTAATTAGATTCAATTACATGTAATAAGTGTGGTAGCACAAACAAATCACCAATTAAGTTAAATGCAGTGGAAAATAAATTTGACACAGGTGATTTGTTTGCGAATGAAGAAAACCACCGAGGTAAAACCCCACCGGGTGAATTTAAGGTCACCACTTCCGAGAATCCACTATTATCAAAACAAGCGGATACAAGTAAAAGAAATCCCTGTACCTAATACCAACCTATAGTTGAACCCTTACCCCAATACCCAATTGGACTTGTGATGTTGCGGCAATCTCTCTTGTCAATGCACGGCTCCTAGTACGTGACTAACCAATTATGCACGGATCCTAGTACATGACTAACTCCACAGCAACCCTTTGAATGTTGTAGTTGATTTGCAGCAGCTTCACATAGAAACACCAATAAGATCTTCAATGTTGGTACAAGAGACTTTGCTTGGTTACAGAACCCAAAGGCATATAAGAAACGCAGCAAGAACTCTTTCTTTTGTAGGAGGAGCCTAGGGTTTCAAAAAGAAAACCTTATGGAGCTCTCTAGGGTTAAGTTTTTCTTTTTCCACCTCCTTTAAGTAGGAGCTTAATGGGCTCTCCTATTCCAAATAGGTTTACACAAACCTTGGGCTTTCCTAGTCCAATACGGATTATACAAACCCACAAACCTTGTGTTTTCCTAGTCCTATAAGGATCATACAAACCCACAAACAAATAGCCTTTTAGAATAAAAACGTTGTTGCCTATAGTCTGAATCCCGTAAGCTCGATAGATTAAGACATGTGTCTAGCTTTAATGAATCTCGACAGATCGAGTCTTTTGTCGAGGAGGTATCGAGACTTGTAGATTGCACTTTTCTTGAGCAGTTCTTGAGTAATCTTCATGTCTTCAATTTAACCACTTGTAATGACATCACATACAATTTGGTCTAATTTGCTATGAATTTATTAATCAGCTGTAGGAGCATATCATAAGTCATATTAACAAATTGGTCTTCATACCTAGTACCATAGCATCATGGACAACTCAAAATTTAATATGAATATAGTTGAATGCAATATGACTATTGGTGACTATGCCATATCGCATACTACTTGACATTTTCTATAACACAGCAAGAAAAACACTCGTTATCTTAAAAGACAATCCTTCCAATGTGTAGCCCATTGGTAAAATTGAATATTATCTTCATTTTGGGGAATCCTAATATACCACTCAAAATGAATGAGAGAGAGAGAGAGAGAGAGAGAGAGAGAGAGAGAGGTTTCGGAAGAGGAAGAGAAAATAGAGTGGTGGGACTGTTAAGGTTAGACTGGACATTTCCCTTTTTTTTTATAAATTTTTTAAAGTGATTGTATATCTTCCTTGACTGTACATCTCCAATAGTTTATACAGAATGCCTGAATTAAGACTTGAAAAATGAGTAGTAACGTTGGTTTGGTTAAATGGGATCACTAAATCCGGACTACAAACCGTTGTTTGCAAAGAAGTTGAAGAGTGTATGTAGTCTGAAGAGAAGTTTGTAGGGGAAGAGAGCTTCTAAGTGAGTTAGGGTCTTGGCTTTCAAGTTTCATCTACACGTAAGGGAGGAGAAAGAGAGTTTGTAAGTGGGTTAGGGTCTTGGCTTTCATCTACACATGGGAAAGGATCATACTTGGGTCATATATGTAAGGGCTAGTGAGTATGCACTCATTGATAGTGTGACATTAAGACATGGTGTGGGCTAGTGCGTATGCATGTGTCTTATAGATGATTTAAAACTATAGTAAAGTATGGCTTTACATTGCGCACCAAATATTCTCTCTACTTATATATATAAAAAAATAAATAAAAAAATAAAAAACTATCCAACCAAATTACCCAAGCTAAATCATATTTAAACCCCTAATTTAAAAAGAAAAAAGAATAAAGATTAGCGGTAGGAGTTTCGGGCTATTCGGCAGCTTAATGGTTGTGGGAGGCCAATATGACGGATGTGGCAGCCCTTTAGATTCCTCTTTCTCTCTCTTATAAATGCTTTGTCAATCTTAGGTCTTTTATTTTGATAATAGTAAAACAATACATTTCATTTAACAATCTATAATATTTTCATGTCTCTCTATCTCTCCCGTGTACCTTATCTAGTTTGTTATTACTATTAGTACTTAATTTTTATTTTATTTTTTTATTTTTTTGCTTTTAGTTTTAATACTAAAATGGTGGGTATGCTAAAAGACGAGTTCAAATCTTCTATCCCACTTTTCTTACTCCACTCTATACTCCACAAATAAAAAATTGACAAATATACAGATATTTAAAAATTGACACCTTAATTTTTTTTTTCTTCTTATTTTAGATACCTAAAATAAATAACAAATAAAAAACCAACACATTCCCATACCGATCCCTCTTTCTATTTCGTGTGAACACTGTCGTTAGCTTGCCTTCAAAAGAAGCCCACCTCATAGTTTCCTCAAGATCTACGACTTTGTTTATTAAACCAAGCAAAATTGCTTTGTCAATTTGAATTGAAAGTCAGAAAGCATAAACTTCTATGCTTGCAATCGGTTGTGATTCAAAATTTAAGAAAACTGAAAAATTTTAGTGCCTTGATAATTGAAGAGGAAAGCTTTGGAAACAGTAAATGCAAGGAATAATTATATATATAAATTTTCTTCTTCTTCTTCTTCTTCTTTTTTTTTTTTATTTTTTTATTTTTTATTTTTATTTTTTTTGCGTTTGCTTATCCCAGAGGCAGCTCTTCTATTAAAACAACTAGCATTTAACACGCACAATGCGCGGGAACATTGTACATATTTAAAATACCATCAACTTGACATAACAATACAATAAAATACATTAAAATTAATCCGGGTAATGTAGTACATCCATTCATTTTATAGAACGATTAAATTTTGTATCTCAATTATAGCTATACTATGTAAAGAACAATAATATTTACAACATTAATTTATTTATTTACAATATAACAACAGACAACATAAAGAAAAAGAATTTAGTTTAAAAGTAAATTAATTTTAAAATAAAAAACAATCGTATAAAACAACGTAAGAAATGATCCTAGCATGGTCTGCAGACTTGTGGAAAAGGGGTATTTGATCCAAACCTAATCCAGTGTATATTGTGGGTTCTTGGTCCATGATAGGCAATATCGGCATGCAAATCTACAAAATGACCTCCACAAAAATAGAAAAGAAGAGAGTTTAAAATGAAAGATTATGTAGTAATCATAACTATTCTGTTTAGATGGAGAAGAATTTTAAATACAGTTAACCTCCTGCTTCAAGTCTATAAAAATTACAAAATCATAAATGCAATACAAAACAAACATCAACTGATTTGATCTATTTGTAATAAAAATAGAATATATGAAGTATTTACGTCTATACAATGCTCTACTTACATCTAGAACAACATTAACATTTTGTTCATAGCATTTATTTATTTGTAGCATGGGTTCTTGGTTTATGATAGGCAATGTGGGCATGTAAGATATACTTAAATGCAGGCAAATCTACAAAATCACCTACAGAAACACCAAAAGAGAAAAAAGAATAGAAAAGAAGAAAAAAGGAGAGTTTAAAATGAATGTTTGTGTGGTAATCATATTTGTTCAGTTTGGATGGAGATGAATTCTAATTGCAGGTTCGGTACCCTCCTCGTTTGAGTCTGTAAAATTTACAAAATAATAGATGCAATTCAATCAAACACCAACTGATCTGATTTGTTTGTGATAAAATTAGAATGAAGAATATATGTTGAGATTATGCTATTCCTTGTTATTTATTTCATAGATTAACAGCTTTCCTAATACTTGAACAACTTAGACTTTTAAAAAGAAAAAATATGAGGACCAACCACAACAGATGAACAACTTTCCTTAGTTTTTGAAAAGTTGGTCATCTCATACAAATGTTTGCATTTTGAATTTCTCAACTCCAAATGTTTTCCTTGTTCATGGCAGTTAGTTGTTATTTGTCTAATACCACTTTGCACTCCAATTTTCTTCAATTGAACAAAGACACAGAAAATGATAAGACGGAAAGAATGACATTAACACATTGAGATGTAAGCAAGATCTACCTAAAAACCCCCTAACCATAACTACAATTAAGCAAACAACATTAGGTTAAATTACAACTGAGTTCAAAACTGGAATCACAAATATTACATCACTTGAATTTCATGTTGATATAAGTCTTAGGATACTCAGAATATCCCATGACAAAACTGAAAATTTAATGAAAAATATGGTATAAATAAACTAAAACAAATCCTCCAACAATTATAAAACCATAACCTAAATATAAAATATTAAATCTCTCATAATCTGATAGAAAACAAAAAATAAAGTAAATAACAAAAGGGTACGATGAAACGAACTTGAGAATTGGTTACCTTTGTTTTACTTTTTTAATTCTTAGCACCAAACAGATTGCCAATCTAATTTTAAGAATGGAATACAACTTTTAAAAACTATAAAACCGAGCATTGTAAACAATCAAATCAACAGTTAAAACTTTCTCCAAAAAAAAAAAAAAAAATCAACAGTTAAAAATATTTTAAGAAATAAATCTCTATCAAAACGTAAAAGTAAATAACATTATACTTTCAAATTTCACAGTTTTAACAAAGTGACAAATCCTTCATACTTTTTCAAACAGAACCACTTAGGAGAAACAAATGTAGTCAAATGTATTCAGTACACTGTATCAATAGGATCAAGTTTCCAAATCTAAGTAACAGATGATAGAACCACTCAGGTTTATAAAAAAAAAAAAAAATTATTTATATATACGAAAATTATAGCTTCTTCTAAACTATTTATTCATAACCAATTCGAGCATAACGGTTAGTATTACCTAGATATAGTCTTCTCGTTCTTCTTTAGCCATCCTTCAAAACCTTATCTCGGATTTGGTGTGGCACCAACATATTTGAATCACCGATCTCTTTTAAATTAGAACAGATTTCAGTTCCCTTGTCCAATATAGCGAACTTGGAATGAGTTTTTTGCTTCCTAGATCTTCTAGTAACTTTTGTTGGACACGCTTTTGATTCTCTCATCTACTCTTTTGCTATCTAGGCATATTGAAAAATTAATAACAGATAACAGGAAAAAATACTCAATATCAAAGCATCATAAATAAGGGGGTGGGAAATAATTGCATCAAGCATTTAAAAAAGAAAAAAAATCTATAGGGCTAAATCCACATTTGCATGTGTGTTTAACCATTGTCATTCCACAGTTGCCACATTGCAATGAAATTTTCAATGCTAGACATGAAATCAATGTCTATGGAAATTTGGAAGCCCTACCAAAAAGGTAAGCACAAACAAAGAAACCAAGATTTTGAATCAGAAATTTAACAAAAACCAAATGATCAAAGATACCCATTGACAAAAAAAAAGATTTAATAATAATAATCACATATCAGAATTTGGATTTCCAAAAGACACGAATTCAAAATAACCATTTCCGAAAATACTCTCTGCTCCCTACGCTAATAGGAAATACCTGTTAACTTACTGTTACATTAAGCGGAATAACGTGTTTTTTTCTTTTTTAACTGTACATGAGGTATAAGTTTTAAGTGGGTATTTATCCTACGTGGCATAACATGAGACATTTTAATAAACCATCAGCTTAACTGTTAGTATTATAACAGGGGGGCATTATTGAATCAATTTGGTTCCTTCCCTTTATATCTACAACTCTGTATCTTTCACTTTTTAAAATTTTGAAATATGCAGCAAAAACATGCATGTGCAGAATTTGATGAGAAGCAAAAAAAAAAAAAAAAGCTTGTAATGTCGAATGCTCATAGGACCAAGACTAAATTGGTTTAAAATGTAAATTCAATGTTCAACAAGCATTTGATTGTAATTTAAGCAGTTATTTATTTATTTATTTATAGTGAGAGGCTTTCAAACGGTGTTGTAGCAGTAAAAGTTAAAATTTTAAGATTACTGAAACGATGTATCGTGCGGGTCTTTTAACTTAAAGCTGTAAATAATCTGCATATCAATAATCGTGAACATATATAAAACTGATTTAGAAGTAAGCATTGTTTTAAGAAAATAACTCACTCAGAAAAGATGGATTGTGGATAGGAATTCCGAAGCTAATGAAACAATCTATGCTTGATCTGCACACAAAAAAAGAGAGAGAAAATTAGAGGAGCAGTGAATGCAGATATAGATGAGAGAAGCGGATGATAGATGGATGGGCAAATACCATTTGATGTGACTGTCATAGGCAACAGAGAAGATTATAATTTTTATATATGTGTGAAAAAAATGTAAACTTTCTTTAATTGCTAAGATTAGCATTCCTTTTTTTTTTTTGGGGTGGATAGATTAGCATTCCTAAGATAAGTATTTGAATTAAAAAAAAAAAAAAAAAAAAAGGGTCTTATCAAATACCAAGCATAAAATTTAAAATAAGAAAAATAGTAAAAGCCTTAATATTGTTCACATTTATTTCTTTTCCAGTACAATTCCAGCAACAAATGAAGCATCAAATTAATAACCTTTCACACATTTTTTACTGTTTAGTTTCTAACAAAACCAAAAACTCAAACTTTGCTCATTCAATCAGTCAATTGAACCAAAAACAAATTCCAATTTCCCTCATCATTCCCTCACTTAATCCTCCATTTTATCAACAACCAATCAAAAACCTCATTGTTTCTAATTACGCAAACTGAATAATCCCTTGAGTTATACTCTTTAAAGAAAAATTACAAATAACAAAGCATATACAATCACAACTTTCTTGGGAAAGAAACAGAGATGGAAAGCAAGAGAGAAAAAGTGAGTTAGGGCAAGAAGGAAAGAACCAAACAAACAACATCAAAATCTGAAATCTACAAACTGTAACAGAAAATCTCAAACATTAAAGCAAATATCTAAATCTATACCTATCCAACCAAAATACCCGAAAACTAAGTCATATTAAATACCCAGATATAAGAAAGGGGAAAAAAAATAACCGGTGGCAGTTTTGGCGATCTGATGATGGCAAGTAAATGGCCTGAACGGAGTTAATGGCACTTAGATTTCTCCTCCTCAATCTCAATTCATGTGTGTGCCTGCGGTTTCAGTGTTCTGAGTCTGGCGAGGGAACGGATGGCGGCGGAAAATCTAACAGTAATCGTGTTTTGCCTCTTTCTCTTCTCTGTTTCTCTCTCCGTGTCCCAGGCCTCATCGCCTCCCTTTATTTCCATCTCTATGTGCATCGTATTTCTATCTCTCTTTTTCTCTGCTTCTTTCCCCGTTTCCTCATCGCCTCTCTCTCTCTTTCATCGCCTCTCTTTTTCGATCTGTGTGTATATGGAGGTGCAGCGAAGAATCGCAAGTTTAAGTCTGAATTTTGATCGGGAAATACGGTTTGGGTTTTAGGGTTTGAGTTTTTTTTTTTTTTTTTGGGGGATAAGCGGCTGGTGTTTTTATACAGGTTTACGATTCTCTTTCTCTTTTTTTTTTTTTTTTTTTGGATAAACGGGTTGGTGTCTGAAAAGGAACCTCACCAAACAGTGCAACGTACGGTTTTTTAAAGAAAAAATTGTAAACGTGTCAGTTTTTTAGATAGGCTTTTTTCCTAATGTGTCAACACCTTCTTAAAAGCTTCTGCTTTTATATATTGTATTAGATTAGATAGGATTGAATATTTGGGATTGCTAAGCATAAAGGCAGCTACTTGAAAATAGAGGCAGTGGATGGCCTTTACTGGTGGCGTTGATGGCACTGGCGATCTCTGCCAATGGTGACCAGTGGTGTTGGGAATGTGTTGGAGTTTTTATTTATTATTTATTTTAGGGCCTGTTTGGTAGGAGAATTTTTGTTTTTGTTTTCAAAACAATATGAAAATAATTTTCAAAAAATTGAAATTGAAACTAGTTTTCAGATAATAATTTTTACATTAAATGTGTTTGGCTCCCACTTTTAAAAACAATTTTCAAAATACTAAAAACAAAAAATGATGTTTGGGAGAGCATTTCTATTTTTGATTTTTTTAAAAAAAAAATTTACAAAAAGTAACGTGTAAAATCTGTAGATTACCTTTTTTTTTTTTTTTTGGATAATGATAAGGGGATAGAGCTCATGTATTTTTTATTTTTATTTTTATTTTTGGATAATGATAAGTTTCAAATTTGGAGCATGAGGTTTTTTTTTTTTTTTTTGGTGATCAAGATAAGCTCCTTAATTTAAGAGATAGAAGAGTTTGGACAAATCTGTGGTGTTCACTATTTTCATTTTATTTACAACTATGCCATTAAAAACATTTTCTATATGTTGTAAACACCCTCTCAGCTATTTTCAAAATCTTGGTGTGAATAAGAAAAATATGATATAATTTTCTGAAAACTGTATTTAGAGAATATCAACCAAACAATATATTCAAGTATGGGACCCACCATTTTATGGTTTGCAAAACAAAAAACTATATTTAAATCCTCTTACCAAAGAGGCCCTTAGGTATCTTAAATGAGAAAAGCAAAAATTTAGAATTTAATTAAATGGGTGGACATATGTCAAGTTTTTATTTGCAGAGTATAAAGTGGAGTAGGAAAATTGGGATAAAAGATTTGGACTCCTAAAAGACATGAAGAAGAGAGAAATGTGTGGTGTAAGCTCAAGCAATTAATGAGAGATTAATGGTATAATAGTAAGAGCAAGTTAACATGAACTTTTGGGTAACAGTAAAAAGACTTCATGAAAAGAGGTAAAAGAGACTAAATGAAATATTAGAGTGCCACATGGGCAGGACCTCATGCACTCTCGTATGAGGTCTCTGCTTTGCACAATGCGCGGAAACTTTATACTTTTATTTTGAAATAATTTCTAACTATTCTTTATGGCTCTATAACACTCAACTTATGTTCATTTATAATATACATATCATTAAGAGGAAGAAAATAAAAAGAACCAAAATTATTATGAATCTACATAATTAAGAATATAAATATATATAGCCTAAATGAATTTTACAATTATTTAATTATTTTGGCTAATTAAAGTGTACAATTATCTTTTACAATCCGGACAACTAGGCATATAATTTGTTGGCTTCAAGAGTCTTCTACATTAGAAATTAAAACAAAAAACAAATTGAGGAAATTATTTTTTCTATCATATAACCTATTTATTTATTTATTTTTAATAGATTCCACTATAAAAAAGAAGATAGTGTAGAAATAATCTATTTTTGTGCAAAAATACTATCAGCAATAGGAAGAGGAAAGAGCAAATTGATGTGACACTTAATAATAAGAGTCTTATTAGAAATATTGTAGAGAGAGTCTTTTAAAGTGTGTGTGTCCTATTTTATGATGCCAGCCCATATTTTGGAAAATGTGGGAAAAAGTTAATGTGGAACGGTCAGGCTTGGGTCATTATATGTAACGTAATAACTGGCTTGGGCTTTTCATAAGGTTTGGATTGATTTTAATTTAATTTTGAACTACAGCCCATCTTTTAGATAATAATTAAAAAAAAGTTAATGTGATCTTTTGGATAACAGTAAAAAAACTTAATGAAAAAAGGTTAAAATGCTAAATAAAATATTTGAGCACCACATGAGAGGAGCTCATGCACTCCCACATGAAGTCTTTGTTTATATAAATATATATATATATATATATATATATATATATATATATATATATATATATATATATATATTCATATTGATTTGGGGCATAATAAAAAGTTATGTGTAGAGTGTTGGAAAAATACATGTTTGTACCGCATACAAAACATATGCAGCAGAAAATTAATGGATCTACTTCATTCGCAATTGATAACTTGTACTATGTAAATTTCAAAATTTAAGAATAAGAGAGTGTACCTTGGTGTGGTGAATTTCAAAACCAAAGATCAGAAGTTTTTGAGAACACTTTTAATCTTCACTTCAATTCCACTTGTGCCCAAGAAGTGTGGTCTCTCAATCAGTTTCTATGAATTTGTTCAAGGGAGAATGAGAGAGTGTCCAACACTCACATACAAAACCATTTCATGTTCACTTTTCAAAATTCTGTATGTTTCTCTCTTTATAATTGATTATCTAATTGGGCTAGCCTTTTGGGCCTTTCCAATTGGGCTTTAGTATATGACTTGGAGTGGGACCGAAAGGGAACAAATAAGACTCTAGCTCCAATGGGCCTTGGGCCTTTTTGTCAACTCTTGACAAATCCAAAGTTACCATTAATTATATTTAATACCACTATATAAATATAATTGGCCGTATTAATAAATTATATCCCAAGACTTTGTTGTACATGCAACCCCTTCATAAAATATTCGTAATAATACAAAGTCATAAATGTAGACTGTCACTTTGTAGATTACTACATTTTAATCCTTGAGTACCCGGTTTAACCCTTTAAGTTATTCATCATATATTTATGAAATCCAATTTCATAAATATATACTTTAGTAATTCCTTACTAAAGTGGTTAGGCCTAACTCTTTGAATAACCGAACCCATTAAACTTATCTCAGGGGAATATTTTATATCTCCGTTAAGAGATTATGAATTCCATTTTGAGAATATATGTTCCATCAAAACTAAATGTGGTTGCCTAATATACTGAGGTTTTGACCGTTACTTTAGATTTCACTATTGATATATCAAAGCAACTTTCACTCTATGATCAAGTCCATTATTCTCTCAGGATTAAGAGTTCATGTAAATATAAGTCGTGAGATTTATTATTCATTTGACAGTCGTTAATAGAATAATAAATCTCACAATGGTCCAGTTCAATATGTCTTAACTCTTAAAACATATCAACACATCAACTAGAAGTCTCTACTTCCATGATCAAGACAAATCATCTTAGTTGATATGTTATAGTCTTCGCAGATGAAATGCCCAATTTCATCACCGACTACGAACTAAAATTCTGAGTTTACAAAAAATTTGTGATTTATGTCCTCTGTGACTTTTCACATAAATCACATACTATGCATCTCATGGACTATATGATAATATCCAAATATTTATGTTACCATTATTTTAGATAATAGTAAAACAACTTTATTAATTACAACATTAAGTCATACATAATGTCATACATAATAACGTACATAGCATCATACAATAGGATTTAAGGGCACTAATCCTAACAATCTTCCACTTGCCCTAAAGACTATTGTGCACTAATCTAACTCCCATTCCCTCCAAATGTGACTCGAAAGTCCTTTGAGGCAAGGCTCTGATAAAGGGATCTGCTAGGTTATTTGCACTTTCAATCTTTGCTACTACTACATCTCCACAAGCAACAATGTCTCCAATGATGTGGTACTTTCTCTCAATGTGCTTTCCTTTCTTATGATTCCTTGGATCTTTGGATTGTGCAACTGCTCCACTATTGTCACAAAATAATGTGATAGGAACTTGCTCAATTCTCATAACACCAAGATTAGAAAGGAATTTCTTGAGCCAAACAACTTCCTTTGCCGCTTCACAAGCAGCAACATACTTAGCTTCCATGGTGGAGTCAGCAATACAAGATTGTTTAACACTCCTCCAACTTATGGCTCCACCTCCCAAGGTGAACACACAACCTGAAGTGGACTTTCTAAAATCAAGATATGATTGAAAATCTGAATGTGTATAGCCAATGGGAATTAAATCCTCACACCAGTAAACAAGCATATAATCTCTCGTTCTCTGTAGATACTTGAGAATATGCTTTACAGCTTGCCAATGTTTTGGTCCTGGATTTGATTGATATTGGCTGACCATGCCAACTGAATAACAGATATTTGGTCTAGTACAAAGCATGGCATACATGAGACTTCCTACTGTAGAAGCATAAGGGACTTGTCTCATCATATTTTCTTCCCCTTGAGTCTCAGGCCTTTAGTCATCAGACAGAGGAACTCCATGTCTGAAACGAAGCAATCCTTTCTTGGAGTTTTGCATATTAAACCGTTCTAGAACTTTATTTATATACCCAGCTTATGACAAGCCTAACATCTTATTCTTGCGATACCTAAAATAAAGTTAGCCTCACCCAAGTCCTTCATATCAAATTTACTTGACAACCAAACCTTTACCGATGACATTACCCCTACATCATTTCCAATGAGTAGAATATAATCAACATAAAGCACTAGGAACATTACTACTTTGTCTTGATGTCTTTTGTACACACATGGTTCATCAAGATTTTGTTTAAAACCAAATGACTTGATTGCTTGATCAAATCTGATATTCCATGACCTAGATACTTGCTTAAGTCCATAAATGGACATTTTCAACTTGCATACCATATGCTCTTGGTTCTTTGCTATGAAACCTTTCGGTTGCATCATATAGATTTCTTCTTCAAGATTGCCATTTAGAAAAGCAGTCTTGACATCCATTTACCAAATCTCATAATCATAATGAGCAGCAATGGATAAGAGAATTCTGATAGATTTGAGCATTGCTATTGGTGAAAAGGTTTCTTCATAATCAATACCTTCTTTTTGTATATACCCTTTCGCCACTAGCCTTGCTTTAAAGGTTTCAACCTTTCCATCTATCCCTCTCTTCCTCTTGTAAACCCATTTGCAACCAACAGGCTTAATGCCGTTAGGCGCCTTCACAAGATCCCAAACTTGATTGGAATACATAGAATCTAATTCAGATTTCATTGCTTTGACCAAATGATGTGCATCTATATCATTCATTGCCTCTTCATAAGTGTAGGGATCCGATTCAGCCTCTTCTAAGATAGTTTAATAAGTTTCTCCCAAACCTATAAATCTTATAGGAGGCCGAACGATTCTCCCACTACGACGAGGCACCTGTGTACTAGTCATCTCATTAGTAATATTTCGTGGTGTATCTAATATAGCCACATCATCCCTAGTTTCATCCATTGGTTGTTCATTTACAGGTTCATTCATTTCAGCCAAAACAACTCTACTTCTAGGAGTAAAATTATTCATATAGTCATTTTTCAAGAATTTAGCATTTGTACTAACAAAAACTTTATTATCTTTACGACTATAGAATAAATAACCCCTAGTTTCTTTTGGATAACCTAAGAGCAAACACACTTCTGATTTTGGTTCCAACTTATCAGGCTTCCCTTTTAACACATGTGCTGGACAACCCCAAATGTAGAGATATTTCATACTAGGCTTACACCCACTCCACAATTCCATGAGTGTTTTGGGAATAGATTTTGATGGAACTAAATTCAAAAGATGTATTGCTATATTTAAGGCATAACCCCAAAAAGAAATCGGTAAAGTTGAGTAACTCATCATAGACCTAACCATTTCCAAAAGAGTCCTATTCTTTCTTTCTGCTACACCATTTTGTTGGGGAGTTCTAGGCGCAGTCAAGTGGGATACAATCCCATTTTGAGTCAAGTAATCCTTGAAATCCCTAAGAAGGTATTCACCACCACAATCAGATCGAATGGCCTTTATGTGTTTACCTAATTGATTCTCAACCTCAGCCTTAAACTCTTTGAATTTTTCAAAGGCTTCAGACTTCCGTTTCATTAGGTACACATAACCATATCTTGAGTAATTATCGGTAAAAGTGATGAAGTACTCATAACCTCCTTTTGCTTGGGTTGACATAAGACCACATACATCCATATGAACCAATTCAAGCAACTCTTGGGCTCTTCTACCTTTTGCATTAAAAGGTCGTTTGGTCATTTTGCCTTCCAAACAAGATTCACAAACTGGAAATTCATCAAAGTCCAATGGCTCTAAGAGTCCATCTTTGATCAGTCTTTGAATTCTGTTTGGATTAATATGACCTAAACGCAAGTACCAAAGATATGCATCATTAGTAAAAGGAAATTTTCTCTTTAATGATTTTACATGAGAGTCATTATCTAATTCAGAATTATATAATTCATGCTTATCAGGAGTTAAAATATAAAGACCATCCACCATATTGCCAGAATAGATAAACACTTTATCCTTCTTTATTACAACATTGTCTTTTAGGATAACACAACATCCATGTTTACCTAAATAAGTTGCTGAAATTAAATTTCTACGAACATTAAGTACATACAAACAGTCTTCCAATATTAAAACTCTAGACTCAAAGCATAAATTAACAACTCCAATAGCTACAACCAGAATCTTGCTCATATCAGCGAAAGTAAGAATCAATTCCCTTTCATTAAGTTTTCTGGTCTCCTAGAACCCCCTTATTATTGGCAGCTTTGAATTTTGGATAATTCCTCTTCCAATGTCCTTTCTCACCACAATGGAAACACTTTCCTTTGATCTTCTTTTCTTTGTCGGCAATCCCTAAGGCAATTTGTTTACCATCTTGCTTGGTGAAGTCCTTCTTCTTTTTCTTACCTTTGCCTTTCGACTTAGGTTGAGAAGGAGAAGCTTCAGCTATATTAGCATCAACACTGGATGTACCAAGAATGCCTTCTAATGCTACCAATTCATTCATTAATTCCGACAGTGAATAAATCTTTTTGTTCATATTGTAATTAAGTCTGAATTCCTTGAATGATTCTGGTAGTGACTGGAGTATCATATCCACTTGGGATTCTCCATCAATATCGACACCTAAAACTTCCAGTGTATTTAGATTAGAGATCATTGTAAGACAATGCTCCTTTACTGAACTGCCTTCAGCCATTTTGGTATTATAAATTTGACTCATAGTTTCTTGCTTGCAGAACGGCCTTGCTCACCAAACTTCTCCTTCAGACTTAGCATTATGTCCGAAGCTAGTTCTACATCCTACATTTGATGCTGTAGAACATTTAAGATAGATGCTAGGATATAGCACTTGGCCATCTCATTAGATTTCTACCAACAATTATATCACTGTTTTTCCTCAGGAGGAGCATCTAATGAAGAAAAACTAGGACATGGTTGAGTAAGCACATATTTGTGCTCTTCAACTGTGTAAGGTTGAATTTAATCAACCATTTTGTTGGCTTTATTCCATGCCAAATTTGCTTGTAATTCAGCATTTAGAAACCCTGTATTTAGGTGGGAATGATGTAAGGGTAGTGTGCGAGAGAGTGTGAAAAAAAGCTCAAGAGTGTGCACTCAGCAGGGCCTCGCAACTGGATCTCGCGACTAGCTCGCGGCTGGCAAGTCGTCAAAGGAGGCACACATGTAAAGCATGCAGAGGAGCTGAAGAGTCACGCCAGCTAGAGCACTACAGGACAAAACTTGCAGTCTGGCTAGGCAGTTAGCTCGTGACTCAGTCAAGTCGCGAGGTCAAGTCGCCAGACGACTCTGTTTGGGAAAAACTGACCTTTCGCATTCCAAACACACACCAGTATAAACACCCTTTATACCCACCTATTATAGAGAGCTTCTAGAGAGAATTTTGAGAGAGAAACCTTAGAGAAAAACAAGATTGACTCATCCACAATTTTAATCCTTTGATTCTCCAAATTCCTCTACTCTCACCCTCTTCATTGATACATCCTTGAGAGGTACATTTAACCAAATCATTTTCTCACCATACCCATATCTGTGAGAAGGTTATTTGGTGCTTAGAAAGGAGTTAGGAAGGGACCAATTGATATTGGTTGACGCTATGGGCTATAGCGAAATCCAGTAAGCTAGAGAAGACAAAAGTTTGGCGTAACCTCGTTGGAGCAAGAAGCTTGGAGGGTTTAGGTACACTGGGTAGATTAGGCTTGGAGAGTCTTTTGCTGTTCATGTATCCCAACTTCATTCTCTAGTGGATTATTGACTGCTTGGAGGGCGGTAGAGAGGTTTTACGCCAAGGACTTCAGTTTCCTCTTCGATAACACATCGCTGTGTTGTCTTTGTGTTTGCATCTCTTTTCCCTTAATCTTTGCCATTTAATTTCTGCTGTGGTTGTGATTTTATTTGGTTTAGATTGTTTTATCAATTCTATTTTAGCTTATTTTTATATTCCACACATAAATTGTTTGATAATAAGCTTGAATTGGTAAGTTGTAATTTGGAGGTCTAAACGTTCAAGGTGTTTTACACACTATTTGAACATTCAAGCTATAAGAACAATGTCCAAATTTCTTTTCTAATCAACATAGTTGGATCCAGTTAGTTTGTTTTGATTAAGAATAGTAACAAGTGGGCTAAATGATGCCATGATCAAATCTTGGTAATAATAAACATGAATATAATAAGTAAATTGGACATTATCAATTTAGCATATAAACATATAGTATGGAACCTTGATAAAACCATAATATAATATATGCAATGACAACCCAATCCCATGTTTAAAATTCTTTGGAAGCAAGTAAATTATAAACACTATGATTGATTGAGAACTATTCTCATTATTAGTGCTATCATGATAACTCTTATCAAACACTAATAAAATGCCGTATTTTCTTTAGCCTCTAAGGGAGATTAACATTAAACTTAGTCTAGTGTACACCATTGACTGAATTCTATGTGAATCATTAAGTAACTCCACGGTAGTGTGGTTGTTCTTAATGTAAAAACACATATTATTCATCATTAAGAAGTTTAATCTGTAGTACCATGAATTAAAAACCATTCGAAGGGAGCAAGGCATATACATCAAGGCGAGGTGCTTAATCACACTACTATAAACCGACAATGGAGGCCATGAGATCCAACCCTTGTATCTCTCTCCCACTAGATGTTTTATATTAAAGGTTTTTATTTTGTAAACATGTGTAATCTAATCACACACAGCCTTGCACTTTATACATTTGAAAACACTTTGAAAAACCAAACTTCAGAAGCATTTTCGTGAGAATCTCGCAACTGAGCTCTTCCCGCGAAAATGGGTTAAGGAAAAATAGTGAAAACACAAAATTTAGATAGAAACTTTCGCGACTGTTTCACGAGTAAAGCTTACCCGTGAAAAATTTTGTGCTTCAGAGGCATTTTTCGCGAGTAACTTCACGAGAAGGTAACTTGCGAAAAACGCATGTTTTCAGTTTTCAACGGTTTTTCATGAACAAACAACCACCATATGAAAATAATAGATAGAATTTGATATCAAAACTAAATTCCATTGATGTTATAGCCTTAAAGTTCAATTCAACATACTTAAATTCAAATTTAAACAATATCAGTCTTCATCAAACCATAGTTTCAACAACCATGCAGAAAATTAAATATATATATAATCTTCTAACATCATGAAACTATTATCTCTAACTCCAAAACTCACAAAACATGTTATACAGATTTGAAATTGAAGACTGCTCTGATACCAATTATTGGAAAAATACATGTTTGTATCGCATACAAAACATATGCAGCGGAAAATTAACGGATTTACTTCTTTCGCAATTGATAACATGTACTATGTAAATTTCAAAATTTAAGAATAAGAGAGTGTACCTTGGTGTGGTGAATTTCAAAACCAAAGATCAGAAGTTCTTGAGAACACTTTTAATCTTCACTTCAATTCTATTTGTGCCTAAGAAGTGTGATCTCTCAATCAGTTTCTATAATTTGTTTAAGGGAGAATGAGAGAGTGTCCAACACTCACATACAAAACCATTTCATGTTCACTTTTCAAAATTTTGTACGTTTCTCTCCTTATAACTGATTATATAATTGGGCTAGCCTTTTGGGCTTTTCAAATTGGGTTTTAGTATGTGGCTTGGAGTGGGATCAAAATGGAACAAGTAAGACTAGCTTCAATGGGTCTTGGGCTTTTCTATCAACTCTTGACAAGTTCAAAGTTACCATTAATTATATTTAATACCACTATATTAATATAATTGCACTCTAAGCCTTATTAATAAATTATATCCCAAGACTTTATTGTACATGCAACCCCTTCATAAAATATTCGTAGTAATACAAAGTCATAAATGTAGATTGCCACTTTATAGATTACTACATCTTAATCCTTGAGTACCCGGTTTAACCCTTTAAGTTATTCATCATATATTTATGAAATCCAATTTCATAAATATATACTTTAGTAATTCCTTATTAAAGTGGTTAGGCCTAACTCTCTGAATAACCAAACCCATTAAACTTATCTCAAGAGAATATTTTATATCTCCGTTAAGAGATTATGAATTCCATCTTGAGAATATATGTTCCATCAACACTAAATGTGGCTGTCTAACATACTAAGGTTTTGACCGTTACTTTAGATCTCACTCTTGATATATCAAAACAACCTACACTCGATGATTAGGTCCATTATTCTCTTAGGATTAAGAGTTCATCTAAATATAAGTCATGAGATTTAATATTCATTTGACAGTCATTAGGAGAATAATAAATCTCACAGCGGTCCAGTTCAATATGTCTTAACTATTAAAACATATGAACACATCAACTAGAAGTCTCCATTTCCATGATCAAGACAAATCATTTTAGTTGATATGTTATAATCTTCGTAGATGAAATGCCTAATTTCATCACCGATTACGAACTAAAATTCTGAATTTACAAAAAACTTGTGATTTATGTTCTCTGTGACGTTTCACATAAATCACATACTGTGCATCTCATGGACTATATGATAATGTCTGAATATTCATGTTACCATTATTTTAGAAAATAGTAAAACAACTTTATTAATCACAACATTAAGTCATACATAACAACGTACATAGCATCATACAATAGGATTTAAGGACATTAATCCTAACATAGAGAAGGTAAGATGAGTAGGTACATTTGAGCATCTGTCACATACATTTATGACAGGTGTTACACTTTGAATTTTATTTATTTATTTTTTTTTATTTTTTATTTTTTGCGTATATAGGAAACTCGATCTTGCTCATAGAATAGCAAAATGGCCTGCTTGGTATAAGTCTAATGGACATTTTTTTCTCTTCCAAATTATAATTTTGTTTGAGAGGAATAAGATAGGTTAGGACCTTTTGTAATACCGAGGAAAAAAAAAGATTTAAAAGGAGGGGTATTTAAGTAAATTTGTTTATGGGGTCAATTTTATAATTAATTTTACTAAGGGGTTTTTTAGAAAATAAGATTAGAACCCTAGTTATATATAGTCTAATTTAAATCAGTGTATAATGACAGATATTTTGAAAGAAAAGACTATCCAAAATACTCAAGTAGAGAAGGTTTGATTGCACAATTAAAGTAAGAACCTAAGGATCTCTTTCTTGTCAAATCTAAACTTTATTTGGAATTAAAGTATATTTTTTTTATGTGAATATTTTTAGTCAGAAGTGAAACTATTTAAATACTCAATAAATTTTATGATGTGACCAAAGAAGGGATTAAATTATATTTTTTTTAGTACCGATATTGTTTCAATATTAGTTATTCTTTTCCTACGCCACTATTGCATTAAGTGTAGATGGATCTACAGAAAATTAGGCATGGTCATGATGGGTCCGGTTTGTAAGTAGAGATGAATTTGTAGAAGGTTAGGCATGGTCATGGTGGGTTCGGTTCTACACAATTTCTGCCTTAAGAAGTTGTACTTTTGGTGAATAGGAAAGTCGATGCAGAGCAGCATCATACTGATGATGTGAGTGTGTCAGTAGAGATGAGGCTAAGACAAGAAACAAAGCAGCCTTCAACTTCTTTTTATTATTATATTTTGTTGGCAAATGTTAACCAGCACCAACGTGGTGCTGGATAAGGATGTATTTTTCATTTAAAAAGTGCAAAAAAGTTATAACACAACCCTATTTTGTTTATTGGTTTGGTAGGGGTGAATAGGGAGTTAATGAAGTCTGACCAGTCATAAATTATAGTGAAAAAAAAAAAAAAGAACAAAAAAAAGAAATAATGGCTGTTTCGCCGTATGGCCATGTGCCTAGTTTGTACTTGGAGTTGTCTTCTCAGACTCGGGAATTTATTTTGTACAATGATCCGTCTGTGGATCTTGAAAAGCTTATAAGCTCGGACTCCTCTGGACTGTACCATGGCATAAGAGACTGCTCCCTGAGCCCCTTCCCCTCTAGTCTTTTGTTTTAATGCAATTTCCCCTTCACCCAAAAAAAAAAAACTCGGAGTTGTCTTTTTTTTTTTTTTTTTTTTTGTGTAAAAGGAATTCATTCAACAAAAGTAAGAGGAAAACAAAGACACAAGACACATCCTGTTCAGAAACAAACCATGGAAATCAAAATCTAAAAGCTGCACTAAGTCCTCAGGCAGACAAGCAAAATTAACAAAATCAGAGGCTTGAGTTCCTCCCATACGAGCAAGGGCATCAGCGCATCTATTGGCTTCGCGATAACAGTGCCTAAAGCAGATCTGAGGAATCTGAGATATCAGTAGCCTACAGTCATCCATGAGAGAAGAAACAAAAACATTAGTGTAGCTCGGGTTTGCAAGAGCATCAATAATAGCTTTGGCATCTAACTCCACTTCCACGGCAGCAAAACTGAGATTAATACACACATTGAGACCATCACGAAGAGCCCATAGTTCCGCAATGAAGCTAGTGGTCTTTCCAATCTTGCGAGCAAAACCGGTAATCCATTTTCCTTCCTCATCTCGGATAAGGCCCCCTCCCCCTACTAGACTCGGATTACCAAGAGATGAACCATCCGTATTTAGTTTAACCCATCCGCTAGCAGGCTTGCTCCAAGAGACAGGTTTACAAACTTTTGTGACAGCATCCTTAAATGGACTAGCATAGAATTGATACTCTAAAGCTCTAAGAGATATGTCCTTGGCTAAGCAAGGATTCGGTCTTTGTCCTTTAAACACCACATGGTTCCTTTGCTTCCAGATAAGCCATATGGCAAAAGAAAAGACAATACTCCAAGGCACGGCATACCGACCAACTCTCTGCTGTTTTGTGCCATTCATCTCCAGCCAGTCATGCAAATTGCTGTTGAAGAAGGGGCTGTTACTTCGACTCTCACCCAGCTGGAACCAAACCTACTTAACCACTCCACAATCGCGAAGAGCATGCAAAATGGATTCACTGGAAGCATGACAAAGGGGGCATTGCGTATCAACCAGCATACCCCTTCGATTGAGACATTCCCTCATCCCAATACTCTCATGACAGCAAAGCCACACAAAAGATTGGATTCTTGGCAGCATCCTAACCTTCCAAATCCATTTACCCTTGAAAGAATCAACATTGCCTTGATTTGTGGCTATCTTGTAAGTTGATTCAATATTAAAAAGGCCATGCTCGGACTCCTTCTAGGTTAATTTATCCTCTCCACGGTTGTCATCATCTCAAAAGATGATAATGGTTGTAGGTGGCAAAAAAAAAAAAAAAAAACCGTGTACCTGAAGAGGAGTCCACATGTTGCCCTTCTTTTACAAGTGACTTTTACCCTTATGCATTCTATAGGTTTTATCCTAGGGTATTATTAATGGGAGAAAGTAAAAAAATATATATATGTTGAATACGTGTATTTTTGCATTGAGATAATAATGGAAAATTATGGGATATTTTTAGTAATCTTTTTTTTGGTCGGGTACCGTTATAAGTTTTTTTTTTTGAATTATTTGATTATTGAGTAAATGATGCTTTAAAATTGTTTAGGGTGATATCTAAGGATTTTAGAGAAAGTGTTAGAGAGAAGTTCTTTTGTAGTGAGCTATTTGAGGTAAGTAATCTTAGCCTAATTGGTTTTATTTTGTGTATTTTAACTATTGAAAATTGTTTACAATTGTTACAATTTTATCTTAATTGTTTTAGCTACATTAATTTAAAGTAAAGAATAAAGAATTATCACAAATATATTTGGCTTACTAAATATATGATTTTATATATGTATTTGAATGAAATATATTTTTGTTTGAACTATGATTTGATATATATGATTTTTAGACAATCTGACTATGTTTTGACTTTGATACCTAGCTAATGGGGGTTATTCATTGGTACTCTAACACCCAGCCAATGAGAATTATTCATTGGTACTAAAACTAGTTCTATTTGAGGCATCATGAGCTATCGTTTTTCTAGACCTAACTAATGGGAGATATACATTAGCACAGAACTAGTTTCCTCTGAATCTGATGCCCAGTTACGAGAATATAGTGTGACCATAGTCATAAAGATTGTTAAGAATATGAATTATGTTTGAATATTTGAACTGTTTTAAGTCCTTGCAATTGCTTATGTGTTTTTTTTTTTTTTTTTTGGAACCTATTGTAAATTATAGCTTGATATATGGAAAATTGATTTTTTTTTTCTAATCTATCTATGATATATTTGTAAGATTAAAATATTTGATCTATGTTCAACTTATTATTTTACATATTTATTTGCTTGATAAAACTTATTAAGACTTTGGTTACTTATTGAGTTGTCAACTCACCCCCTCTTTCCCCTTTCAGATTTTGATCAGGAAGAGTAGCATATGTTTGGGCTTTCACTGGGATGTGCACATGAGTGAAGTTTAGGAAATCAATGGAATAAGATTTGAACTTTTATGTTTAAAATTATTATTTGTGTAGACTTTTAGTCTTAAAGGATTTTTAGTTTATTTTTATTTTGATGTTGGAAGATTATTATTTTGGAGATCCTTTGAGAATTGCACTATTGAAGATATTTTTGGATTTATTGATGAAATTTTCTTTGAGGATAATTCTTTAGTTGTTAAGAAGGCCTTTCACACTTGTAGGATGTAAACTTTATAAGTGTGTGGCTGTTGTCACGTGCCTAACTCTTACTTGGGTTCGAGGCATGACACCTTTGATTGTTTAATTCTTTTTGTTTGGCTTAATAATATTTTTGGTTATTTCGGAAAAACAGTGAATTTTCCATAAGAAAGAAAAAATACTAAGCGATTACCAATTTTGCCTAGTAATTAAAACTTAACAAGTAAAACTTACATCTAGTGCTCTTATACACTAAATGGGACACAGGGTTGACATTTGTTGTGCTTATGTCTTCTTTAGTGCACAATAGCAATGGAGGTAAGCCAAACCTAAACAAAATAACTCCTATGATTTCAATATCTATGAAAATTCGCCTTTTCCCACTCAAAATTAAAAGGATAAGTTTCAAGCTGAATATGCTTTGATTATGTTTTAAAATCAACCAAATATATTTTTTGTTTTGTCAATTTGTAAAAGTTACTTAGTAAGTTTTGAAGTATCTTTAATATTTTCACTAAAGTACATTTTTGACCCTTAAAGTTTGAAGTTATTTTCATTTGGGCCATTTATGTTTCAAAACAGATTGAGGCCATGGTGCAATAGTAAGCACTTTTCACCAAAAACGACAAGTCATAGGTTCAAGTTTGGAATAACATCTCCAATATATATATAGAGCTAAGTTCAAATTACACCTGGTGTAACTTTAAGCAATGTTACCACTCAATAAATTATTATTGAATTTATATTTTGAAAATTCAACTGTTGAATTTCATGTTCTATATGTTCTTAACATACATACTAAATTTCATGTCAATCAGACGTAATTTACCATTTGATCCATAAACTAATCTTTTATGTATTATTTCAAATTACAAAAACTTGAATTTAAACTATTGATTGATGACATGTCTATTGATCTTTGATCATCTTGAAATTTTGCAAACATGGAGAATATACGAAGATAATATAATCTAATGGTGGATTTGTCAAAATTTGCATTCAATTAAAAACTATTGGTTGGTATAACATTTCTTAAAGTTACATCAGGTGTAACTTGAACTCAACTCATATATATAAGAGTAAAACTGACTACCAAGAACTCCTTCAAACCATGCAAAAGTGGAAATTTTGTGCACTGGGTATGCCTCCTATACTTGCAAAATTGTCATTTTGACCATTAATTTTTTATTCAGTTATCTATTGGCCTTTCATGAAAATGAAAATTGTGAAACATAAAGGGTCAATATGAAACCAAGTCAAAACTTTAAAAGACAAAATGAAATAATTTTTATTTATTTATTTATTATATAAGATAGAAATTCTACTTTAGCATAATCTAAGTGTATATGTGTGTGAAGCTCACTCTTGGAGACTTGAATCTCGACCTTTACTCCCTCACATCCCACAAGCATTTATACTTGTAGAGTGACCACCGTACTAAGGATGCGTGGTGGTTGAATGAAAAATTTGAAACATAAAGAGCCAATATGAAAACAATTCCAAACTTTATAGGTCAAAATAAAAAAAATCCCAAATTTTAAGGGGTCAACTGTATTTTAGTCTTACATTTTCCATTTCAAATTATGCATAGCAACTTTATATTTATTTGCTAGGGCCCTAGGGACATATTTGTGCTGAAATAAATGGAATGTGGTGAATCCTATGATCTTTTTTTTTTTTTTTTTTTTTTTGGGATAATTACAGTAAACCCATCTAGGGTATGGCCCGTTTCCACTTTGCCTACCCGTGGTTTAAAACTTTACATTTTGCCTACTTGAGGTTACTTCTGTTAGGGATCTATTACCCACCTATTGGCTTTTCCGTTAAAAAACAACTTCTACCACCAAAACATAACATAACACAAATCAAAAAGTTAGGATTTGAATTTTTTGAAAGAGAAGTTATGGGGTTTTGAAAGAGCTTGGGTTATGGAGTTGTAAAAGAAGAAGAGTACAATTTCAATCGCCTCCTTGATAGAACCATTACTTCTTCTTCTTCTTCTTCTTCTTTTAGAGATAGAGATAGAGACAGAGACAAAGACAGAGATCTTGTTCGTTGACCAGGTTCAATGGGTCGGAGTCAAACTGGATCTCGGCGAGGATGCAGTTGGTTTCTTCGATGATGTTCTGGTTCATTGCATCATCGTTAGAGGAGCTGAGGTTGCCGATGTCGATGGTGTGAATTGGGGTCTGAATGAGAACATGGGGCAAATGGGTGTCCGAAATCCAAGAGCCCAAGAAGAAAACCCACCACCAATTTGATCTCCACAGCTCTACCACTCTCCACATTAATTTAAACAAGCTCCAGCCATTGATTCAAACGGCAATAACTGAAACCCACAATGATTCAAAATGCAAAACTCAACAACTGAAACCCATGCAAAATGCAACCACCAATCTGATCTCCCTATCTCCACCACTCTCATCGATTCAAGCAAGCTCTAGCCACCGAAATCGATTCAAAAACCCACCACCGATTCAGCAACCCACACCGATTCAACAACCCACGACGCCGATTTAGCAACACACGCTGATTTAACCCACCTCTGAAACCCAGTCATTGATTCAACTTCAATATTGGAACTGAAACCCAGCCAACACCCAAACGACCACCACGACACCAAACCCATGGCTGATCTACCATGATCTAAACCCACGGCTGGATTTTTCTATACCTCACACTTCAGTTGTTGGCTTATCTCTATCTCACTCTCTCTTTGTTGATAACGTTGTTGGTTGTTTTGAGATGTTGGTCTTCTTGTAAAATTTGGTTCAAAATTTTGAGTTGTTGTGAAATTGTTGATATTGTTATAGATTAAAAATAGGGGAAACTGCACTTTACCCATCTGTGGTTTGGCCCGTTTTAACAGTGCCTACCTGTGGTTTAAAAGTTATCACTTAACCCACCTGAGGTGACCTCCGTTAGACCCCCGTTACCCACCTCTCCCTTTTCACCATTAAAAATAGGGGTAAATGTGTCTTTTTTATTATATTTTATGTCTCTCTCCTCTTTTCTCTCCTTCTTCTTCTTCTTCACAATCAAAACCCATAAATGTTCACATCAAAAAAAAAAAAAAAAAAACCCAGAAATGTATATGGAATGATGCATTTAATGTTCTTACCCAATGCCCACTGCAATTGCCAAACATATTTTTACAATGACAAGAAAACCAATACACCTACAATCACAAACAAAGCCACAAATCCATGTGAACATACACCCACAAATTCGCTAGCCTTCCACTGCTAAATCCAAAAATTGACTACTTAATTCTTCATAAAACAATCACAAAATAAAATACAAAAATTAAGAATAAATGGTATCCACCAGTTTGTTGAATTCTATCTTTACCCTAGGCTTTCTCTCCCTAAAACTCTAACCCCTTCTCTTTTGCTGGGTTCTCTAAAAAAAAAAACCCAGATTTGCAAGTAAAAAAAAAAATCTGCAAAAAAAAACCCCAGCAATCTAGCAAATCCAACACCACAGCCAACTCAATGAACAAACAATATTAATGTTAACGACACTATAAGCAATCTCTCGCAAATAATGACAAGCAGCGCCGCTTTACCTTGAGAGAGAACTTGAAAAATAGTACGAGTAGTTGCACCTGTACTTGTCAAATCCATGGCCATAGCCGCCACAATTTTTGTGCCTCTCACTTCACCTATTAGCTGCCACAACTCACTCACTTTCACCGGATCTTCTTCTTCTTCATCAACTATTCAATTGAGTTTCCCCAAGTACAATATCGCCGGGCTATGCCCTAGGTTTTGCATTTCAGCATCTGCTGCTTCTTCCATGAGCACCCAAGCTCCACAGAAGGCCTCAACTGCTCCAACATCGTTTCTGGACCGCCCAAAACCCCAGACCGGGAAGAAAAACAAAGAAACAAGAAAAATGAAATTGTGAGATCGGCTGAGTTGCATAGCAACCTGATTGTCTAGATTGGCTGAGATCGAAGCAGTGGAGAGCGGTGGATCGGTGGATTCAAATTTTTTGGGGTTAATGGATTTATGGGTTCCTTTTTGTTTTCCCTTGCTATTTGGGTTTGTAACTTTTAAACTGAATTTTTTTTTTTTAAATTTATTTTTACGGCAAGATTTGATGTATATTGTTGGTAGTATATACATCAAGAGGGAACCGATTATTGTGTTGATTGAACAAGATTCGGGTCATGAAATGGGATTTGGGTTTGAAGATTTGATTTCTAAGATGGTGAGAGAGAAGTCGTTCTTCATTATGTTGCTTCTAATTCTGTTTCTATTGTGGCTTATATAGTAAATGTGATTTTTTAACGGAAAGGGTTGAGGTGGGTAACAAGGGTCTAATGGAGGTCACCTCAGGTGGGTTAAGTGATAACTTTTAAACCACGGGTAGGCACTGTTAAAACGGGCTAAACCACAGGTGGGTAAAGTGCAATTTCCCCTTAAAAATAATTTAATTGAGCCATTTGATTGGTTTGTTGTTCCTCCACTTTGTTCTCATTGAAGTTCATGAGCAATGAAAAACCCTAGCTTTTTGATTCTTGTTATATTTGCTTTTGTCTAAAAATGTGTTTTTCTAACGGTAAACGGAGAGGTGGGTTACGGAAGGCTAACAGAAGTAACTTTAGGTGGGCAAAGTGTAAAGTTTTAAACTACGGGTAGGTAAAATGAAAACGAGCCATACCCCAGGTGGGTTTACTGTAATTATTCAATTTTTTTCTTTGGTGAAAAGGAGAATTCATTAAAACTAAAAAACAGAAATCTCACGACAAAGCATGTTTAGATACATCCCATTGAGTCATAAATAAATAAAAAATCTAATTATAGCTTGAACTCATCCTAACAAGCTTGTCGGCACGTCAGTTCGCTTCCCAGTAGCAATGCTTAAGCCAGATTTGAAGAAGCTGGAAAGTAGCTACCTGCAATCATCCAAAATAGGAGACTAAATGTTATTCTCATAATCAAGATTGCCTAAGATATCTATGATTGCTTTAGCAGCTAACTCTGCTTCAACACAGTCAAAATTCGATAAGTTTCCTTTTTTTTTTTTCTTTTTGATAACGGATAAGTTTCCTTTCTAGTACTGACACAATAGCCTTCCAAAAATCAATGGTCACACTCACATAACTATAATAATAATTTAATGGTGGGCCCATAGACCCTCAGAAAGTCAGAAGAAGTTACATTTTACAAAGAAAAGCCAGATCATGACAATCCAACACACAATGTATTGTTTGTTTCTCAAAAAACGAAAAGAAAAGAAAACAATGTATTATCACAAAGGAAAGTTCGGTAGATCATGTCCCAATTCTGATACCAGTTCCTCCTCCTCCTAATTTTTTTCGGTCAACTATAGTAGTACATGACAATGCATGGTGCCGAATGGTTTGGGTCACGTGTACACCTACACTCTTGGTCTGATACAACTTGAATATTGAAGCAGGCCTGTTGGGAAATTTGTTGGGTAAACCACGTGCTAAACTACCTTGATAATTTCTATATATTTTTTTTTCGAAAATTTAGAGTTTAGCTGAAAACATTGGATAACTGCTCCATAAGTTACGAAGCTGCTCCACAAATTCAAGACTAGATACGAAGTTGAGTCTCATAAGTCTATGCGAAAATAATAGGTAACCACTCCCTTTTTCATGTCATATTTATGGCAAAATTGTGGTAAAAAAAAATATTAGTCCTAAAAACACTATCAAGTTTTCATGAAAAAAATAAGTACAATCTTTTAGTGCCATAAATTCACTTCTCCCCCTAGGTTCCTGTATCCAACTTTATAAGGTCCCCACACTTTCTCACTCCAGCAGCCAAAAATTTTCAGGCACTACCTTCTGGTTTTTTTGAGGTCAGATATGGTATCTCACATGCTATTTCCAAGAAGGTCTTGCAACACTGTCAGTCTGCCAAGATGGGCGTCTTTGCATTTGCTTCTTGCGTTAATTCTCTCAGCAAACACAGTTTACTCTGGCTCCATTGTCAAGTATCTGCCTGGCTTTGATGGTGAACTACCATTTAAACTCGAAACAGGGTAAGTTTTTTGAAGTTTGAACTGCATTTTGAGTGTAGAATATATAGGTTTGTTTCATTGCGAAATTTTTAATGGGTTTTTCGTTTCAGATACATAAGTGTGGGGGACTCTGAGCTATTCTACTACTTTATTGAGTCTCAAGGAAATCCTCAACAAGACCCTCTTTTTCTTTGGCTTACAGGAGGACCTGGCTGTTCCTCTTTTTGTGGACTTGTCTATGAAATTGGTACCCTTATTTCTCTCTGTTCTTGCTTTCATTGCAACCATTTAGGACTAACACTTTTCGATATTTTAACTAGAATTGGAAATTAACATTTGCACATAGCTGATGCAAACTTGCATTACACGCCTTCGGTTTTAATTAGGCTCCACATATGGTCGTTTTGGAAGTTCATCAATAAAAAAAACATGTGACATTATGCATAAAATTATGGACGATGTGTGTAGTATGAAAAAAAAACTTTCACATTTGGTACGACAGGACATAGTATTATATTTTTTAAATTGTTATAAATGGTTAGACTAGGCAATACCATGGAGTTATAATACTCTTGACAAGACAGGATAGTTTTTCATTTTATTGGAAATACAATGAATAATTAGAGGAAATCTCTCCTCCCTTCCCTTCTTCCTTTCTTTCCATTTAACCCTATGCCAAATTAGAGGAAATCTCAATGTCTTTCTCCTCTTTTCCTTATCTCTACCAACCTGACTCAAGCTGCTAAAACCACCTCTGTATAGTGCTTTTATGTCGTGAGACATAATCATATACACTGGTGATCAGTCATATCGATGAACCAAAATGCTCTGAACGAGGCTCCAAATCAATTTTTTGATTGGAGGGCTCCAGATGCGACGATAGCAATCTCAATTTTTTGTGGCCCAGCTGTTGATTTTTCAATTCCTTGTTTGGTGGTAGATGGTAGCTAGCTCCATTAATGGGCTAGTAAATTAAAGAGTTATAGAAATGGTTTCAGTTCTGGAGCTCAGGATGCAAAACTTGCGCAAAAAAGATTGTTAGGTTGTGGACTAGATGGTTTGAAAAACTAAGGTAGTGTTTGAATTCAACTTACCCTGCGCATTTAGGGCCGTTTGGTATATGTGTTTAAAAACTGAAAATTGTTGTTTAAAAATATTTGTGGAAATACGTGTGGGTGAAAAAGTGTGTTGAAATACGTGAAATGCTGTTTAAAAACTGAAAATGGTTGTTTGAAAATACAAACCAAACACCCCTTAGTCATTTCATGTTTCCTCCTTTTCCTTTTCCTTTTTCTTTTTCTTTTTCTTTTTTTCACGCGTTTCAGCTTTAGGGACAAAGCACTGTTTATCACTGTTAACGAAATTCACAACCATTTTATTTAGAAAAAAATATTAAAAATGGATCTCACGGTACTATTTATACATTTAAAAATAATTTTGTTACAATGTTTTCAGTTTTCAATTTTCAACAAAATAAGTTGTATCCAAATGTATCCTAAGTATATGTCAACTGTTAAGGCATGTTGGATGTATAATAGTGACATTCTGATAAAAAAATATTCGTTTGAAAAGAAAGATAAAATATTGTGACCAAAATTGCGGTCTCATGTCATGCTTGTGTGGGGCTGATTCTTCAAAAAAAAAAAAAAAAAAAAAAAGGGGTTGGATACAATAAGTGCGGCGCCATAAATTTTGTTTGAGGGTGATCATTAAGAAATTTAAATTATATAAAAATTCAATAAAAGAGAACTTCATATATCGACAAAAAAAAAAAAAACACACACACACACACATATGCAAATATATAAAGTCTTACAATTTTCTTTTACGAATTTTCTTATTTTGAAATCATTACATTATAGTCTCATTATCATGTTACAAACTACATCTCTTTCAAAATTTTAGTTAATTAATTTTTTCTTGGACTTTTTCTTTTTATTTGTAAGAACCTAATATATTGTTAAGGGGACCAAAGTTTAAGAACAAAGTTTGGCTACAAACTTAGTTGTAGCTTGAGGTTACAACTTTCACTAAAAAATTAACATTGCTACCTATTTTGAAAATCTAACCATTAAATTGCATATTTCCTATGTTCTTAAAATACATGTCAAATTTCATATCAATCGGATTTTATTTACTATTCGATCCATAAACTTATTTTATATGTATAATTTTAGACTACGAAAATTTGAAATTTAAACATTTGATTGATGACATAACTATTAATCTTTAATCTTCTTTAAATTTTGCAAGAATGAAAGATAGAAGAAAAAAATGTAATAAAATTATGGATTTGTCAAAATTTATATTCAATAAAAAAATATTGAATGGAGTTGTAGTCTTAGTCCACAACCAAATTTATTGCCAAAGTTTATCAAAAGTTTAATTATGTTGTGCCTAAAAAATTTTTAAGGTGGTTGCAAAGTTTTTTTAAGGATAAAATAATCATAAATTTTTAAAATTTATACATAATAATTTTTTTTTTCCAGGTCAGGGTGGTCTTGTGACCACCCTAGACTCTATGTGGAGCCACCCCTGGGTACAATAATCTCTTTCTAAGGGCAAAATTAGGATAATTTATTAATTTTAAACATCTTATTATAATTATTATTATTTTGAAATACAAACACACACAAAGATGAGAGAATAAAAGTTCTATCATAAATGCACATCACAAACTCCACTTAAAAGTAACGGGAACTTTTAAGGGAGTGTGAGACAAAATATATTATATCCAACACGCTCTTTTAAGCAATTCAAGATAATAAAATGGGAACTTTTAAGAGAATGTGAAACAAGATATATTATATCTAACACTCTTTTAAGCAATCCAAGATAATAATAAGAATTTTCTTTCTACCCATTTGTTATTGTTGTAAAAAGTATAGTTTAACACAATTTTAGTAGTAGAGTTTTTCTGATATATGGGAGTTTTAACTAAAAACTTTAGCATTTTGAGCCTTTGTCAAATTATAGTGAATAGTGTCTTAAAGTTCTAGATTTATAAAGCATAAACAACGAATTTTAAACCCTTCTCCTCTCCAAAGTTACTCCAAATTTTTTAACTTTAACCTAGATAATTTTTGCACTAAATATATAATTAGTTCCTAAAGTTTAGTAAACAAGTGATTTTAGTTTTTGAAGTTAAAAATAATTACTTTTAGTCTCATAGATGACGACCAAACTAAAAACTGAAACAACATAAGTTTTTTTAACAGTGCATTTGTGCTAAAGCATTACTAGACACACACTTGATATGCCTGTGTCATGCAGTTGAATCATACAACATTTTTGAAAGCTTTTAACATTTATGGCCAATTTTAAGTTTGATAACATTTGTGTATTTGATACTATAAATTGAAACCAAGAGATAGCTAGTCGATTTTTTAATAGAAAAGTTTGTGCTATTCTAAACATATCCTTTCACTCAAGAAATTAATAAAATCTTATGTGTTAGCTAGGGTACCCCTCGTTTGGTTTATTCCTATAAATAAAGGTGTTCATTGGTTGGCCAGACTCAGGTTTGGTGTCAACTTGACAATTGACCCGATCATGGTGGTCTAAGAATGCCCAACCCACTATTGAACGTGATAGTCTAGATAGTTGATTGTCACAGAATGAGAGCTTTGACTATTGAATTGATAGGAATTGCAATTTATTTTGACCATCAAGATTTTGTGGCACCGATCGACGTGATCTGAGTAGAATCTTAAGCAAAGCTTGAGCTAGAGAGGGGAGTGGCAAAAAGCAAAGAACGACAACTCTGGGTGAAGGAATGGTGAAGAACTACGGCTTTGGATGGGTTGGGTTTAGGGTCTTAGATGGGAAACTCATCACATGACTTGAGATGATCGTGTTTTGGTAGCATGGACTTGTCGTCTATTGACTTGTTGCATGGATCTAGAGGCCTTCGGCTTGGGTACTTTCAAGTTGGACAAGTTTGT
This sequence comes from Quercus tomentella, assembly GCA_028535165.1. Lineage (NCBI taxonomy): Eukaryota > Viridiplantae > Streptophyta > Magnoliopsida > Fagales > Fagaceae > Quercus > Quercus tomentella. Next base: position 26,874,934 of record JAPQVY010000111.1, on the reverse strand, counting down.
CAAGTTAGGGTTTGGGTTGAACAATCCTACCTTTATGTGTGGCATTGGCTTTTACACTACATTGAAGATGTAATAAAAACGGTGTTAAGAGTTTTGTGTCTTAATGGTATTTGTTGATTCGTTTGTGGTAAATCACATTGGTATGAATCTCCGATTAGGGGTGCGCATGAATCGGGTTGAGAAATTTTCAACCCAACTCAACCCATCGCAAGTTTAAAAAGCAAAGCATTCTGTTGGTTTGTTTGTTGAGTTAGATTCAATTTTGTTAGGTCTATAAAAAAATTATGGTTTGAATTAGTATTTCAACTATTAATTTTCTGTTCATTAAATGATTACTATTTAGGTCATTGCACATAATATTCCAATTTTTTCAAAATTTATTTTCAAAATAGTGGAGAAAAAGGTTGAATTAGAAAAATAAATTTTTTGTTCAAAGACACATTGGCATAAGAGGCCTAGGTCTGGACATTAAAACCCTAATAGACATTCATTGCAATTTCAAACTCGATAAGCCACATGAAATCCCTCAAATATCACCGAAACTCTTCATCACCAACAAACATAAATTGATGGAGGAATGGAGGCTTGACAGTGATGTTAACAAAGACTGAATGAGAAAAAGACATTTTCATTACCTTCTTGTTAACAAAGAATGATTGTTGGGGGAATGGAGTTCCAACAACGATGAGAAAGAGTTCCGACGGTTAAAAAGTGTGAGGATAGAGTTTTGATGTTGGAGAGAGAGAGAAAGAGTACCAAATGTGAGATAAAAAGTAGAGGCTAGGTTACAAACTTAATTATGGAGTCTACCAGCTAATATGTGATAAGAAGAGGAGCAGGAAAGTAAGATTGTTTAGCCCTCATTTGGGAGTAGGAAATGGAATGGAATGGAAATGAATGAAAAGAATAATTTTAGAATATTATTCCCTTCTCTTGTTTGGGAGTTTTAATGATAGAAATGGAAAGTCCACTCTCTTATTTGGGAGTTTAAGTGGGAGGGAATAGAATGGGTAGGGTGGAACACCCATTCTTCTTTATTTCTTTAAAATCTCAAATTTTCATTCCCCCGAAATTGGGAGGAATTGGAGGGAATCAAATTAGATTTAATGAATTTTTTACGAAAACTCCCAAAATACCCCTATATATTCAACCCTTTATTTTAAAATAAGGGTCTAATAGTAATATTGTTATAATATGATTCCATTCATTTCTTTCTATGTTACTTCCAAACAAGGCTACTTACATTCCATTAATTTGCATTCCTTTCTATTCCTTTATTTTAAAACATTCAAACAAGGTTAGTTAATTTTATTTCATTCCATTCCTTTCCCTTGTTTAAATACATTACATTTCATTCATTTCCATTCCCTTAGGCTCTGTTTGGAAGGAGGGAATGGAATGGAATAAAAAGAATATTTTTAGAATATTCTTCCCTCCCTCTTGTTTGAGAGTTTTAACGGAAGGAATGGAAAGTTCATTCCCTTATTTGCGAGTTTAGGTGGGAGGGAATGGAATGGTTAAGAGGGAATACTCATTCCCTCCTAAGCCCTTAAAATCTCAAAAAAATTTCCCCTCGAAATTGGGAGGAATAGGAGGGAATGGATTTAGGTTTAATGAAAATTTTATTAAAATTCCCAAAATACCCCTATATATTCAACTATTTATTTTAAAATAGGGATCTAATAGTAATATTGTTATAAAATGATTCCATTCTATTCCCTCCATATTGCTCCCAAATATTTTTAGAATATTCTTCCCTCCCTCTTGTTTGGGAGTTTTAACGGAGGGAATGGAAAGTTTATTCCCTTATTTGCGAGTTTAGGTGGGAGGGAATGAAATGGTTAAGAGGGAATACTCATTCACTCCTAAGCCCTCAAAATCTCAAATTTTTTTCTCCTCGAAATTGGGAGGAATAAGAGGGAATGGATTTAGGTTTAATGAAAATTTTATTAAAATTCCCAAAATACCCCTATATATTCAACTATTTATTTTAAAATAGGGATCTAATAGTAATATTGTTATAAAATGATTCTATTCCATTCCCTCTATATTGCTCCCAAACAAGATTACTTACATTCCATTCATTTTCAAATCTTTCCATTCCTTTATTTTAAAATATCTAATCAAGGTTACTTAATTTCATTCTATTCCATTCATTTCCCTTGCTTAAATCTATTCAATTCCATTCCTTTAATGATCATTCCATTCCATTCCTTTATAAACTTCCAAGCGGAGCCTTATGGTCATTCCATTCCATTAGCATGTTAGTGTAACAAGCACTAACATTCCTTTCCCCTTAGTGTATATTGAATGGGATATAATGTTTTATGCACAAGCGCTTTTAGTATGTTTGGAACGGAGGGAATGGAAAGAAGAGTACAAGGAAAGGTGGCCTGAATATACTAACATTTAGTACTTTTTTTTATAGAGATGGCTAGTGTCTTAGTACCAGTTGGTCAGGCTTAAAAAGGAAAATAAAACAAGTAAAAAAGGTCTAACTTGGATCTGCTCAAGTAAAAAGTTTGCGACCGTGCAGGTTTGAATGAATGACTTCAGACTTCTTCAATTTATTGTAACTTGATGACCACCAATGTAATTTAATTTTTGCGGTGGATTTCATTCAATATCAAAGAGCATTATAATTATTTTGTAAAATTTTTGGCACAGAAGGGTTTGGTTTGAAGAAGGGAATATTCTTTAAATTCAACCTTAACTGTTTGAATAGTTTCATAGCCTCTGATATTTAGTGAAGAGTGGGCTGAGTGGCTTTCCTGCCTTTAATTAGTTGAGTGACTTCTTTCATAAGCAAAAAAGCGGTAATCTAATTTGATAATTCTGTGCAGGTCCACTGGAATTTCAGATTAACAACTACACTGGGGGCTTACCAAGATTGGTATATTACCCATATGCATGGACAAAGGTACTTATTTTGAGCAAGCAGCCTTCTCTACTTCTGTCCTTGTTTCCTATTTTACAATTGTTATTAATCTGTCGTGATCATTATCCAGACAGCCAGCATTATATTTCTAGATGCACCTGTTGGCACTGGATTCTCCTATGCAAGAACTCCAGAAGGCTGGCCTACCTCAGATTCAGAATCATCTGAACAATCCTATCAATTCCTCAGGAAGGTGCGTAAAAACTCATACCTTCAAGAAGGAAAATTCCACTCTTTTTGCAGAAAATTATTATAGCAGAAATGTAGGAATCCAAAATGGTCCATTACAGATATTAATAAGAGGTCTTGGACAAGTTTAAATACTCATTCATGTGTTTGAGCTATGTTGCAGTGGCTAGATGAACACCCACAATATCTCCCAGTTCAACTATTTATTGGTGGTGATTCTTATTCAGGCATTATTGTTCCATTAGTGACAAAGAAGATCATAGATGGTAAGATAATTTATTGATAACTATTTGTGGAATTGTGGAACTTGAATTTGTATATTGGAGTTGATCCCCCTTTGAGTTACTCATTGATCTTGGAATGACATGTACTTGCAGGTGTTGCAGCTAAAGTCAAGCCACGAATGAACCTCAAAGTACATGACCTATATTAATTCACTTAAATTATTTGGGCATTTCATTTTGCTGTTGCATAGTGATTATGACATTCTTCTTTCAAATGAATTTAGGGGTATTTAATTGGGAGCCCACGTACAGATTCGGTTATTGATGAAAATTCCAAAATAATATTCGCTCATCGGATGGCACTGATATCAGATGAACTTTATGAGGTGAGTGGAGTTTACTTGGTATGCAGTATAGAATAATGGTTAAATAATTAAATTGAATGTTTACTAACAATTTAAAGATTTGGGACAATGGTAATTCGCCATTTTAGGCATCCTGGGACTCTTATTATATACATAGTCTGAAAATGTTGGCAAAGATGTCACATAAGCTTTACTTTCATTGTATTGAATTTGCTGATTTCTTATTTTTCATATTGATTGGTTCTGATGTCTTCCTTATGGTTGTAACACCTTGGTGCTGATTTTATGTTTACATCTTTGCAGGAACTCAAAATAAGTTGCCAAGGGAACTATGTGGATGTAGATCCATCCAATACAGCATGTGTCTTGGCTCTTGCATATTACGAAAAAGTGAGTCGATTTTTAATGTAATATTGTTTTACTCAATTTCTTCCAAACACTGATAGATTAAACGGAACTGCAGTGCATAAAAGATCTATTTCGTAATGATATTTTGGAACCAAAGTGCGCTTTTGCTTCTCCAAGCCTTAATACAGAACTGGATAGAAGATCTGTACAAGAAAATTCTGCAGATTTCATACTTTCTCCACCAAGAATTCATGAATATTGGTGTCGGGTAAACATTCCCTCTTATAAATTGCCACATCACATACAGTGAGATATGTTCTTGTGTGATTCATTTTGAAAGCTACATTACCCTTTTCTTGAAATATATAAATATATAGCTTTGTGATTAATCGGTTCACTTTTAACTGCAGAATTTTAATTATGCATTAGCATACATGTGGTCCAATGATGACAGAGTTCAAGACGCTCTGCATGTTCGACAGGTACATAAATTCTTCAGGGTTATGTTATTTGAATCCGTATAAGTTTATTGAGAAGCCATCCTTTTGGCACCAGGGTTTTGTCTGGGATTGGAAGAGGTGCAACAAGAGCTTATCATACACAAAGGATATTTTGAGTGTGGTTGATGTTCATCGATATCTCAGTAAGAAAGGCTTACAAGTCCTGGTGGAGAGGTAATCACTTGCGATTTTCTGCACTCCACATTGTCTAGTTGGAGGCAATTAGTGAATCAAACCACACAAATTGATATAATTTTTATCAAAATGGGAAAATAAACTAAAAAAAATTGTCTAAGCTAAGTTGATATCAAGCTGATAAAATGAAACCGAGGGCATGTCTACTTTAAAATTTGGTGTATAAACATTGAAGTCAATTTTGATTCCCCCCTCTACTGTATCAATTTACTGAATGTTACACTTACCATCAAAATATGGATGAAAATTGCATAGTGGAGGATACATGATAAAGGAAATTGACTCACATTAAATTTGCTGATCTTAAATTTCACTAATTTTGAGTCTAATTATAAATTGTTTCCATCAATTAGATTATTTTTAGCTGCTCATTTCTAAAGATTTTCTCATTTCAACAGTGGTGATCGCGATATGGTTGTACCATTTGTGGGCACAGAACAATGGATAAAGTCACTTAATTTGACTATTGTCAATGATTGGCGACCTTGGCTTGTTGATGGTCAAATTGCAGGGTGAGGAATTTATTGCAATCTAATCTTTCATAAGCTTTGAGTATTTTGGAAAAAAAAGATCCATTTCTTAGCTATGCCGCTTGTTTAATTTAGGTACACAAGAAAGTATTCTGAGAATGGATTTCGTTTAACATTTGCAACTGTAAAGGCAAGTAAACCATTCTCTTATTATTGATTCATCTCTTTACTTTTGATCTACGAAGAAAAGTAACATATATTTTTTTTCCTGTTGTATTGTATAGGGTGCTGGTCATACTGCACCAGAGTACTACCGTAGAGAATGTTATAACATGTTTCAAAGGTGGGTTCATTATTACCCTCTGTAATAAGTGGGTTTTTTTTTTTGGTTCCTCTCTCTCTCTGAGCTCTGTAATAAGTGATTGAAGCTTCAATAATTTGGGACATTTGATCATGAAGTGAGGTTCTTGCATTTGTGTAGTTTTTTTAGATGAAAGCAGTTGTAATCTTTTAGTCATTTAGTGCTTAGTTTGTCTAATTACAAGTTTACAACAACGTTCGAAAAAGTAAAAAACCACATCAGTTTCATAAATAAATAAAAAAATCCACATCAGTTGGTCCAAATAAAAGGTACACGATGTGTACATGTATGGTATACATGAATTTATTGTAGCTTCAGTTAGTCTTTTTTAGTATGACTGTGAGATGGGGTAACTCCTAGTCCTCTTTCTCGCGAAGGTATCACCGTATAAATCCATCAAAGATTCAAAGGGAAATTTGGAACTATGCCTTTCAGCTTGTTTATTTACAGTCCTACCCATGTGGTTGGTCTAATGGTTCTTGATAAGCATCATGTGATACATGACTTCTTAGGTTCAAGTCTCTAAGAGCATTAACATTAGTTGTGGTAAAAAAAAAAATTATTTTCACAAATTAAAAAAATTATTTTATCTATTTTAACACACCATTTTACAGTTTATCTACCGTTTTACAGTTTACCTACATAAGATGTTTTACTTTTCCATACAACACATTAAAATAACCTTAAAAAACTCAAAATATATATATATATAAAAAAATAAGTAAATACAAATCTACGGTACCTACCCCACTAGATCAGAACCCCCATCACCACCACCATCACAACCCTCCACTACCGCAAACCCACCACCACCCAAAATTAACCAACTACCACCAACCACCATAACCAAAACCCAAAATCAACTAGCCACTACCTACCACCATAACCAAAATCCAAAATCAACACAATTACCACCTATTGCCGATCAGCACACAACCATGGAAACCCACCAAAATCAGGCCATCACCAACTCATCAAAATCAAACAACCACAAAAAAAATACCCACAACAACTCAAAAAAACCACAACCACAACCTAAAACCTCCAATTAAGAGAGATCAAAGCTCTCAGCGGCATGACTAAGGGAAGATGGTGAGATTGGTGCTTGGCTGAGGAAGTGGCTGAGATTGGCGCTGAGATTAGAGGTGTGGTTGAGATCAATGACGATATGTGAGAGAGAGAGAGAGAGAGAGAAGTTTAATAAAATAATAAGATCATTTTTAGTATTTTTGAATGTACAGTTCTAATTGTAGAATTATACGTAGCAAATGTCATTTTTTTTTTTTTTTTTTTTTTTTTGGTGTGGCATTTGACAGATCTCGTGAGGCATGGTTTTTGGTGTGCCAAATGTCAAAAATTTGGCATTTGGCACACATGATGTCAACGCTCTAATACAAAAGTAGCTTACTCTCTTTCCCATTTCAAAGAAGAAAACATTCTTAACTTCAATTTATGTCCATGTAATTTGAATAAAAATCTTATGTTATGTGGTTTTCTTCCACGCAATGTCCCAAATGTTAAGATCCAGCAATAAGGCTAGGCCTCTCTCTCTCTCAAAATGGATTCTTTCTATAATCCCTTTAAAAAAAAGAAAAGAAAGTAAAGTTAGGAAATCAAAATTTTACATAATCTTTTTCAAAATCGTTGCGAATTGTGATTTAATCAACATCACTTTCATATGGCTTCACTATTAAAACAACCTTTATTAGCACAACTCATAAAATGTTACCTCAACTATTATGTAAAAGATGAGGTTGATAGTTCAATGATAGTGACACTTTTTATGGTGCCTAATATCTGTGATTCAAATATCATTTTTCCTTCATTCACTATTGAACTATCAAAAAATAGTTGATCGTAAGAGATTGTAAAAATTTATTTCCTTAAGCTTATTGTTTTTAAAACCTTGTCCATTCCACGTGTTAATGTTGAACTTTGGGAAAATTCTCTAAAGGTAACAATTAATACTCCGATCAGAGATAATGGTTTGTTGAATGTCATAATTGAATGTGTTGAAGGTGTTAAAGATGTGATCCTTCCCTTTTCCATTTTTTCAAAAAAGCGACCATCAATAGCTTAAAAAAGAATTTTTATTTATTTATTTTTTGCAATTTTCAATCTTGAAAAACATTATAAATTTTATTTTTGAAAATAAAAAAAGACTGATTTTTTTAGAGCGATACTACATATACAATATGTTTCATGACTGTTGACTTGGTCAAGTTGTTAGTGATTCTATTACATTGTCTCTTCCTGTTGTGAGAATTGGGTGAATTAATTTGTTAACACAAGGTTAAAGAAGAGAGAGAAGAAAATATGATACAAGGAATTTACGTGGTTCGGTAATATGCTTACGTCTACTGGAGGCAATAGAAAATTCACTATAATTATAGAGATTACAACATAACTTGAAGACACTCTCACACAAACACAAACCCAAACTTTAAATACACCCTTAGTTCTCTCACAACTAAATAGAGAACACCGTATTCTATTTAGACAAAAGTTGCAAGACACTAATTGCTATCCGTAGCTCACTTACATGCTTCCTCATTTGATCCACCTCTATTTATAGCCCAGGATTCAGCCGAAATGTCACCAACGTGAAACACCAATGGTTAAGGAAGTCAACAATAGTGGCCAAGCATTTATTGCCAAAGAATTCATACAATTCGGCTAGCACACTCCTTGACAATTCATGAATTCAATGAAGTCACATATTTTGGCTGCATGTCAAGTGTTCTAGACCAATGGGAATGCAAGACTTCTATCAACCAAGAAGTCAATAAATTCGGCTGAGTCCATGCAACAATTTCATACAACTTCTTTGCATTTCTTCACGTATGGCAATTATGCAACTTTCTATGGTTTGTTGTCTAATTGTCAAGCCACCAATTTTGACAATTCAAGCCATTCCAACACTTCCCAAGCCTTTTCTTTTGCTGAATGAATCTAATTTCCAAGCTTTTTCGCTTCGTACACAATTCCTAGATTCTAAGTCCAACTAGAAAAAGTACAGACATGACAAAATGGTTAAGAATTTTCTGACCCGACTCGAAAAGTATCCGACCTGAACTCGATTTTTTTGATCTGAAGTAAAAACGGGTTGACCTGTGACCCGACCCGTGTTTTTTGCAGGACAACCTGACCTGACCCAAACCCGAACCATTTTTTTAAAACTTTTCTTTTGGTTAAAAAAAATAGTAAAATTAAGACAATATTGGTTTAATTGTTTGTTGTGAGATTTAAGGAAACAATTGATGTATTTACATAACTGCATGCAAATTAATTGAAAGATAAATGGTTGAGCATTCTGTAATGAGTAAAGATTTTTAAATATCAAAAAGTAAAGTACATGCCAAGATAATCTAGTTACAGTAGAGTTAAAAACATAGATTTAAAATTGTAGACATGTGTGAGAAACATTCACAAGTGTAAAAATAGTGAAGCCAAAGTATCAAATTAGCATAAATTATGAATGCTTAGACCTATTTTTTTAACAATTTATGTCCAAAATAAATGGCTTTTCAAAATAAATTATGATATTTCCTAGTGTGTGTTGCTTAACAATGATATGATATTCATAAAAAAGACCATGTATAAATAAGTAAACAATCAAACTTTAATATATATCTCAATTGAAATAGAGTGTCAATCATAATTGATAATAGATTATAAAATTAATTTTCAGGATTGTAAATTTCTTATATGTTTTTATTTTTTATCAAATGGATTATCCAATAAGTCATTTGTAATTTTGTTTTATATTTTGAAATGTAGATATTGTGTAGAAATAAAACTTGTGTATTTGTTTTACTTATCTTTGTATTATTTTGTCTTAGATAGCAATGTTAGAATTTGTATAATTTTAAAATTATTGAATAAGTATTAATAAGTTTAACTGAGTTCATTCTTAATATAAGTGGTGAATTCAAAATAATACATTTTACATCAAGTAATTTGTTGCATAACTTTTCAAATGGCAAATATATGTTGTTTTCTTTATAAAATAAAATAAAATAAAAATTCATGTGAAAAATATGGGTCAACCCAACCCGCAACCCAATTGACCCGAACCAGTTTTTAACTAGCTTAAAATGACCCGTTTTTGACCCGTGACCCGTTTGACTCGCAACTCAATTGACCCTACCCGAACCTGACCCGCCCTGCCCGTTTTGCGATGTCAAGAAAAGTATAAGCAACAGTATACACACCTTCCAGATATCCCTCCCCTTGTTCTCTTCTCTTTTGGTCTTTACCTTCTATATATAAACCTTTCTTACCCCAAACCTTCCTCAAACTCAAAAATTCACACTCAACTAAAGCCTCTCTTCCTACAACTTTCTCTAACTTAATTTCCTCTCAAATCCCACTTGGGATACCAATTTCTTTTCGAGAAAGACAATCATGAATTCGATCTTTAGCTCCTTCAACGCTTGTGGGTGGAGTTCTTGGGCCAAAAAGTGAGGGCCTCCTTCCCTTCTAAGACCAAGGACGATCGGAATAATAACATCCAGGCGCAAAGACATGATGATGGGGTTCTCAACAAAGCTACAGATAACATGAACAAGAGGCAATATGGAGACCCATCATCATCAGTATCACCACCACAACCTAGGCCTGTCAGGAAAATTCAATAAAAGACACCAAGGTTCGCTTTGGAGTTGGATGGACTAAACTGTTTTGAGACCCTTGTCTCTTATTAACATGATGATATATGAAGATGCAGAAAATTGTTAGTTAAGTTCTCATCTATGTAGAAGGACAATGGCGTTGGATTCGTCCAGAGACAAACCTGCAATAAGATAGGAAATAGAGAGAAAGAAATACACCGGTGTGGTGTTTGTCAAAAACGCTCTGATAATTAAGTTAGAATGGAATTCAATTGAAGTATATCGCAAAAGAATTCAACTTGAGAGTAGTTTTTGGGATAAGAATTGTGTACTCCCTCCCTTTGGTTTGTGTGGGTTTTATAGCCTTTGTATTCATTGTCTGAATGAATAACTGCATTTATGGGATATGGAGCTGTTGGTATTAATGGCTGACTTTTATTGTTTGCCAACGGCTATTCATCCATTGGTGCACGTACATTACTTCTTAGCTATCTTGGACATTGAATGTCTTTTATGGCTTCATTCGTCGTTGATGCCCGTACATTATGCCTTGCATTGAATAGCATTTGATTCATCCATCGAGAGATGGACGATCTTGATAACTTAACACTCATCAATAATGAATGTGGAGGCGTTATAGACTTCAATGGTTTTTTGCTCGTTGGTCCGTTGGTTATGCTTTTGCCTATCTAGCACGTTAACCATTACTCATGTCATTTATGAAGAACTCATTTAATGTATGTTGTAATCATTCATCATATGGACGATGGGGAACTCATTTTTCCATATGATGGACGATGGTGATTTTTCTCCTCTTCAGTATATATATATGGCGGATAGTAATAGGAAAAACAGTCATGGCATACTAAGAAAGATTGAAAATTTCTCTCTCCAATTCTTTGATTATATTGTTTCTGATGGCTATGTAAGCACATGGTTCTATTTATGATTACCTATTGTTCTTGTTTATTAGACAAATTGATCAATATCTCAATTTCTGGGTTTTTTTTACTGCTTGATTTTTTTTTCATTGATCATAACTTTGGTGATGAAATTCTCATACACAAACTCATTACTCATCATCTAACAAAGAATACACCGGCTCATCGTTTCTTGCTCAGTAAGCTTAGTTTCTTTGTCTTTGTCTTTCAGCATTGGTGCAAAAACCAAAAATTTAGGTCACCTTCTCGAGGAAAAAAAACATAATCTCAATCTAATATGAATAGTTCAAAGTTCAAACCACCAGGCCCAATAGGATGTATCAGTTTTTAACCATCGATCCACAAGAATGGGCTTTGGGCCTTAATGCAATATCACTACTGCTCCTACCCAATGATTAAACCCAAGTTACCCCATCCACATTCCACACCATTCTATAGCTACCCAAAAGGCCCACATGCGAACACCACAAAGACCCACCACCACAAAGTTCAAACCGCCACATGGTAAAAAGACACCACATTGAACAAAAAACATTCTTAAAAAAAAAAAAAAAAAAAAAAAAACAAAAAAAACAAAAAACAATTCTAGAGGTAAAATTTGAATCGTTGATTGTAGTTTGTAGATGATAAAAAGATACCTGTGGTGTTTTCAGATGAATATAATTCAAGACTAACGGTTCAAATATTGTGAAAAGTTGAAAATTATTATGAAAATTGTTATGTTTATAACGTTGCTATACAATAATAATAATAATAATAATAAATAAATAAATAAAATGCCAAGCCATCAAAGTAATCCCCATCCATAAATAATTCTATGTAGCCTTTTCACTGATTTGGGCTTCAGCCCAATTAACCAAAGAACATGTTAAAATAATAAAATGGCTTTGGAGCACATGATGATGACTGATGAGCAAAGCTTAGTTGGGAATAACTAAGAAAGATCTAGAGAAATCCAAATGGAAGATCATAAAGCTAAGAAAGAAAAGGAAATCATGGATATAATAGTAGCGAGGATTGGGGATGAAGTAGTGAAGGCAAGGTAAAAAAGAGGATTAAAAAAAAAAAAAAAAAAACAGTGAAAATGAGCTCCAAGCAAAGGGAAACTATAAGTACACACTCACAAGGTAGTAACAATCTTCGTTTTGAAGACAAATCATTTAATAAAAATAAAATACTCTCTCCAAAAAACAAAAATGGTGAAGTATCTAAGACTGACTCACAAGACTTATTAACAAGACTTAAGAACTAGAAAAGACATCTTAAAAAGTAAAGAAACAATGGATAAAAGTAAGATCATTCAAAATTTGCTATTTTCGGAGTGCATTCTATCTATCCGAATACTCTCTAATAAGATGGTCATAACTTCCAATAGAAAACTCCAAATTACACGTTTTTAACGGCCATGTCTCAACTGTATAGATATTGTCCGCTTAAGGGTCCATACCCTTCACGGTTTTGGTCTTCCCCCAAAGCACACAGCAGTGGGAAAAAGACCTCTACACATTAAATGGAGGTCACTCCTTATAAGCATAATCTCATATGCTTTCCTAGGCGATGTGAGATTCCATGGATTGCAAGACCCCCCTTTTAGCAGGAAGTATGGGCCCCACATTCGAGAACGCATGTGTCTGTAAGGGGGTAGATTGTAGAGACCTAAAATGGAGGTCTTGCAATCCATGGAATCTCACATTGCCTAAGAAAGCACATGGAGATGTGCTTATAAGGAGTGACCTCCCTTTAATGTGTAGAGGTCTTTTCCCTACTGCTGTGTGCTTTAGTGGAGAACAAAATTGTGAGGGGTATGAGCCATAAAGAGGACAATATCTACATAGTTGAGACAAGGTCGTTACATCATTTTACATGTTAGAAATTATAGATGTTGGGCTTTTGAATGGTATATGGCTTGAATCATACTCACATTGACTAATTCCAAAATTACTTCGAGAATACTCTAAAATTTGTCAGCATAACTCCCTTCTAACTTAAATAGTGTGCTTGAATGCCTTCTTGATGGTCTTGAATAGAATGTGCTAGAACTAGTTTTAGATGCGCTTGACGAGGTTTTAAATGAGTTAGAAGTAGTTTTAAATTGAAGGGACATCTATATATATATATATATATATATATATATATATATATATATATATATATTTTTGTTATATATATTACAACACGCTGCTAACCCCGCAGCTTGAACCCTTTCCCCCCTAACCCCTAAGCACTTTGTACATGGGAAGGTGCCAGTTCTATATATATAATAATAGGTGAAGATGAGAGAAACTCAAATTAGAATTCCAATTTTGCGCCATGTGTTCTAAATTATCTATTCTTAAAGAGTTTTATTTCTTAATTTTAGAATCAAATGTGGGATCACATCATAAATATTTATCTAAGTGAGTTATTAAGTACAAACACTAAAGAATCTAAAATAAATGAATCGTAAAAAAAATTAAAAAAAAATTAAAATAAAAGCTTCACAATAACAAATAAATGAAAAAAAACATGGACAATTTGCATTTTATACCTAATTATATCCTTACAAAAATTTTTAAAGAGTTAAAAAAATATAAAAATGACTATCAATAATATTTAAATTATATATATAGGAATTATATTATACATCTTATTGTATATTTTTTAATGTATTCATGCATATGCATGAGATTATAAGCTAGTTTGGTATAAACTTAAAAAACATATGTGAAATGTAATTAGAATAACTCTAGGCACAAAATTAGAGAGCAATTAAAATCTAATTTTTATATATTTATTGAGTTTCGACTTTAATAGACTAGTAATTTTAAACTGTGCAACACACGAGAAAGTTTGACAAAATATATTTAGAAATACATATTTAAATATTAAGTATAACAAAAAAAACTTATTAGTTTAAATTAATTTTTTTACAAGAAGATAAAATGTAATATAATGACAATTTAGTTAGTATTGGGGTGCTTTATCAAGATGATGAGTTCTAATTAGAACTAACTAATATAGTTTAATACTATTTGTAATTTTAAAAATTAAAATAGAAATATATTTTATAATGACGTAGAAAAATTTGGATTTTAAAACTTATATGGCATAATTAGAAGAAGCCAACAAAAAAATTCATGATCATGCCTTTTATTTTATATTATTAGTATATGGATATAGACAAATTATAATCCTCATAAAAGCTAAATTAAGGTATTTTAGATATTTATATATTATTTTAATTTATCATACTAGACTTAATAGTTTTACACTATTAATGGATTAGAATCCCATGATACTGAATGATATTATTTAGATAATAATGTTTTAGCTATAAGAAAAGAAAAACAATGGTATAGACTCGAGTTTATGTCACGTGTGCAACATGCAAGAGATTGAGATAATTTTTAAAAATACAGGAAAATCTGAAATGTTGGACTATTTGTCCTTAAACATATCTTCTTTTCTTTTTCTTCTTTTCGTTTGGTGCAGCTTGCAAGTCTATTCGTCCAAGTTCGAAATCGTATTGACAACCCTATAAGTTTGACTTTCTACAATTAGGTGCACCAAAAGTTCAAACTAACCAGTTATAAATAATACATTTTCTTTGAGACTCTGACATGAAATGTTAGACAATAGCTGAAGGGACTCCAACCCACATTCCTAATTCAATAGTTTGAATTAAATTAATATTCTTATTCAACGTGATTCTCGTTTGTTCATTGAAGAAAACTTAAATATACACATATGTCATTTCAAGTTTGGGATCACTAGGACTTGGAAAGGCATGCTCTTAATACTAAGGGTGGATACCGTATTTTGTCCGCCCTCAATTTGTATGTCGGATCCTGAAATTTCTAAAAATATTAAATTTTCTCCAAGGGGCCGCGGAAACATCTAAATTGACGTGGCATAATCTGTTCAGGCATCAGAGCATTCAAAGTGTTATTTCAAGTCAAATTGACTAAAATGCCCCTAGTCAGCCCTGGGTTGACTGAAATTCAAAACTGGTCAAAATAATCACAAAACTACATTTTTCATGTTTCTACACCAAACCCGAGCTACTCGGTGATTTTCGTCAACTTTGACCAAGTTTGACTCGAAGTTGACTCTTAAGGGCACCCAAAAACCCTAATTTTGATCTAACCATCAGAATGAGTTGAAACTAGTATCATCGAAAAGATTATTGAATTCTCTTTCCAATGACTATTTATGGGTCGAAATCGGAGTCAAAATGGTCGAGATATCTTGAAAGTTGTGCAAGGCGCATTAGCTCGCTTCTTGAGGCCATAACTTTTGATCCAACTGTTGGATTTCGAATTTCTTTAGTTTTCGAGAAACTAAACATCTAGACCTTTTCAAGAAACCAAGATCAACCCAATCCAAGCCCGGGAAGGCCTCCATCAAGCTGTTACAAGTTGGCAGCCACAAAGTGGCTGTTGGAGCTGAAAAGTCACTTTTTGCCTATAAATACCCCAAAGCCCCCTGAGATCGAAAAAAAGGAAAAAAATCGGGCGTTTTGGAGCTAGGTTCTAGGCAGATTCTCTCTCTTTTCTATACATTTCTCTCCCAAAAACATATCAAAAAACCTTTGATTCCTCTCTTTTCTCAACAATCAAGAGGTAGTGTTATTACACTCTTTTCCCTCTCTTTTTGGTCTTAGGACCTTAGATTTGAGGTTTAAAGGGTGTAGATGCAGCTTTTTAGCTACACAATCTACACCGTTTGCTTTATCTTGCTTCATAATATGTTTTATTGCTTTTCTTAGCTTTTTCTTGCTTTATATTTCTTCTTAGCATGTTCTATAGCTTTCCAAGCATGTCTACTCGCTTTTTACCATGTTTTAACACTTTGATGATGTTGGCCTAGCCTTCTTAGGCTAGGATATGCCTAAATATTGTGTTTCTGCTTAGATCCATGTGTTTATGTGCTTTTTGCCATGTTCTTGCTTGGATCCAAGTGTTTATGTGCTTTGTGCCATGTTTGTGCTTAGATCTACTTGTTTGTGTTCTTTGCCATGCTTTTGGTCAAATATATATCTTTGTGTGCACCTTGCCATGTTTGATATGTCTAGATCTACATGTTGGTTACTGTGCCATGTGCTTCTAAAGCCTTTATATATCTTTTTATCTCCCTTTTCTTGTGTTTTGGCCCTTTTGGTAGGGTGTAGATCTAGATCTTGTGGTCTAGGCTTATATCAAAGGGTTTGGATCATTTCCTTTATGCATGTCTATGTGTGCTTGCTTGCTTCTATGCTTTATGTCAATGTTTTTGTCTAGATCTAGGTTTTGCCATACTTTGTGCCTTCCGTGGGTTTGTGCTGGTTGGTCTTTGGGGCCACTCACTTGTGTGGTTGTACCTATCCCTTTTGTGGATTGTTTGGATGTGACCACTTGTGAGATACACCTCTGTGGTGTCGGTGTGCTTGATACACACCTTTCTCTGCTCCATGCAATGTTGTTATGCTTGCCTTTCTAGTTTTGTGTCACCCGTTTGGCTTTCTTTGATTCTTTGCCTCTTTGCATGCTTGCCTACATGTTCATACATGAGTCTGTGTGTCGTCCATACTCCAATCTCATGGAACTATGGACACCCAATCCAAACCTACATTTGTCCTTCTAGGACACCCTCTTTTGTTTGATAACATGTTTGTTTGCCCCATTTGGCATCTTTTGCTAGCTTGTCTTTTAGCATGCTTTCCTTCTATTTGTTTCTTTGCTTGTTTGCTAACTTATTTATTTTGTCATTGCATGTACACGCATGGAGCATGGACACTTGGAGCAGAGGTGCGACCTCTTAGGTGCAAGCAAAAGGGTAAGGATGTAAGCAAGAAGATGCAAGCCCATAAAGGGCAATGTTTTGTAGATTAGGGGGCCTAGCTCCTCCTGAGTGGTTCTCTCTCTCTCTCTCTCTCTCTCTCTCTAAGCCTCTTCTTTAGAGCATGTATTAAGGTTCTCCCTTTCCTTGTACCCTTGATTTTTCTTGCTCCTTGCTTCTGCCACATTCCCTAGGTATGAAAATGTTCGTTTTACATTTCCTGTACCTTGTTGGGCTATACGCTTGGAACGTTGGCAATGTCAGTTTTACTTTCCTACTTTGTATGATAGCATTGTGCATGATGTATGTATTTATATATGTGTATATATATATATATATATATATATATGTGTGTGTGTGTGTGTGTCTGCGTGTGTGTGGGTGATCATGCACTTTGTATGATGGACTCTTATGGCTACGTGAGCGACCCTCTCTAGCCATGAGTGCTCTTAAACTTATGGCATGAGTATGTGCTCAAGTCATTTATTGCAGGTACATATTCATGTCATACTGTGTGCATAGTCATTGCGGTGTGACCGTCCTGATCCTTGTCACCAAGTGACATCAGTTTCCCCATGTACGAGCTTGTTGGCACATGCCGTATACACAGGCATGAAACCCTGTCGGTGTGCGATAGCGCACTAAATGCGAAACTCTGTCAAATTTTTGCCGTGAAAATAGGGCATCCCCATTGCCATATTCTCACATCGAAAGCTTGGTGAGAATAGCGTTTTGTGTGCTATGACACATTTGAGGCGGAGCAATGCTGGATATTTGCCACGAAAATAAGGCGAAATGCTGCTAGATTTTCCCCGTGGAAATTTGGAAAGGATTCCAAACACACTTGGGAAGTGTCAATCGAGAGCACACCCTTTCCAAATCTAAACCTCAAAGCCCAAGTCTCTTAAAACCTCGAAAGCTAATGATAATAGCTTGTTTTTAACTGCCAATGTCTGAAAATTATGATTTTACCAAAACAAAGGACTGTTTACGGACAGGCGTTGTGGGGTGCCTAACACCTTCCTCACACATAACTAGACTTTCGAACTCAAGAATCAAGATTTTTTACCCATCCATATTAGATTAGGAAAAATGACCTTTTTCTTAGCCTTGAATCGGTAATAAAATCAAATAGAGTTAGGTGACCAATCACACCTAGAAACCCCAATGATTGATAGTGACTTCACTTGCCCTTGGTAATTTCCTTAAATTCGACTCATATTCCAGTCACACACCTGAGGTACGACATTCCTCATACACAAAAAAGAGAAAGCGCAGCGTCGCCACGTTGGGTGGTCAAGCAGCCGCAAGGCGTCGACAGACTAGCAACTCCATTGGGGACACTTAGAGAGTTTAGCCTTTAGATCTTTTAATAAGATCCTAATCTTTGGACATTGGCTTTCAAAAAATTGAAATTGGCATTAACCTCCGAGGCTTTCCTTTTGAAATATGCTTTTACGATATCCAATAAACTATTTTTAAAACTCAAAAATATTTTCCACAAATGTTTTTCAAATGGTTTTCCAAAAACCGGCTTTGAGGTATTTTTGTATGTGTAAAGCTTTACTGCTTTCCTAAAGCATGCTTTATAGCTTTCCTTCACATGTGCGAACCTAGGGTAGTAAAATTTAATTTTCGCTTCACCTTTATCTGTGCATATATCTGTTGTGCTTGGAAAGTCTTTCCCCTTTCATTTCAAAATGCATGACATCATCCCTCATATTGGGTTGAACCTAGACTCAACGTTGAAGGCGAATGCTGGATGTGTTTACCCTAGATAGTTACTGTTTGCCGAATTGTAGGCTTTCCTGGGTCCATGGGTGGACAAGATTATGCTGAAAAGGCCCCCTTGATCCGCTCTATCCCACAACTTCTATGAAGGGAAGGATTAGATGATCAAGGTCCCCCCTAAGAATATGACCAACTTACTAGTTAAGCTATGTCTCATATAGTTGGCCTAGACTAAGTCAAAACCCATGAGGACTAGGAAGAGCCAAAGCCAAGTGAACATCACAGCCTAGGGTAGGATATCCTTCATAGGATTGTTTTCAAAATGAGTCAAGGGGAAAGTGTCCAGTTTCCATTTGCAAGTTTGCCTTTTTTGCTTGTGATGAAGAAGTTGTGCTCTACTCTAGGTTCTATCCATCCTGTTTACACAACATCTACGATTAACCCCAAGGGAGAAGCAACCCCGTTGCTTACACATTAGCTTATACCTAATCTCTAAATGTTTTCAACCCTACAAGGGAATGCATGCATACACTAATGGCTCTGTCATGTAAATGTGTACAAATAAGCCATGGTCAGATTATTAGAAAAAAAAAAAGATCATAAAATCAACTATAACAAGTAAGAGCACTTAATAAAGTATTAAACAAAGAATCATGTGAATCCTATGTAGCAAAGTGGGAAATCATGGAAAAGAGACTCACCTTACTTTAGAATCACATATTTGAGATTGTTTAACCGACCCCTCGGTAACTACAACACAAAGATTAGATGGAGAAGACAAAGTTAATCAAAGAACACAACAATAGTTAGTAATCACAACTCAAGAACAAAAAGTTTTGAAAAAAGATTTGAGAAATCAATTTAGAAAAATAGTTTCTGCATTAGATCTAACTAAGATGAGTATTTATTAGTTAAAATTAGGGTTTTTTTTTTGGGGGGGGGGGGGGGGGGGGGGTTAATGTTCTTTGGACATTCCCCAAGGGTCTAGGGGCCAGCCCACATCAAAGAATGATGTTTTGGGCCCTTAAAAATGAAGTTCTGGAACCCCAAAAATCAGTCTGCATAAGCAAGTCCCGACCATGCGTACCCAAAAAATTATGTTCAAATTGAAGCCCAAGATGTTTCTTTCCAATGAAACAAACCTCACACGAACTTTCTTTATGGATAAAAAGTTATGATAAAAATAGTGAGAAAAGATCATATTTCAGTATCGATTTCAAAGCGATTTAAGTACATTTGAGTTGTGATTACTTCCAAACTATTGTGAACTCTTTAATTACCTTTGGTTGACATATGTCAAGCTCATTATTGGGGCCGAAGACCAAAATTTATTAACGGATACAAAATGCGGTGTCTATTCCAAGCTTGAACAATTAGGGCAAATAGTTCAAGATCTTACCTTTGAAAAGTATGATGAAGGAAAAAGGAAGCTAAGATACCCAAAGGAAATTAGGACAGGAAGCCCATGCAAAGGCAAGCCAAATGATGTTACTATTGTTCATGCTCACAATGGACCAAAGGAGCTAACCCCACTGGGCATGCCTTTGTTGAAAGCATTCAAGGATTTATCAAGCAAAGGAATTATGAAGCCATTGGATCTTGGTAGGTATACTCCAAATATCTCTTCTCCAACTTGCTTTGCCAACGAGTATTGTGAGTACCGTCAAAGCAAAGGTCACCATATGGATAAATTTGCTCGTCTTCGTCATGACGTTGTAGACCTTATCGAATCAAAGAAGATTACAAAGCCACATATTGGAAAGAATTCTCTCCCAGAATGCCATGTTATGCCTCCCCCTAATTGGGGTTGATTGATCAAGAAGTTTAGTCTTTGTTATTTCAATTCAGAAATGTCTTTGTTATTTCAATTCAATTATGTCTTTCAATTAAGTGAGTCTTTCAATTCATGTACTCTTTTAATTCATCAATAATGTGGTTTGCAATGATTTGAGTTTTATGATAAGTTCTCAAAATTTCAAGTTGATTTGATTCTCAATATGTGATGTTGCATGTTTGCCTATAATTGAACAATGGAAATTGGGATGAAAAGAGGTTGTTATTCAACTATCTTAAACACTTTTCCCTTTTCTCACCCCTTTTGAGCCTTCAAAATTGTTTTATTTCAAAATAACCATTGTCAAGGATTACCCCCTACACAAAGGGCAAGAAGTGGAATAAAGTGATGGAAGAAAAATAAAATAAAAAGCAAAGCGAAGTGAATTAAAAGTTGACAAAAAAGAGAGAGGAGTGAAGTGAAATGCAAAAAGAAAAAAAAAATTGAAAGTGAAGAAAGTTCAAAAGTGATAAAAAAGTAATCCTTGACCTAATTGTAACCCTAAAGAAAGTAAGTTTGATACTTTGTTATCCATTCTTTGTGAGCCATGAACCTAACCCTTCATTGCAAGCCAAGTAAAAGTCCTCTCTGATCAATTGAAGTTGTTCGTGTGAACTACGTTAGGCTTGATCCTTTATGGGTATGTAGGAAACTTTATGAGGTGCAGCCACATCACATCATGTAAATTGTGTAACTCATGTATTGAGAATTTGAATCATCAAGATTTTTTGAGGATAAATTGTAGCTCTTGTTCATCGCATCTCATTTGTTTGTTTCTTGTAAAAGTGAAAGAGCCCACTAG
This sequence comes from Quercus tomentella, assembly GCA_028535165.1. Classification (NCBI taxonomy): domain Eukaryota; kingdom Viridiplantae; phylum Streptophyta; class Magnoliopsida; order Fagales; family Fagaceae; genus Quercus; species Quercus tomentella. The sequence goes on along the minus strand of JAPQVY010000111.1, from coordinate 26,853,627 downwards.
GCTGAAAACCTGCAAGGGCGGTCTAGGAAAAAGTTAGGGCCTAAGAAAAAAAGTAAAAAAAGAGTAAAAAATGCCTGCTAGGTTGAAAACCTGTATGGGCGGCCTAGGCAAAAGTTAGGGTAAAAGAAAAAGAAAAAATGAAAAGAATAAAGAAGAAAGGAAAAGAAAAGAAAGTGAATCGGTCGAGATAGGGGCAAGGTGGATCCCACAAGGAGGATGCGTCCTAATGTTTGAGCTTTTTGAAAGTTATCCACAGTGAATCAAGTGTTCAGTTCCCATTTTTACCATGCCTATTAGGATGGTGTTGTTTCATGTCTTCTTTTCTTAGAGTCCGTTCTATGTCCTATTGTCATCTTTGTTATCCTTTGTTCTTTGTGGTTTTGTGTGTTTGTTGCTTCTTTTGAAGTTGTCGTGTCTGTCCTTGTCTTTGGTGTCTTCATGTTTGCTTACAATCTTTGCCTGCAACCTTTGACACCTCAGGGGCATTAGCAACTACATGACATGCTAGCATACAAGGTAAGCAAAGGAAAATGCAACAAAAAAAAAAACAAGTGGTAAAGACAGAAAGTTCATACCTATGGCCCCAATGTCAAGCTCTTTATCAAAGGAGCCCTTAGAAGCAGAGGCCCTAGTGTAGGCACCACATTTTGTAACCCTTATGACTCAAGCCCCTATTCCCCAATGATATCGAAATTCTAAACCCCAATGATATCGAAATTCTAAGGCCCAAGGTTGGTTTAGAGCTTGATCAGATTACAAATTGACTTGAGAGATGTTAAAATGAAAATAACTTTTTATGAGCAAATAAATCTATTTTTTTTTTTAAATAAAGGCCAAGGAAACCCTCATTTTGCGTACGCAGGTTTAATTCATGCGTACGCAGGCACAGACCTACGCACGCAGTTAGGGTTTCAGAAACCTATGAAAGACAAGTTTTTTGCATTAAAAACTTAAAAACTAAGGTTTGTAATGAATCCCACATTGACTGGGAGTTGTTCCAAACCCTCAGTTTTCAACTATATAAAGCCTTACATGGTATATTTCAAAAACACACTGAAAATCCTAAGAGAAAACCTAAGATTCACTAAAAATAGTGAATCAAAGAGGGATTTTTTCACAAAACATACCCAAGTCAATTTTATTTTGATTGGGACTTTTTTTGGTCTTGATCCTTGAGTTTTGAAGTTTACTAATTATTTTTGTTTGGTTGTGGATAGATTTGATGGAGGGGAATGGTCAAAATCAAGCTAAAGAGCTTTTTGTTTTGAGGTATATGTTCCAACCTTTTTTTCCTTTCACTTCTGCTTTAATCTTGTTTTCAATCTTGTTTCTCTGCTTTGTTTGTGTTTAGATATGTTTGTTTAGCCTAGGGTTTAGTAGTTTATGTGTTTAGAAGCATGTTAGCTTGCTAGATTAGTCATTTTAAAGTTTTGCTCTATTTGTGTTCTTGTTTTCCAGGATTAGGGTTCTTCAGGGTGCGTGTGCGTGTGCATGCTTCTTGCAAGCGTACGTAGGCTTGAAGTATGCGTACGCATAAAACTGGCCTGCGTACGTAGGCCTATGTATGTGCACGAATACTCATGCCCAGAAACCCTAATATGAGTTTTCTGCTTCTGTTTCTTCTTTTCTTTTACATAATATACCTCTATTTTGACATTCTTGTATGTTTTTGAGTATTTGTTCCTCTGTGTAACCACTTGTTTGCCTTTAACATGCTAGATTAGGGTTTTCCTTGTATTTCTTGCTTTGTTACCATGAACATGCATTCACATGTCCATTCATTGATGCATAGATGCTGAGATGTAATAAGGTAAGTAAGGTAAGTCATGCATTCACATGAACATGCATTTGTTTGTTATAAGAGCTTTATCTTCCTTTGATGAACATGTATATGCAAGTCCATATGCCATGCTTTGAATGATAATATGATTTGTTTGCTGCTTATGTCTCTGCCTTGATATATACATGTTCTTGCCATGGATGTAATGTGATGAGATGCCATGATAGATTTATGCTAGGTTTGATGAAATGCCATGATAGATGTATGTTAGGATTTGTGATGATATGAGATGTATGATAGATGTATGTTAGGGTTATAGGACGTTTGATGCCATGTTGATTGTTAGATGCATGTTAGTGTGTGTGTGTATGTGTGTGTATGTGTGATACAATGTTGAAAATTCCTTTAATGAGATTAAGATGTAAGACACAATGACTGAAAGTCGACCCATGAGTTGGGTGGAGTTGGGTGCCTAACATCTTCCCATCCCCATACCTAAACTCCGAACCCATACTCTGGTAGTAAGATCAGTCCTTCCACGCAAGGATGCTATATTCATGGTTCCTAGACCATAAAACTAAGTGGTGACTTCTTTGTTTCTTCGCCTTGGTCCACTCGGCTGAGGCGTACTCCCTAAAACCATGCATTGCTCCCACACTTAGTCCTCTCGGCTGGCTCGTGATCAGAATCCTTAAGGTTCTCATCGGATCCCTTATTTGGGGACAACTCCATATCCAACATCTGAGTGGCAGAAGTAGGGATAGAAGATGGAGTAACTGATAACGCCTTAAAATGTATACTTGTTATATATTTATATGGGCGTTATCTCCTTATTACTATGCTTAATTTGTATAATTAAGCCATGATTTGCATTAGTCCCTATTATTTATCGTTACATAATTTCTTGAATAAGATGCTATTCATTGTGTGTAATTTTCTACTTTCAAGAAATCATGTGAGAAAAATGAGTTTATAGGAATTTGTGAGAGAATGAATGCCAAACTAGAATTAAAGTAGAGCTAAAGGACCATGCTTAAATGTCTAAGGAGGTGCAGCTGGAGTGCTTGGATCGTCTACCATGATTGAAAACTTCAAATAAGGAAAGAAATCAAAGAGGCAGAATCTGAAAAGGAAAAATTTGATTTGAGCACTAATCAGTATTTTGGGCGTATCTCTCTCCTCAAAGATCCAATTGACACAAGACCAGATGGGTTAGAACCATGACTTAAAGATCTACAAATTTCCAGTTTTGAGTTTGTCGAAATTCTCAATTTTTAAAGGCCGAAACTAACTCACAAGTTACTGCTGTAAACCTGGACGGAAATTAAAATAGTAAAAGTTTTATTTTCTTTGGACACTTAGACTTTAGGGCTTTGAAGTGAGGCTGGGCAAAACGAATTTTGGAGAGCAAACCTTGTATTTTTGTTTCTCTAATGGCAGCCTCAACTCTTTGCTAGGGCTAGGGGTTATGTTTCTTCTATATGGTATGAATATTCAATGTGATTTTTTCTAAGATTTTATCTACAACATATTTGATTGTTCAATTAGATTTCTTTTGATGTCTTAGTTCTTCCATGCTTTAAATAAGTTCAATCATGTTTTTCTTATTGTTTAGATGAATTTCTAATAGTTTCAAATAGAAATTAGGATTTAAAGTGAATGGGTTTTTCTGAAAACTTTTATAACCACATTATCAATCGAGGTTATCATACGTTCTTGAATTGTCCCAGTTCAACCAAATCACAAGTTTTTAATTTTATAAGAATAATCAATTATGAAATAGATATTTTCTTAGATCACAAAGAATTTCATATCGATATAGGGAAACACCTCAATGCCCTAGTATTTACATTATTGATTTAAATCAGTTATTATTATTATTCTTGTGGGGGCCAATTAATCAGGAGGTACTATTACGGCCATGCCAGCTGGGCCTAAAGCCCAATCCGAGGACGTTAGACCATCCGAGGTGAACCAGATTTTGGCCCTATCTGAGGACATTTTGCTATCCGAGGAGGCCTAAATTTAGCTATGAAGATCATAAAGTTAAGAGAGGAATAGAAACAATATGAGATGGGTCCAGTAAGCGTCCGAGGATAAAAGTCTTCTCGGAAACTCGCGTCCGAGATAAATCTGAGTGCCATATCATCATGGACTTGCTTCAGACTTACACCACAGCAAAGGACGAGATATTGGGCCGGGGGTAAGACAAGAGAGATAAACAAATATCTACAAAGGCTACTACCTCCACATTAAATGCCTTCCAACCAACTCTCTGGCCGCATTAATGTGGAGGTGATGCCTAAACAGTGATGAAGCAGCCTTACAGCTGCTACTTGAAGGTTCCAAGAAGTGTTGGATGGGACATGAAGGGATCTCCTAAATCCAACCTACACGTGTGCAGTGAAGATGACACTAAGATGGCAATATATAACCTAGAAGAATGCATTGAGAAAGGGATATGAACTCTAATACTGCGAACTTCTTGAAAAAAAAAACCATATAAAGAAAAAACATAGTTGATTCCGAGGACAAAAATTCGATAATCTTGTCCGTGTTATATCATCTTGAATCGTCCAGCTTAATCGTTTTTCTTTTGGGATAAATCTAGCTCTTCTATCCATGCTCTACAAATTTATTGTGTGGGCCGTTAACGTTTGAGCCCATTCCTGTTTTGGGGTCAATACAATTTCAGTCCTTACAATTGGCGCCGTCTGTGGGAAGAGCTTAATCTTTCTGAAGGAAATTCGGTAACAACGTTCATGATGGAAGAAGCAGGTCCACACCAGGTAGAAGTAGGCCCACACCAAGCAAAATTGAGGGGCTCCCAGCATGGTAATCCGCATCGGAGCCTCGAATGAAGAGAGGGTCGTGAGGGAAGTGTACACACAACTCATACCAGCAAAAGCTAGTCTCGAGGGAAGAGTCATGTATCCCATGCAAAGAATGACAGAGACATGCAACGTGAAATTGACGAATTGAAAAGAGAGTTGCGTCATGCTCGACGAAGATGTTCTCCACCCAGCTCCAAGCCTTCCTCCGAGGAGACAGATGATGCTAGTTATAGGCGGAGATCGAGAACCCCGCCTAGCGAGACCTTTTCCTATGAAGAGGAGCATTACCATCGACGTAGGTACAAAAGTCCACCTCGCAGAGGCTTGGGGAACAATGCCATGAATAAAGCGTTAAGCCAAGTTTCAAAATCACCCTTCACAAGGAATATTGAGGATGCGAATCTTCCTCGGCGATTTCATCAGCCTACATTCACCCCATATAATGGCTGGATTGACCCGGTGGAACACGTTAGCCATTTCAGCCAAAGAATGGCTATTTACTCCAGAGATGAGGCATTGATGTGTAAGGTCTTTCCATCAAGTTTGGGCCCGGTGGCAATGAGATGGTTCAACGGTTTAAGGGCTAATTCTATCGACTCCTTCAAGAAACTTACCCGGGCTTTTGGCGCTCGCTTTATTACCTGCAGCGGGGTTCCTCGGCCTTTGGGGTCTTTGTTGTCTATGTCCATGCGAGAGGGTGAGACTCTTAAGGCTTATTCGGATAGATACTGGGAAATGTTTAATGAGATAGAGGGAGAGCATGACGATGTGGCTATAAGTACTTTCAAGGCTGGTCTTCCGGCCGAGCATGATTTGTGGAAATCCTTAATTGGTAAACCTGTCACTAGTGTACATCAATTGATGGATAGGATTGACAAGTACAGGAGAGTAGAAGAAGACCAACTACAGGGAAAAGGAAAGGCTAAGGTAATCTCTCAGGAGAGGAGGGATTTCAGGTCGGATCGGTACAACAATAACCGGCCGCAAAAGGACTTTGTTGGGCAGGCAGGTTCTGCCAACATCCAAGCGGTTAACGCTGTGTTCCGAGAACCTGTGCAACAGGTATTGGAGAAGATCAAGAATGAACCATTTTTTAAATGGCCCAATAAGATGGCAGGAAATCCTACGAGACGCAACCAGAATCTCTATTGCCACTACCATCAAGACCACGGGCACACAACTGAGGACTGTAGGAATTTATGGGACCATCTGGAACAATTAGTCCAAGAAGGGAAGTTGAAGCAGCTATTGCACCACTCCAGTGGTCGAGTAGGCCAAGTAGGTTCAGAGATGCGGGGCGATGCTTCCTCGAGGCTCCCCCTCGAGACAATCAATGTTATTTTTTCTGCCCCGGGGAGGACTGGATCTTGCCCTTCCAAGGTTCTATCAGTATCCCGATCTCCCGCCAAAGAGTATAGCTCGATGTCTAAAAGAGCCAGGATGGACACTACATTGGTTTTGGGCTTTTCAGATGAAGACAAAGTGGGAACCATATAGCCACATGATGATGCTCTGGTGGTTACACTGAGAATAGGCAGGTACGATGTTAGAAGGGTAATGGTTGACTAGGGCAGCACTACTGATATAATGTACCCTGACTTATACAACGGGCTAGGTTTGAAGCCTGAGCACTTGACAACTTACAATTCACCTCTGGTGAGTTTTGAGAGAAGAATGGCCGTCCCAAAAGGTCAGATAAGGCTACCTGTGCAGGCCGGTACGGATGTGGTGGAGGTGGACTTCATAGTTGTAGATGTTTTCTCTCCGTACACGGCTATTATGGGTCGACCTTGGCTCCATACACTGGGGGCGGTCTCTTCCACCCTACACCAGAAGGTAAAGTACCTGTCCGGAGGCCAAGTTTTGGAGATAGTGGGAAGCCAGGCTGCAGCTCGGCAATGCCTGATAGCGGCTATCCAATATCGGCCAAAGGCGAAGACCTCGACTACCGCTGATAATGGTTTATAGCAATTAAAAGCCCCAGCATTACCCTTAAATGGACCGACCGAGGAGGCAAAATGCGAGGATTTGGATAGGGTAATTATTTCTGATGATCCAGAGAAATTCTTCCAGGTTGGGGCTAAACTGCCTTTGCGAGAGAAGGAGCAGTTGGTCAAATTCCTCAGAGAAAATGTCGATGTGTTCTCATGGAATCCATACGAAGCTTCGGGTATAGATCCGAGCTTCATTTGTCATCGACTCAATGTGAATCCTTCCATTATTCCGAAAAGCAGCCACCTCGACGCCCATCAAAAGAGCACGCCGACGCTGTTAGGAGTGAAGTGGCCAAGCTCAAGGAGGCAGGGGCTATCAAGGAAGTTTTTTATCCCCAATGGTTAGCCAATACAATGGTGGTGAAAAAGAAGACTGGGAAATGGCGAGTGTGCGTGGACTTCATGGACCTCAATAAGGCTTGTCCTAAGGATCCTTTTCCTATGCCGAAGATAGATCAGTTGGTAGATGCAACAGTCGGTCATCCTCAGATGAGTTTTTTGGATGCATTCCAAGGATATCATCAGATACCGCTAGCATTGGACGATCAAGAGAAGACAGCTTTTGTCACCCCTATTGGAAACTATCATTATAAAGTAATGCCCTTTGGATTGAAAAATGCGGGGTCTACTTACCAACAGATGATGACTAAAATATTCGAACCGCAGCTAGGCAGGAACATTGAAGTCTATATTGATGATATGGTGGTAAAGAGTAAAGTGGTGTCCGGGCATGTGGAAGATCTTGCGAATATTTTTGGAATCTTGAGAAAGCATAAGCTACGTCTGAATGCCTCAAAGTGTTCATTTGGTGTGAGTTCCGGAAAGTTATTAGGGTACATGGTGACTCATAGGGGAATTGAGGTGAACCCAGATCAGATAAGGGCCATTCACGATTTACAAGCACCTCGGAATTCGAAGGAGGTACAGAAATTGACAGGAATGACTACTGCTTTGAACTGATTTATCTCCCGGTCAGCTGATAGATGTAGACCTTTCTTCCTTTTACTGCATAAATGGAAGGGATTTGAGTGGACTGAGGAATGCGTCGCAGCATTTCAACAGTTGAAGGAATACCTGTCTCGGCCTCCTATCATGTCCAGCCCTGAGATGGACGAGGTCTTGTTTGCCTATCTAGCAGTTGCCTCTTATGCAGTTAGTTTCGTCTTAATACGAGAGGACAGTGGCGTCTAAAGGCCAGTTTATTTTGTAAGCAAGTCATTTCATGAGGCCGAGGTGAGATACTTATCATTAGAGAAAGCCATCTTGGCAGTAGTCCATGCAACTCGCAAGCTCCCACATTACTTTTAGGCGCACACCGTAGTGGTCCTAACTCAGCTACCCCTTAAGTCCATACTTAGAAGCGCAGACTATACGGGGAGGATTGCTAAGTGGGGCACGATCCTAGGGGCTTTTGACATCAAGTATATGCCCCGCACCTCCGTGAAAGGCCAGGTCCTCGCTGATTTAGTAGCGGAGTTCACCGAGCTCCCAGAAGAAGTTGAGATGAAGCAACATGACATGGACGAAAAATCGGTTGGCCTGATTTCCACACAAGACAACTCATCTTGGAAAGTATATGTGGACAGTGCAGCAAATCAATGGGGAGTAGGAGTGGGGCTAGTTCTGGTATCCCCCGAAAGGATCATCATTGAGAAATCCTTAAGACTCGGATTCTCAGCCACGAACAACGAAACAGAATATAAAACTTTGTTGATGGGGATGAGTATGGTCTAGAAAATGGGAGGAAAGGTAGTGGAAGTGTTCTCGGATTCGAGATTGATAGTCGGCCAGGTGAGAGGGGAATTGGAAGCCCGAGATGCAAGAATGCAAGAATATTTGAGCCAAGTTAAGCACATACAAACAAAATTTCAATCTTTTGACTTGTCGCACATTCCCAGAGGTGAAAATACCCACGCCGAGTCCTTGGCAACCCTTGCCACCTCTTCGGCACGGAATTTTCCTAGGGTGATAATCATTGAGGATTTGTGCACTCCTACACCGGCAGGGAGGGACGTGCTTCAGGTCCATCAAGTCAACCTAGCACCGAGCTGGATGGATCCCATAATGAAATTCCTTGAAAGTGACACTTGCCTGAAGAGAAAATAGAAGCCGAGAAAATACGAAGGAAAGCTCCTCGGTTTTGGTTATCCGAGGACAAAATGTTGTACAAATGCTCTTTTTCTGGACTGTATCTGCTTTGTATACACTCCGAGATGTCAGAGTCACTTCTAGAGGAACTGCATGAAGGAATTTGTGGAAGCCACACGGGGGGAAGGTCCCTATCTCACAGGGCCATTACTCAAGGATACTGGTGGCCGAATATGCAGAAGGAAGTGCAGGAGTATGTTAGAAAGTGTGACCAATGTCAAAGATTCGCTCCCAACATCCACCAGCTTGAAAGGATTCTTAATCCCCTTTCAAGCCCTTGGCCATTTGCTCAGTGGGGTTTAGATATTGTGGGTCCTTTTCCTAAGACCTCAGGGAACAGAAAGTATCTGCTGGTCGACACAGATTATTTCACTAAGTGGGTCGAAGCTGAACCTTTGGCTAACATCAGAGACATGGATGTTAAGAGGTTTATCTGGAAGAATATCGTGACGTAGTTTGGAACTCCACACACCCTTATCTCGGATAATGGGCTTCCATTTGATAGTAAAGCCTTCAGGAAATACTGTTCGGACTTGGGGATAAAGAATAGATATTCCACGCTGGCTTACCCTCAAGGGAATGGGCAAGCTGAGGCCGTCAACAAGGTTATAGTCAATGGACTTAAGAAGAGGCTGGATGATGCGAAAGGAAAATGGGTGGAGGAATTGCCGCACGTCCTTTGGACATATCGAACAACGCTTTGAAAGTCAACAGGAGAGACTCCTTTCTCAATGACACATGGAGCTGAAGCCGTCATCCCTCTGGAAACCAGTTTCCCAACATTAAGGACTAGTACATTTACCTCGGACGGTAACAGTGGGCTGTTGGAAAAAAGTTTGGACTTGATCGAAGAGCGAAGGGAGAATGCAATGGTCCAATTGGATTACTACCAGCATAAACTCAACCAAGGCTATGACACCACTGTAAAGCTGAGGCCATTAGCCACAGGAGATCTGGTGCTAAGGAAAGTTCTGGGAACCACCAAGAATCCGGCATGGGGAAAATTGGGAAGGGCCTTATCGGATTATTTCAGTAGCCGGAATAGGAGCCTATTATCTGGAAAACCTAGATGAAAAAGCAGTACTCCATCCTTGGAATGTAAATAACCTCAAGAGGTATTATTATTAATAGAAATAATCTAGCTTGGGTTTCTTTTAATTTATGCTAATCTCACATCATGTGTTTCCATGTCTATTAAAGTATTAAACAGAAACTAAGTTATGTCAGGTCCTCGGACCACAAACTTGGTGGAAATTAATACCCTTTGACATTTATGAAGTATTAAATAGAAGCTAAATTATGTCAGGTCCTCGGACCACAAATTTGGTGCAAAATAATACCTTTTGACATCTATTGAAGTATTAAACAGAAACTAAATTATGTCAGGTCCTCGGACCACAAGCTTGGTGGAAATTAATACCCTTTGCCATCTATGAAGTATTAAACAGAAGCTAAGTTATGTTAGGTCCTCGGACCACAAGCTTGGTGGAAATTAATACCTTTTGACATCTATGAAGTATTAAACAGAAGCCAAGTTATGTCCAGTCCTCGGACCACAAGTTTGGTGGAAATTAATACCCTTTGACATCTATTGAAGTATTAAACAGAAACTAAGTTATGTCAAGTCCTCGGACCACAAGCTTGGTGGAAATTAATACCCTTTGACATCTATTGAAGTATTAAATAGAAACTAAGTTATGTCAGGTCCTCAAACCACAAGCTTGGTGCAAATTAATACCCTTTGCCATCTATGAAGTATTAAACCGAAGCTAAGTTATGTCAAGTCCTTGGACCACAAGCTTGGTGGAAATTAATACCCTTTAACATCTATGAAGTATTAAACAGAAGCTAAGTTATGTCAGGTCCTCGAACTACAAACTTGGTGGAAATTAATACCCTTTTGACATCTATTGAAGCGTTAAATGGGTTCAATGGAAACTAATACAGCCTCTTGTTATTAAAGTGCTAGTGCCACATGAACTTGGGCATTTCAAAATAATAAACCCTCAAATATGTCCTCGGATTACAGGGTTCTCAATTATCTATTGAAGAAATAATCCTAATAGGCCTGGGGACATCATTTAATATATAATTGAAGTAATTTAGACCTAACTTTATCCAACTTTTGAACGCTTCCTTAAATTTCAGTTTATTCGAATGGATATATATGTATCTGAAATGCATCTATGTGATGCCATAATCCTACTGATTATCATCTATTTTGGCTGCCAACTGTTAGTGTGTGTGTAAGTTGTATCTTTCCTCTTACATAAACAAAGGACAATCAGGGTGGAACTACTCAAACTGAAATGACTAAACGAACAACACAAAATTGAGATAAACGCAAATCAAACTAATTCCAAAAAGTGAAAGTGCATTCTTCATTAAGATATGTCTATAAAAAAAAATAGCAACAGCAACAAACAAATGGGAACAAAATCTCTTACAAAAGTTCTAATTAAATTACAAAATAAGGCCTACTTTTTCAACTTAATTTGAAGCTTGGAAGTTTGGTTGGCCGTTTTGTCTGCCTCCGAGGTAGTTGTTCCCTCTTTGGCCTTAGCAGCTCCCTCAGCTGGCATGACTGTAGAGGCCAAATCTTGTTGAAAGCCTTAGGAAGTTACCTCTACCACTGGAACGTCTGCAACTTTATCCAAGGGTGCGCCTTGGGGAACATTGCTCTCTTTGGCTGGTTCCTGTTTTGCTCGGAGGAGGAGGGTCCTGAGGTGATACTACTGGATTGGATCAGTGGTTATAGAAGTCACCTCAGCTTGAAGAGAAGGAGGATCCGAGACTCGGATTGCAGGAGGGTAGAACACATTTGCTGCCTTCCTCAACTCAGACAAAGCCTCAACCCCAGCTCGGTTGAGGGCTTCATCCCATGTTTGGGCGCAGTAAATGCGGCACACTGCTGGGACCTTTGCCCTGAGGGTTTCTTCGGTCTCAGCCACTCCGAGGTCATAACCTTTTTGCTCGGCCTCGTCCCTCTCCTTCTCGGCCTTAACCTTTGCCCTCTCGGCTTCCTCCCTGGATTTTTCAGCTTGCTCCCTTAATTTTTGGGTTTCCTCCAGATGTTTTTTAAAGACTGCCACTTGTTCCTTGGCCGCCTTCAATTCTTCATTTGCTTCACGCAAGCGCTTCGTCTGGTCCTCAGCTTGCCTTTGTGCACCGTCCAAGGTCGAATCTGCACTCTTTCGGGCTTGTTCCTCCTCGGTTAGTTTTTTCTTTAGCTCTGCCAATTCTTTTTCAGAGGTGGCCAGGGTTTGCACTGCTACCGTCCTTCTTTTTCTTTCATCTTCCAGCTGTTGATAGCTGGCATTTGTTATCTGTTTGAGCCTGAAAGTGTTTTGGATGGCCTAAAAATTGAAAGGTCAACATCACAACAAGTAACCAAAAAAAAAAAAAAAAAAACAAAAAAAACAAAAAAAACAAAACAAACAAAACACAAATGTACTTAGTGGGATTATAACTTAACAGTAATTTCATACCAGAGCTAAATATCTTTTGCTATTGTTGAGGACCTCGTTCTTCTCCATACGCCGCAGCTCGGCCATGTCTTTGGGGAGTAACAAGGATTCCTCAAAGGCTGAAGCAACATGGCACCCAATGTCCCCGTTGAAGTCCCTGATAGACGCATCGTCTCTCATGGACTCTCCTCCGAACATGGGTGCTGGCAGCCAGGCTTGTGGCTCAGGAAGTTGAATGACCGACCTCTCTTGACCTCGTTGTAAGGCATGGCTGGTCTTCTGCTACTTCGCAACTTGTTGGGCTTCTTCTTCCCGAGTCGGACGGGACTTTCCAGCCTCAACCACGTCTTTCCCCTTCAACTCCCTTTTCCTTTTAGGGTCAGCAGGATCAGGCCTAACTGGTTGAGGTGGTTGAGGGGCAGGAGGAGGAGATTTGGGAAGAGATGGGGGAATCTGAGACTGTGCAAATTTCCCCGGAGCACTCTTCCCAGGCTGATTCTCTATCAGCTCTTGTAGAGTCCTTTGGGGCTTCCTTTGGATACCCATTTCAGCAGGAATGTCCTCGGCTGGTAAAGTCTGATTAAAAACTTCAAATTCGTCAGAGGAAACGGAAAAATCTACAACTTCCTCTGAACCTCTTTCTTCTTCTTCTCCCTCTCCTTCCTCTTGTTCTTCCCTTTCCTCAAGAACGGGTTGGGATGATGATACTCCTACTGAAAGACTGGCAACGGCAAGTGGTTGAATGCGAGAAGTATCTTCTGGGAGTGGAATACCTTCGGGAATGATAAACCCTCGATAGGCAATACTAATGCGGTGAAGCCGAGGGTCGCGAGCCTTGATCACGCACTTAGGCGCTTGAAATGCCGATAAGAGTGGCGTGTACCCAAGAATTAAATGGGCTACTCGGAGTTGACTGTCAGCTTTGTTCACATACACCTCAGCTTTCAAGATCCTGTCCAAGCTCTTTTGATTAACTAAGCTAAGCTTGGGCTTAGTAGCACGCTTGTCTGCAAAATCATCAGATTGGAATAAAGTATCGTTAGGGACGGGGATGTAAATAAATGAAAGAAAGATGTAAATAACAATTTGTAAACCTATGTATATTCCCTCACCTGGTTTTCCCTCCCTAGTCGGACAAGATAGGCCATCGTGCCATTCCCCGGAAAAGGTTAGGAAATCCTCCTTTAGGTTTTTGTTCGAAGTGGGGAGACATTGGATTAGCCTTACTTTGGGACGCCTCGACTTGAGGTAATATCCCTGACCCTTCAAATGGTGCAAATTGTATACCCAATTCACATCGTGATGGGTTAGGTTTAGGTTCATTCTCTCATTTAAAGCTTCTATACTTCCCAAGACCCTAAACATGTTCGGGGCACACTATGTGGGTGACAACCTAAAAAATCTAAGATAGTTCCTAGTAATGGTGCCCATGGGAATGGTCATCCCTCCCTCTATGAAGGTGATCATGGGAATGAGCACCTTTCCAGTTTTCCTATCGTCTGCCCATTCTCCCTGGGCAGCGTATCTCATACCTACTGTGGGTGGAATCCTATACTTAGCCCTAAAACTCCTCATACTCTCCTTGGACTCAACCAAACACTGGAACTTACCCATTTTCCTAAAAGGCTTTGAAGAAAAGTTAACGAGTTTAAAATAAAAGCTAAAGGATTTAAGAAGACTTACAAGTTTAGAAAGGGGTCCTCGGACAAGTTTCTAGTATTTGTATGCGCACAAAGAGATGAAGGATAGAGAGTCAGGTTCAATGTACGAGTTCTAGAATTATGAGGTTGCAAAAAGTAAGCAAGAGAGTTGATTTGAAAAGCTACTTATGGTGACATATAAACTGCAGGCGGGAAAATTCCCGCTCGTGAAATGAGGGAAACCCTCCACCGTTGGATTCACATCCTACCGTTGAACGTGGGGGACAAGGGCGTTGCCAAAATTTAATACTGGCACGCTCAGGACGCCGAAGCGTCAGGAACGTGCCTTGGCCAGGTGAAAAGATATATGAGAGGTTAGGAATACAAAGTAGGGTCCTAAGCAAAATCGGCCGAGAATATCAAAATCATCCTTCCTCCCAAGGAGTCGAAAGGCAAGATTTTGAGGGGCTATTGTAGGGGCCAATTAATCAGGAGGTACTATTACGGCCATGCCAGCTGGGCCTAAAGCCCAATCCGAGGACGTTAGACGATCCGAGGTGAACCAGATTTTGGCCCTATCCAAGGACATTTTGCTATCCGAGGAGGCCCAAATTCGGCTATGAAGAGCATAAAGTTAAGAGAGGAATAGAAACAATATGAGATGGGTCCAGTAAACGTTTAAGGATAAAAGTCTTCTCAGAAACTTGTGTCCGAGGTAAATCTGAGTGCCATATCATCATGGACTTGCTTTAGACTTACACCACAGCAAAGGACGGGATATTGGGCCGGGGGTAAGACAAGAGAGATAAACAAATATCTACAAAGGCTGCTACCTCCACATTAAATACCTTCCAACCAATTCTCTGGCCGCATTAATGTGGAGGTGATGCCTAAACAGTGATGAAGCAGCCTTACAGCTGCTGGTTGAAGGTTCCAGGAAGTGTTGGATGGGACAGGAAGGGATCCCCCAAATCCAACCTACACGTGTGTGGTGAAGATGACACTAAGATGGCGGTATATAACCTGGAAGAATGCATTAAGAAAGGGATCGGAACTTTAATACAGCGGACTTCTTGAAAAAAAAAACCAAATAAAGAAAAAACATAGTTGATTCCGAGGACAAAAATTCGATAATCTTGTCCGTGTTATATCATCTTGAATCGTCCAGCTTAATCGTTTTTCTTCTGGGATAAATCTAGCTCTTCTATCCATGCTCTACAAATTTATTGTGTGGGCCATTAACGTTTGAGCCCATTCTTGTTTTGGGGTCAATACAATTTCAGTCCCTACAATTCTTATTAACAATCACCAAGCAAAAGTATTTTTCTTATTCACCCAAATTGTTATTTAATTATATTGTCTTTGAATTTACCCTGCTCCTTGTGGTTTGACCTCGGTACTCCGAGAATTATATTGCTACGATCTCCTGCACTTGGGAGTCAGCAAGCAATTTTGGCACCGTTGCCGAGGAGCTGCTGCATGTTCAAAGGCAATTTTTGGGAGCAAAGCACAACCGATGGAAATTCTTCTAATGGTAACTTCGTTCCATTTTTTTCCCCTTATTATTATTATTTTTTTCTATTTGTTTTTAATTTATTTTATTCGATTGGCATTCATTGTTGCATGAGCATTTGGGTTAGAAACAAGAGAGGCAAATTAGAAAATTTTGAAACTTACTTTGGTAATCTTTTTGACACACCTTTGCCTTCACCTTCTTCATCAATCATAGGTGATGAAACACGTAATAATCATGAGGAGAATAGAAGAACTATGTATGAATTGTTGCATCCCACACAAAATTCTGTTCCTTCATGCATCATGTTTCCACCTAATGCACCACATGTAGAATTGAAGCAAGGTTTATTAGCAATACTTCCTGACTTTAGGGGACAAGAAAATGAAAATCCTTATGTCCATGTTAGAGCTTTTGAAGAGGTAATTAGTAGTTTCTATGCACAAAATGTTATTGAGACTGCTAAGTTACGTTTCTTTCCTTTTTCTCTTAAGGATAAGGCAAGAAGTTGGCTTTACACCTTGAAACCTAGGTTTATAGGTAGTTGTGGGGAGATGGCCAAAGAGTTTTTTAAGAAACATTTTCCTCCCCACAAAGTCCAGCAAGTAAAAAGAAGGATAGCTAGTTTTGTCCAAGGAGAAAATGAGACCTTATACCAAGCTTGGGAAAGGTACAAAGATCTTTTCAATTTCTGCCCAACTCATGGGTATGAAGATTGGAGGTTGGTTAGCTATTTTTATGAAGGACTTACACCCAGGGACCGACAGTTTGTTCAACTCTCATGCGGAGGGGACTTTTTACAAAAAGAACCCGAAGATGCAATGGATTATCTTGATGAGATTGTTGAAAACTCTAACACATGGACTGGACCTAGCCCTATGGACTCCACTGATAGGACTAGAACTAACACTACCACTTCTAGTGGAAGTGTTTTCAAGTTGAGGGAAGATGATAATATGAGTGCAAAAATCAACATGTTAACTAAAGAAATTGAGGCACTCAAAATGAAAGGAAGTAGGAATGTTAGTACTACCTTTAGAGAGGACCCAATGGAGGTGTGTAAAATCTGTCATGAGATAAACCATGCTACAAATGAATGTGCATCACTTTCATCATTCTTGAATATGCCAGAAGAACAAGTACATGCATTTAATTCATACTGGCCAAATAATTCTTCATATTCTAACAATTATAACCCAAATATGCGAAACCATCCGTATTTGAGTTATAAGAGTGACAATGTGTTGAATCCTCCTGCTCCAAGGAATTTTAATTCACCACATGCATCATCATCATCTAGAACTTCCTTGGAGGATGCACTTAGTACTTTCATTCAAAGGGAAAGTGAGCAAAATCAAAAGTTTGAATCCATGCTCACTAGGCTAGATGAAGAGGTACGAGAGACCAAGAGTCATATAACTAGGCTTACAAATTCATTGAGTGGGATAGAGAGAAGGAAGCTTCCTTCCCAAACTCAACCTAATCCCGTCAATCAAAATCTAAAAATTGGCTCTAAAGATAAACATGAGGAAGTAAAAGCTGTGACCATTTTGAGAAGTGGTAAAGAAATTGATAAAAGTTCTCCTTTAGTAACTAAGAAATCTAAGGAGACCCCACTTGAAAAAGAGAAGGATGAAACTGAGTCACTTGGATTTGGTGAAATTGAAAAATGCCCAATCCCTCCACCATTTCCACAAGCCTTAAAATTACCTAGGAAATTGGACACCACATCTAAGATATTAGAGCATTTGCATTAAGTCAAGATAAATTTTCCATTATTGCATGTTATCAAGTAAGTGCCTGCATATGCCAAGGTAATTAAGGACCCATGCACCATCAAGAGAAAGCATCATGTGAAGAAGACCGCATTCCTAACAGAACAAGTAAGTGTAGTTATTCAACATAAAACCCCACCAAAATATAAGGATCCAGGTTGTCCTACGATCTCTTGTACTATTGGAGATTACATCATGGAGCATGCATTGCTAGATCTTGGGGCAAGTGTTAATTTGATCCCATTTAGTGTATATCAAAAACTTGGACTTGGTGAGTTAAGACCTACTTCAGTAATTTTACAGTTGGCTGACCGCTCTGTAAGGGAGCCGAGGGGGATGGTTGAGGATGTGTTGGTAAAAATTGAACAATTTTATTATCCTATTGATTTTATTGTTCTAGATTAGCAACCTGTTTTACATCCTAGTGTTCATACCCCTATTATTTTGGGTAGACCTTTTCTTGCCACAGCTAATGCTTTAATTAATTGCAAGAATGGAAGAATGCAACTCACTTTTGGTTCCATGACTTTGGAGCTAAACATATTTCATGTGGCTAAACAACCACATGAGGATGATGACTGTGCTTATGTGAACCTCATTGGGGTGGTGGTTCAAGAAGAGTTTAATAAGAATTGTTTTTTTGATCCTCTTGAAACTCTTCTTAATAATTCTATTGGTTCTTATGATTTAGAATGTGATATTCATGTTTTTGAAAATTTTTCTTTGTTGGATTCCTCACAGGTTTTGGAAGAACAACAGATGATGGCAATTAATAAAGGATGGAAGCCTTGCTTTGAGGAGCTACTATAAAATGAAAAAAAGCTCATGCATTCAAGTGAAGAGGCACCACAATTGGAGCTTAAGCCGCTGCCCGGTGGTCTTAAATATGCATATTTAGGCCCAGGTAAGTTAAAAACTGGGTGGGATGGCCCTTTCATTGTAAGGGAAGTGTTTAACCATGGAGCTGTAGTAGTTGAGGACCTTAGAGATGGTAGGATTTTGAAAATAAATAAACAAAGAATAAAACCACTCTTAGGGGGAGTTATACTTGAGGAGGAGACAATGTCACTGGAGATACCTGCCTATTGGGATGTTACGTGAAGTCTGAAAGAGTCTTATGAAGTTGTACCATATTTGTTTTAATTTTCTTTCTTTCTGTTTTTTTTTTCTTTCTTTTTTTGCCTTTTGTTTTTGTTCTTTTTTGTTATTATTATTATTTCTTTTTGGTGAGCTAACACTTGTAGGTGTGAAAGAAATTTCAAAAAAAAAAAAAAAAAAAAAATTTAAATGTTAAGGTAACTTCTTCCCTTTATACTTGAATTTATTTTGGCTTTGATACATTGAGGACAATGCAATATTTTAGTTGGGGGGAGAGGTTTAAACTTTTTGCTACACCTTGCATTATTTTTCTTTCTTTCTGTTCAAAAAAAAAACCTTGAATTTGAATGCAGTAGAGTTATAAGCTTTATTTTTATATCATGTGATGGAATGAATAATATTGAGTTGGTTATACTATTTGCTATATTAAGACTCTTTCATGAAGAGCACAATTGGAATTTTAGCACAATAGCCAGGTTAGCGAACGGTTGGATGTTGGATATGCATGGATCATGAACAAGCTAGATATAAGCTGAAGCTCAACCCATATGGAGAGTTCTTGAGCCTTACTTTTCTTTGTGAGAGTATATCTTTGTTTGAACTCTTAAATTTCTCTCATATGCTTCAATTTTTGTAAAAGATCTCTATATTTTTTGGTTGACTACTGGAAACATTATGGGGAGATATACCATGATCCTACTTATTTTTGTCCTTAGGCATGCTAGTTTATGCGGAATTTTAGGAGATGAGAGCTTAAGACCACCAATTTTTTGTCACTAGCTAAACAAATATTCAGCCTACCTTTACATTAACCATTGTCACCATCATTTGAGCCATTAGAAATACTTCTACAATACCACAAAACATTTTTATTTATGGGTATTCTCATGGGGGTTCAAGTTTTGAGCAATTGATGTGTTTAGATACCACCATTGTCTCTCTTTTCTTCTTCTTCTTCTTCTTCAAAAAAAAAAAAAAAAAAAAAAAAAAAAAAAAAAAAAAAGAGAAAAAGAAAAAGAAAGAGGAGACATACATAATCAATCAATAAATCATTGGTGTCTTACACATCTTTTATGTATTTCAGAAGGGTTATATGGTTGAGTAAAGGTTATTTTGATTCAAGTTGGTTGTTACTACTATGAGTTGGGTTTGGCTTGAATTTTCTGCATTTGATTCATATATCTCATATTTCAAAGAGAGTAGTTTGCCTTTACCTAGCCATAAGATTATATTACCACTGAGCTTAAAGTCATACTTGATCCTAAAGGTGCATGGCTGGTATGTGTTTGGGATAAAAACTAGGGATGAGAATGGTATTAACCTTATGTTTCCAGGAATTCAACATCCTTTCCAAGAGATCTTTTTCCATTGTTTTAGCGGCTGTTTTTGTATACACATGTGATATTCTTAAAACTTCTTCTTTCCTTTTTGTTCACATGTGATTTGAAGAGAGAAACCATTACTTTTATGTGTGTTCTTTCAGAGTGTTGATGACTTAAGAGAGGTTTTGGAGTAAAGGCTCTAATCTAGATTATTCTTGGTCTATGCATGTTTGGAAAAGCCGGTTTGATTGGATGGGCTATGCACACACACACTGAAGCTAGTGAAAGCTCTTTAATATGATGAATATTATCCCAACTCAAAATTGAAAGTTCATTTGTATGATATTATGATAAAGCAGACTAACATTTGCTGCAGGAATTTTCAGGAAACCTTTGACTTTTGTGGGTAGAGTCACTGCAAACCCTCACGAGAGTAAACTCGTCCACTAGGGTGACCTAGGGGTTCAAAGACTTGCTGCACATGGGAAGTGCAGTCGTGTAGCCTACGAAAGTGGCTTGTATTTTATTTTTAATTTTTCACTTTTAGTAGACATGGGTGCTTTGTGGATTGCTAAGGACTAGCAAGATTTAAGTTGGGGGGTGTGATAACGCCTTAAAATGTATACTTGTTATATATTTATATGGGCATTATCTCCTTATTACTATGTTTAATTTGTATAATTAAGCCATAATTTGCATTAGTCCCTATTATTTATCTCTATATAATTTCTTGAATAAGATGCTATTCATTGTGTGTAATTTTCTACTTTCAGGAAATCATGCGAGAAAGATGAGTTTACAGGAATTTGTGAGAGAATGGAGGCCAAACTAGAATTAAAGTGGAGCTAAAGGACCATGCTTAAATGTCTAAAGAGGTGCAGCTGGAGTGCTTGGATCGTCTACCATGATTGGAAGCTTCAAATAAGGAAAGAAATCAAAGAGGCAGAATCTGAAAAGGAAAAATCTGATTTGAGCACTGATCAGTATTTCAGGCGTATCTCTCTCCTCAAAAAACCAATTGACACAAGGCCAGATGGGTTGGAATCGTGACTTAAATATCTACAACTTTCCAGTTTTGAGTTTGCCGAAATTATCAATTTTTAAAGGCCGAAATTAACTCACAAGTTACTGCTGTAAACCTGGATGGAAATTAAAATAGTAAAAGTTTTATTTTCTTTGGACACTTAGACATTAGGGTTTTGAAGTGAGGCTGGGCAGAACGAATTTTGGAGAGCAAACCTTGTATTTTTGTTTCTCTAATGGCAGCGTCAACTCTTTGCTAGGGCTAGGGGTTATGTTTCTTCTATATGGTATGAATATTCAATGTGATTTTTTCTAGGATTTTATCTACAACATATTTGATTGTTCAATTAGATTTATTTTGATGTATTAGTTCTTCCATGCTTTCAATAAGTTCAATCATGTTTTTCTTATTGTTTAGATGAATTTCTAATAGTTTCAAATAGAAATCAGGATTTAAAGTGAATGAGTTTTTCTGAAAACTTTTCTAACCGCATTATCAATCGAGGTTATCATGTGTTCTTGAATTGTCTCAGTTCAACCGAATCATAAGTTTTCAATTGTATAAGAACAAGCAATTATGAAATAGATATTTTCTTAGATCACAAAGAATTTCATATCGATATAGGGAAACACCCCGATGCCCTAGTATTTACATTATTGATTTAAATCAATTATTATTATTATTGTTATTAACAATCACCAAGCAAAAATATTTTTCTTATTCACCCAAATTTTTATTTAATTATATTGTCTTTGAATTTACCCTGCTCCTTGTGATTCGACCTTGATACTCCGAGAATTATATTGCTACGATCTCCTGCACTTGGGAGTGAGCAAGCAGTAACCACCAATGAGGATCCACCCCAACTACCTGAGAAAGGGTAGTAAATGGATCATTGGCAAAAACAACTGGTGGAGGGGTAGCAATAGGAACTCCCTCGGTTTGGGCCACCATGGGAGAAACGCCTCCTTTTGAGGGAGTGGAAAACTTAGCAAAAACAAGGAAAAACTCCTTAACAACCTTCTCCTTAATAGAAACATCCTCCTCGGGGAAAATAGGCTTTGATTGAGGAACTAAAGCTTCGATAGAAACCTCCCTTGTAGTAGCAACTGTGGCGGAAGCCATAACCTCCGCAATAACATCAACACCATCAAAGAAGCCCTCTATGGAAGTGTTAGAAGCTACGGAAACCTCCTCTTTCTTAGGAACATTGCCCTTAGTAGAAAATACCACCGTGCCAATAGTGGGTCCAACAGGAGCCTCCTCACTCATGGGAGCGTAGACGGAAATAGCCTCAACGTCAATCTAAAGATAATAGGATGAAGAAAAGAATGAATAAGCGAAAAAAGAAGAAGAAGGAAGGAATGATGCAAGAAGAAAGAAAATGGAATAAAAGAAAAAGAAAATACGCACCTTAGCCTCGTCAAGTATAATGGGCCAAGTGGCCGAAGTGTTCCCTTTATGCTTGGACTGCCAAAAAAGAGAATGATACATGCACATAGTTAGCCGCAGAAAGAGACATCACATAACTAAAATAAAAACGATGAAAAATTTAGAAATAGCATACTCTCCTCTCAGAAGTGGCAAATGAAACTGGGGGAGATGTCTTTCTATTACTACCATGGGTTCTACTAGATGGAGGGGCATCTGAACGTTGCCTCAGCAATGGAGGCCTAGATTTGGCCATAGCGAACCTCCTAATAGAACGGGTCCTAGCAGAAGAGGGAGGAGTACTCTCAAGGACTATGTTGCCAATAAGAGAAAGGTCTTCCCTGTAAAGGACTATCTCTGAACAATCCTTAGGAGCATCTATAGCAACACCTTTACCTTTCTTAACAAACTTGGACTTGGCGGATTTGGAGGCCAAGCCCTTCTTCGTCAGTGGAGGTAGGTTCACCACCTTCACCTTCTTCTCCCAACTAAGGGGTAACTCACCTGCATACAGGAACCACCCCTCTTCCTCCTCCTACCACTCGAATATGGCCGACCTGTTCTACATCCTGGCATACGCAATCAAAAACTTGGTAGGAAGAAGCAACCAAGGATTTGGAGAGATTATGGCATGCAAACCTCGAGGAGATCCTCACTAAAGGAAGTCATAATAGCCTACCAATAATCATACATAGGAGTAGTACAAAGACCTACTCTCTAGGAACTTGGAATAGTAACTGCAATAAAAAGCTTGCTCTAGTGCTTAAAAGCACGAGGACGCAAAAAGGGGTGAACTAAAGTAGTGGAGTCTAATACTAGGGAAAAGTCATCAGACACATCTTGATCAAGCCCAATCTGCCTTCTCACTCTATGGGTAGAATAATGTACATACCTTAGCTCCTCGTCAATTAAGTAAGGTAACCACCCGGCATTGGTAATAGCCAGATAAGTAATCCCCTTCTCATCATAAGCAACAAAGGAAGTAGTCTTGCTAGCAGTGCCCATGAAAGGGCCCATCGCTGAATTGGCACAGGTAAAGCCAAAACCGAAACTCCTATAAGCTCTCCAAGAGAAGTCCATTCCTTTATCAAAAAACTCTATAGCAGGATGACTAGAGGGTTTCAACTCGAACCAATAGTATGCCAAAGGGAACTCATTAATAAAGCTCTCGTAAAAATTTGTGATCACCTTGGGGCAAGATTGGAACTTCTCCTTAGCATTACGGACAGGCTTACACTTAGCCAAGTGCCTAGCACAACGATCCCAAAGGAGGTGCTGCAGAATAGTACTATGAATAGAAGAAGTTACTATATGGTAGGAACCCGTCTGTCTCTCATCACTCTGCAAGATATCCAACTGAACATACAAATGGCCCAAGAACAAAAGGGCCAATGGCAAACTCACCCTGGCAGAAATTTTTATGGCCAACTAGAAGTACACAAGTTTTATAGCATAATGGGGATGGGAACCAAAAACAAACTTACATAGCTAAAACACGATGAGGGCAGCAAGACGAACAATAGTAGAAGCCATCGAAAAAGCTGCAATCCAATTGGAAAGCTTTGCGTTCCCACCACTAAGCCTCCTTCCTGAACTCCATCTCTACTACTTCCTCTTTAGCGGAGAGTTGGATGTTCGAGGGGTCCATGTCACCAAGGATGGGAAGCAACAATTGATTTTCCATATCCTCTAAGGTCACGGTGAGTTCGCTGCAAGAGATAAAGAAGTTATGGGTAGCGCAACACCACCGACAGACCAAATGGCAAAGGTTGAACAAATCACAGTAGTTGTGCAAGCACCACGAAGAGACAATGGCATTCAAAATGCCAGCCCTTTGGAGCGCCTCCATGAAACCCACGTCGGAAAGCTCCTTATCAACCCACTCCTTCCAACCCAATGATGTACCCGACCTAAATTCAAAGAGAATAAGGCCGGGTAAGGTCTCTCCTCGATGAATGGAAAGATCAGGGATGGAGGTTGCTAATGGAGCCCGAGAAATGTCAAAGTTACGTTGCTCTAAAGATAGCCAAACATGGCCTGGTAGGGGAGGCGAATAGTCACTAGACACCACCAAAAAATGTAAGTGGGTGTCATACCATTGGTCTATGAGGGGAGGGCATTCGCTATCGGGGTCATGAGTCGCTTCTTCCTCCTTGGAACGATTCGATTCAAAATAGGGCACCTCATCAACAACATCTTCCTTCCTCTTAGGGCTAGAAGAGCCTTCGCTTTTCGCAAGCGACATGAAGAAGGTATTAGGTGATGTATGTGGGGGTATGAGAGAAGAAACAAAAAGAAGAATGAGAGAAAGGAGTTGTAAAAGAGACAAGGTATTGTGAGAGATAAAGAGTAAAGATTGGGATAAGTACAAACATCTAGAAGGGAAGCGACAAAATAGTCATCAAAAGAGGTAATGCATTAAATGAAGCAGAGTCGCTACTTCAAAATAACTAATAAATTGAGAAATTAGAAAAGACAAGTCTGTTCGTCGCAGAAAGTAACCAAGGTGGGGATCACTATTTAAAAAGCCCGCAAAAGAAGTTGTAGAAATATTCGCATATGAATTGCAGGAACAATTCACATGCTCAGGGGGCTGAATGTTGATACTCGTTTTTGATAAAAGGCCCAACAGTAGAAAAAAGCCCAATAGTAAAAGGAGATGAAGAAGGAAAAGAATGGAAGAAACACAATTGAAGCAAATGGGCCATGAAAGCCCAAGGAAAGAGGTAAAAGCCCAATGGGCCAATATGGCAGGAAATGATAACCAGTGGGCCCATAGGCACATAAGAGGCAAAAGTAAAGTACATGAGCTATGAGAGTCAAAGGAAGAAATAAAGCCCAATAGGCTAGTAAGTCAAGGAACATAGCAAAACGTGAAAAAAGGGAATAATGTGCAAGCCAGTGGGTTATGAAGGCTCGAGGAAATAAGAAAGAAGAAGAGCAAAAGCCCAACGAATTGGTTTGGCAAGAACTTATGCCAAGTAAATACACAAGCCCAAGAAGGGATGAAAAGAGATAAGGCAACCCAAAAGCCCATGCCCTCTTCCGTAAGGATAAACATGTGCAAAAGAGACATATAGCAGAATAGAACAAGGCTAGTCTGCTACGGTAGAAACAGCATGGGAACTAAAGAAAAGAAAGACAAAGGATAATGGAGCAAGCACATAATGGTCGCCACCAATCTATACCCAACCAATACAAGAGAAGTGGGACCCACGATTAAGGGGTTCAGAGGGTGTAGTTTGGTGGTGGGGGAAAAAGAGTCTATTTTGTTTTACTAGCCAGAGCTTCTATTGGGAAAATGCCTTGTTGAGATAGCATTTTGCCAAAAAGTGATAGTAGACGGTTGGGACCACCTAATGCATGCCATAGAGGTAGGTAGTGAAAGACCCAAGTCCTTATCCATTCAGGCAAAGAGGGAAAGGCTTATGGTAAATCAAACAAAGAGAGATTTTGACATGGAATGGGTGGTGGAAGAAAGATAATACACTGGATTTACCCAGTAGCAGTAGTGGCCAGACAACTAATGGGTTGGTGGGTAGCCCTAAAAGGAAGCCTAAAACAAACCAAAAACAGTTGGTGAAGCCCTAGGGGTAAAATGGAGAAATCCCATGGAATCAGCTTACTATAAAGAGGGACAGTAGCCATAGATGAAAAGGAAGAACCCATGGCAAGACAATAGTAAAAGATTGAGAGAGAAAGAACTGGGAAAAAGCAAGAAAGAGAGAAAGTGGTAAAGGAAGAGAGAAAACACGATAGAAAAGAGGCATGATCAATAGACCATCTTTTCCCTCCTTCTTAGCAAACCCACTCTCTAGAATCCCAAAAGTGGTAACAGGTAGCCATTTAGGCCCATTTTCCAAAATGTACAACTTTGATGGTAGAAGCCTATAACAAGGTTGTTTAAGTTGGGGTTCGGATTCCTTCTTGGTTCACTTTTTGTGGAAAGATTCAACATAATACTTTGATTGTGAATGCATATAATCTCACTCATTAGAAATTATATTTGTTGTATTAATTGTTCTGTCGTGGCATCTTTTATTATAATTGTTGTATTAGTTGTTTTACCGTAGCATCTTTTATTATATTTGTTGTATTAGTTGTTTTGCCGTGGCATCTTTTATTATATTTGATGTATTAGTTGTTCTAACATGACATCTTTTATTATATTTGCTGTGTTAGTTGGTCTACCGTGGCATCCTTTATCATATTTGTTGTATTGGTTGTTTTGTCATGTCATCTATTTTGCCACTTCACTTCCTTCTGCTATAGCTGGCCCACCTGACCACAGTCCAACTCTCTGCTTTATGTGCTTCATCGTTTGCACCCCTGTAGTGCTTGGCTTGTGCACAAACTAATCTATAGCATGGTCCTGCTAAGGTATCAAGCCAGTCCCAATATCCTAACCCACAACTCAATGGGCCTGAACATAGCAGAACGGGCCTTGGCCTATTAACACAAAAGGCACCCACAAAGACAAAATGTAATTTAATCACAATTTGGTTAGTATTGGGGTGCTTTATTGAGATGATGAGTTCTAATTAGAATTAACTTATATAGTTTAATACTAGCTATTTGTAATTTTAAAAATTAAATTAGAAATATATTTTATAATGACGTAGAAAAATGTGGATTTTTAAAACTTATATGGCATAATTAGAAGAAGCCAACCAAAAAAAAAAAAAAATCATGATCAAGCCTTTTATTTTATATTATTAGTATATAGATATAGACAAAATAGAATTCTCATAAAAGCTAAATTAAGGTATTTTAGATATTTATATATTATTTTAATTTATCATACTAGACTTAATAGTTTTCCTTCATACTAATCACTAACAATGGATTAGATTCCCATGGTACTGAATGATAGATATAATACCGCTTTACCTATAAGAAAAGCAAAAAACAATGATTCAGCCAAAAAAACAATGGAATAGACTCAAGTTTATGTCACGTGTGCAACATGCAAGAGATTTAGATAATTTTTAAAAATACAGGAAAATCTGAAATGTTGGAGTATTTGTCCTTAAGCATATCTTCTTCTTTTTTTTTTTCTTTTTTTTTCGTTTGTTGGAGCTTGCATTTCTAGTGGTCCAAGTTTGAGATCGCAGTGACAATCCTATACGGTTGACTTTCCACAGTAGGTGCACCAAAAGTTCAAACTGACCAGTTCTACTACGTATCTTTGAGACTTGATACATGAAATGTTAGACAATAAATGAAGGGACTCCAACTCACATTCCTAACTCAAAGTTTGAAATAAAGTACCATTTGTTCATTGAAGAAAACTTACATATATTCATACTCGAAGCTGACAACGTTTCACCTAACATTTCATCTAAACCCCACCACCCCAAATATCGTTTCTCCTAACTTTCTATACCTAAAATTTGAAGCCTAATACTATCAAAGGACACGCAGCTGAGATAATTAACTAGTAAGTTGAAGCCTAGTTATTGTATATTATAGCTGGGGGATGATCATCTAGACCAAGAGGCCTCTTAACAATGGCTACGAAACTAAGTTCAGGATACTTGTGTTGCATGCTTCTACTGCTTCTCTCAGGCACTGCATTCTCTCAGTCGATTGTCAAGACTCTTCCCGGCTTCCCCGGCGAATTGCCATTTAAACTTGAAACTGGGTATATGTTACTTTTCTTTGCTTTTGTATATAATGTAGCTTACTAGCGTTCACAATAATCCTAGTAGGGATTAATTGACTGGTGATTATGTTGATGGGGCTTTGTATACAGATACATAACTGTGGACGATGTCGTGTTCTTCTACTATTTCATTGAGTCGGAAGGGTTTCCGGGAGCTGATCCTCTTCTACTCTACTATAATGGAGGCCCTGGTTGTTCTGGTTTAAATGGATTTCTTTACCAGATTGGTATGCCATTCTTTCTTTGTCCTCTTCTTCTTGTTCAATATAGCCATACTCTAATTAATGAGGTTAATGTAGTGATCAGTGAATCTATTCTTTTAGGATTTATGTTCTTGTCTTTGCCAATGAACATGGATAACACAGAGTGCCAAGTGATCATACATATATACATGTGCAAGGTGAAGTATAAATTTAGGCTCATAATGGATTTTCTGTAGGTCAATTAAGACTTATGAGCTCATGTGCCAATCCCACATTTGAGGGGGAAAAAAGAACAAAAAAATGGTTGGATTTATAGTTGGGTAGGTACTCTCCAGGAATTACTTGGGGACCTTCTATACTAGTTCAAGTATGCCCATCAAGATAAAGTCATTACTTAAGTAGGCCACAAATTATTTTTCCCAACTAATGACATGGCCTAGTATCATATAAGTAGTGTCAAATCATGAATTCAGTTGAAAATGATGTTTTAATCTAACTTATTACCATTGCAAGTTGTTGAAAATATCGTGAAAATAATTGTGCTTATATCATTATACTTTTATCTGGTTATATTGTTTTCCTAAAGATTGAATAAAAAAGTATTAGGTACCCTCAAGAGGATAGCAACGTGGGTCCTAGTAATTGAATTTATAATAAGATTTACCTTAATTTCATGTAATAGAAAAAGAGTACCACGTAACTGTAATTCAAGAATATTGAATAATTACTTAAACACAAAGAAAGGTAATAGATGCAGTTTTTAAACAGTCCAAATATACTATTTGACTCATTAAGTCTCCAAACACCATGCACTTTGTTTTATCTGTACTTTGTCCGATGCTAGAAGTAAGCAAATGGTCTTGATTTGTTATGGTTCTGACTTGTAATTAACCTTGATGACTTCTATGATCATCTGTAGGTCCATTAAAATTCAATATCACTGATTACACTGGGGGCTTACCAACATTGATATATGAACCAAACTCATGGTCAAAGGTACAAAATATAGCATGCATTGCATTGTTTAATTTTTGTTTGTGTAGTCAAAATTTTCATACAATCTTTTCCTCGTTATTATACCTGATAATAAATGATAATGCCTTTTCAGACTGCCAACATAATATTCTTGGATGGACCTGTGGGTGCTGGCTTTTCGTATGCAACAGCGCAAGAAGCTTGGGACACAACAGACACTCTTTATGCAGCACAGCTCTATGAGTTTCTAAGAAATGTGAGTGTAATTTTTAAATTAATCTAGAAGATGCTATATATTTCCTTATTCTGTGCTTGGATGAAAATATTTCTCATGTCGAACCTGCAACACAGAGACTTGGAAGGGTAGGTGGGAGATAGGGTGAGGTAAGTGACATTGGGCTGCAAGTCAATTAGAATATTAGTGGATTTTCATGAAGGGAAAAACGTGTTACTCACATGTGTGGATCCATACACTGCCAAAATGAACTGAACTTGCGACTTTAATTCACGATTTTAAATGAAAAGCTTGTGTATTATATTACTTTATTACTCAATATTTGTTTATTTATATATATATATTTTGATCTATGATGCAGTGGTTGAGCATACACCCAAATTTCATGAACAATCCAGTCTTTCTTGGAAGCGATTCCTATGCAGGAATAATTACTCCAATTCTTGCTCAAAATATCATAAATGGTAACTTACATTTAAAATCCAGCATCCAAATGCAATAAATTTTGCCTCATTGAAACCAAGCCTATAGTAAACTCATTTTGAATCACATAAATAAATAACGTGGTTCAATTTTATTGATTTTTTCAGGCAATGAAGCAGGAGTTGTGCCTTTTGTGAATCTCAAAGTACATGATCTAACCTTAGGACTTGAATGACTTCATTTTTTTTTTTGTTCTTCTTATCCTTTCAATTTGTTACTTCAATGAATATAAATTTCTTAATAATATCAGGGATTCGTGCTTAGTTGCCCTCATACGAATACAGATCTTGAAACGGACGTAAAAATACCATTTGCTCACCGGATGGCTTTAATATCAGATACCATGTATGATGTAAGGGTTTTTATTCTCTCACATTCATATTTTCACATCCAACTTTATGTTATAAATGTGAATAGTATTTTTTTCACTTTTTTAAAATGTGTACATCAGTTTATTAATTGTAAATATTTGTGTAAAATAGTGAATGTACAGAAATGTAAGGGAATATTTTTCCTTTCAGGTCTTGACTCAAGTAATTTTCTTTCTTCTTTGTTGTTGTTTATTACTTTCTATTTCAGACAGCTAAAGATAGTTGCCATGGGAATTATGCTTATCCAGACAATTCAAACTGTACAGAGGCCCTATCAGCAATAAGTCAGGTTTGTGGATTATCAGTTTTTTTGGTACTAAAACTTAGAATTTGTTTTCTCAATTCTCTGAGTAGCACAAATGAATGATCCTTAATTTGAATACTCAGTGCATAGAGCTAATAAGTGATCAAAATATATTGGAACCCGCTTGTGCTTTCTTGTCACCGAAAGCAAAAGAAATGGCAAAAGAAGAAAGAGCTCGAAGATCACTAAGAGAAAAATCAAACAATTTTATTCTTCCGTCAACTAGAGTCGGAGACTTTTGGTGCAAAGTAAATCTCTCTCTCTCACTCTCTCTTGCACTTGTTATAAATGCAAGACCATATGATAGTGCATCTAATTATATTATTTGTCACTTTATTTTGGCAGAATTTTGATTATTTGCTCTCTGACATATGGGGAAATTATAAAAGTGTTCAAGAAGCTCTCCATGTTCGACCGGTTGGTACATGCTTCATGATGAGACTATTAGGTGCAATGACATTCTAATTGGTTGAACAAATAAATCTCATGCGTTAAGGTGTTTGTGTTGTGACAACAGGGAACAGTGAAACAATTCTTTAGGTGCAATGTCACCATTGAGTACACAGTTGACACAGATGATGTTGTCCCAGTTCATAAAAATCTTACCGCCTCAGGCTTGCAAATCTTGGTGTTCAGGTTCCTATCTGGAACTTTTCTACTGTAACTAGTTGTTTGAATTAATTACTGATTATAGCTTATACCATAAATTTTTTTTAATAGAATGCATTAACTGAACTAAATAATTTAACACACTTGGTGGTAAATATTTCAAAAGATCAAAGCTACATATACAATATCTTTCATAATTTATGACTTTGGGTTTATTATTGACACTACTTTATTGTCTATCATTTAAGACTTTCCATACTCTTTCTCAAAAAAAAAATAATAATAATAATAATTTAAGACTTTCCATGCCAGTTGCCACCATATTAATTGTAAAAAATTTTGTGAAATGAATTGTGACTCTAAGACTTGTTCCTCAAAAAAAAAAAAAAAAGACTTACTGATTTCAAATATAGAACATTAATATAGTTTTTTGTTGTAGGTCTTGCAAAGTTAACCAAACTTGTGTATGGTTTAAAAGTACAGTAACCAAAAAAAAAAAAAAAAAATTCACTCGCATTGTAAGATTTGTACCAAATCTATGTGCCTAATAATTAAAAAATTTTGCTCTCTCTCTGCAGTGGTGATCATGACATGGTTATTCCTCATATCGGTATTGAACAATGGATACTTGCTCTCGACCTAACAATTGATACTGATTGGCGACCGTGGTTTGTTGATGGTCAAGTTGCAGGGTGAGTTTTTAATATATCAAATATTAGCATTTTTTTTTCTTTCTATAGTTTTGTTGTTTACAATTGTTTTATATATCTAATAATGTACATTATCATGCATCTAGGTACACAAGGAAATATACAGATGATGGGTACCGTTTGACATATGCAACTCTAAAGGCAAGGAAAAAAAATTCTTAACTCAAATTTTCACTTCATTGGTCCAAACAATTAAATAAATTGTAGATAAAAACTTATTGTTGTTATTATTATTTTAAATTTTTGCAGGGATCTGGACATTCGCCACCAGAGTATAAACGCAGGGAATGTTTTGATATGTTCGACAGATGGATCCATTATTATCCTCTGTAGTTTTTTCTTTATTTTTTTTATTTCTTAAATTTTGGCAAAATTTTCATATGCAGTTTAATAATTGAAATTCAAGTTGATGCGACAATTGTCTCCAACAATGCAATCCTTGTTTTGTGTTGCTGTATTGTATGCGGTATATGAACTTTTTGATATAAGAATGAACCATAATGAAAAAGAACTAAGTCATTAATTTCTGGTGATTTTACATATGCTCTTCAGCCTCTTCTGTATTCTTCTCTGAAACTTAATTGATTTCAGTTCAATTGTAAACAGTGTCTCTGTAAATCATCTATAGATTCTCCGTTAGTCTGGTTATGGTTCCGACCGCCTACTCATCGGTTTGCTGCTCTCTCTTTTATATTTGGGTAAACTACATATTTGGTTTATATCCTTTAGACCATATTTTATTTTAGTCCCTAACTTTTCAATTGTGTCAAGTTGGTCTCTAACTTTTCAATATTGCATCAATTTAGTCTCTACCGTTATCTCTCGGATGGAAAAATTTGACGTGTTAAAAGGCCTAAATAAATTTTTTTAAAAAAAATTGCCACATCATGTGCCACCTATCAAATCTTAAAAAAAGAAATTAAAAATCAAATCTTTGATAGAACTACATTAGTTATAAAAAAATAAAATAAAATAAAAACAGCCCTTTAAGTTTTGGTTCCCTTTGTTAGTAAATCCATTCCATGATTCACCTAATTTGGGTAAGTCTTGACTTAACCAAATTAAACATTTGGGTTAAATGGGTAAAGACTCATTGGGTAATCCAGTTAAATGAGTCTTAATGGGTAAACTAACTGGGTGGCTAGTGGCAAAGCCAGAATTTCAGTTTAGGGGGAAGATTGAAAAACAATACTACTGACAAAATTAAATTCAAAAATATGAATTGGTAATAATAACAAAATATTCAGAAAATTGAAACTAAAAGTATATATTTCATATTATTAAAACAACGTAACAAAAATAATCAATCATAGTTACTAACAATCAAAGTGGGAAATTAATTTGATTGCTTAAAATAAATCATTCTAAAAAATAACTATGGGACCTCCAATAATGCATACACCACCTTTTCACAATTGTTAAAATAGTGGACTGTGAATTGGGAAGGAAATAAAGGGAAGGAAATAAATTAGTGGGTTCATGAATGTAAGTTGTTCATCACTCAGTTAACTATTTTCTCAATTGCAAAATTTATTGTGAAGAAAGTTGTGTTTGTTTACTGGGCCTTTGTGTTTTCGACTTGGCCATGTTCTTCTTGACATCCAGGCACTTCTTGCCAATCTCCATTGGTTCTCTGTCTCTAGTATTCTCTATGATGCCAACTCTGTGGCTCATGCTTTAGCTTGCTATGCTAGACATATTTCTTTTTATGTTTTTTGAATTGACAACTCTCCTCCCATTGCTATGG
The DNA here is from genome assembly GCA_028535165.1 of Quercus tomentella. Classification (NCBI taxonomy): domain Eukaryota; kingdom Viridiplantae; phylum Streptophyta; class Magnoliopsida; order Fagales; family Fagaceae; genus Quercus; species Quercus tomentella. The sequence continues at coordinate 26,820,299 of JAPQVY010000111.1, read as the reverse complement.
AAGCATTGTATTTTGATTTGGGTCAATTACAGTTATAAACGATAATTTGGTTTGGTAAAACGAAAAAGTTTCAAATTAAATCCAAAGTTTAAAATAGTTACAAATTAAGTCGTATAGTTTTTTTAATTTCAAATTAAATCCTTAAAATTTCAAAAAGTTTAAAGTTTAAATTCATATGGTTTATAATTCAAGGTTCAAGTTTGAAACTAAAGAAATCTCTTGAAATTTAGGGTTAATTTGAAACTTTAAAAAATACGGGGTTTAATTTGAAACCATATTTAAATATAGGGTTCAAAATATAATCTATCCTTGGTCCCCCCGGCCTCCCAAGGCATACACTGATACACATACCAAAAATGGGAAAAAGTCCAATGGTACAAAACAATCTGTCTCTGCCACATATATGAAATACCTCTCTTATAACTCCAAACTCAACTCAACAACATTTCATCAAACGTTCTTGAGCTCTACCTCACTTGTCATTCTCCTAACCTTCTATATAAAAAAAGACTAACATCATAGCTTAACTGGTAAGTTTGAAACCTGGTTATTGTACCTTTACAATGTCTTCCAAAGCAATTTCGGCATGCTTGTATATGCTACTTCTATCGCTTGTATCGGCTGGCACTGCGGTCTCACACTGGATTGTCAAGACTTCCGGAATTCCATGGCGAATTGCCCACTGGGTATGCGTTATTAGTTTCTGCAGTTAAGACTGTACTTTATTTATTTTCTAAAGAAATTATAGAGCACGAGTTAATTGATTGGTGATGATGTTGATGAGAATTTGTATATAGATACATTAGTGTTGGTGAAGTGGAATTCTTCTACTATTTTGTCGAGTTGGAAGGGAACCCGGTGTAGGAAATATTTTAGTGAATAAACAAGTTTTGATACAACAAATAATATCTTAAATAATTAGGAAGAATATAAAATAAAGATAGTTTAGAATAATCTCACAATACTATAGAATCACATTGTGAAAGCGTTGTCTTTAAAGGTTGATTCATGCTACCTGAAGTAAAACTCGATGCGACTGGTTCTCTTGGCCAAACAACCCCCCAAGATTAGACTATAGCGTCAACCTTCGTGATGGATGCACTTCCATTTATGAAGGTTCAAGAACCACCCTCTATTACCTTTCTTTGGAACAAATATAAATTGTAGAAAAATATATGGGAGAGACATATATTAGTATTGTGTATTTATAAAATATAGAGCAGTAAAATATGACTTATAAGAAAGGGTGTAATGATGGGTATTATATAGGTTATTCATGACAATAATGGTCTATAGTTGTTGGTTACTAATAACCCATAAAAGTCCAACGGCTATATTATCCATTATTGCCCAATGACTATTTTTATTATAATTGCCCAACGACTATTTTACTCATAAATTTCCAATGGCTAGAAATTAAATAAATAATAAAAGTGTTTGGAATACACACCCACACCAACAATCACCCACATGTTACAAGCACAAAATAGGAAAGGCAAGCAACTAAAGAAAGCATACATCAATATGGTACCAAAAGGTTTTAGTCATGCTTAGGATAAATAAGTAGGAACTAAAAGACAATGGTAGAGTTAAAACTCTTTTAACCAAGCTATTAGTAATCCAAACTTACTATCCACATAACTTTCTTTACCAAGGTTGTTCTTAAGTGGGTTGGCACCTTATCCAGGCCATGCGCCACTGGGTTTCATGAAAGCTCTAGAGACCTACCCAAAAAGTCTCATAGGAAGCAGCACAACTTCCACTCACACATAGGTGGCATCCATCAAGAGTGCGTGCAGGATACCTCATCCCAACAGGTAGGGAGTATGGATCCATTAAGAGCCTAAAGCTCAACCTCCAACAATCTGAAACTTAGTCAATGACATCCATTAGGAGTGCGTGCAGATACACCCCATCCCAACAGGTAGGGAAATGGATCCATTAAGAGCCTAAGCTCATCCTCACCAAATTCTGCAACTCAGTTGGTGGCATCCATCAAGAGTGTGTGCAGATACACCCCATCCCAACAGATAGGGATATGGATCAATTAAGAGCCTAAGCTCATCCTCACAAAATTCTGCAACTTAACACTGCTCACACCATAGGGATGGACTCATTACTAATCTCCTTACCAAGATAGTGGAAAACACATAACAAATTACAGTGCCCACATGGACCACTAATGACCTTTACCCATTTAACCACTTGCATGGAATCACCCATCATAGAGGTTGGGCATTAGCCACAATGTCACAACTTGGGTATAAGTCAAATCCTCCTAAATGTTTCACTCACTAGCCTTCTTACTAGTGGTTTGGTCAAAGAATGGGCCAAATTCCTTTCAAGCCTCACAAAGTCCAATGACATAACATCATTATCAATAAGCTGCCTCAGCCTCAATTGGATATGTTGACTTTTCCTATTATAAACTTTGCTCTTAACACGTGTTATGGCAACCTGAAAATCACAAGGAAAGCAAATAGAGACAATAGAGTTAGTAATGGAGGCATATCAATTAATAAACTTCTAACCACACAACTTCGAACTTAGCCTTCTCTAAGGCCACAAAAGGTGCGTTTGTGTAGAGCTTATTGCGTTTGCATTTGTATAAGTTGCGTTTTTTGGCTGGTCCATAGCACTATTCATGGACCAGCCAAGTGTTAAAAATGGGTGAACAGTAATATGTGGCAATAAAAAATATTTTACTATAATGTTTTCAGGAATAAGTTTTTAGTTTTTAGCAAAATAAGCGGTATCCAAACACAAACTAACTATATTTCCATGTTAGATCTCTATGCAAGTCTTCTTGGATGACTTCCACGAGACAACCCCTTCAGCTAGTGTGAACACATATACACTAGTGGACTTCACATAATCTATCAGAGATCCAGTTAGCATCACAATATCCTTCTAAAACAACAAGATAACCACAATCTGGCAAACAAAAATAAGAAGTCCCCTTTAAATATCCCAATAATATAGATGCATTCCAATGCTCAACATTAGGATTATAAGTGTATCTACTCAATCTGCCAACATCATATGCAATATCAGGGCAACTACAGTTTGTCAAAAATATTAAACAACCAATAATTTGTGCTTATTTATCTTGTGAAACATTATCAGCACAATTTTTGACCAAGTGCACCTTTAAGTTATAAATAATAGACATAGGTCACATATCAAATGTTCAAATTTTTTTTCTCCACATAATGAGATTGTGATAGTACAATGCAATCATTATCCCTAAGAATCTTGATGCCTAAAATAACATTTGTCTCAACCAAAATTTTCATATCAAATTTAGAGGCAAGAAAACATTTAGTATCATACACAACATTAAAGCTAGTCCCAAATATAAGTAAGTCATCAAAATATAAACAAATAATTACACCATTATTATTTAATTTATTATATATGCATTTATCCTTGTGACCATAAATGACAAATCCATGTGTAAGCATCATATATCAAAATTTTCATGTCATTGTATAGGTGCTCGTTTTAATCCATATAAGGATTTAACCAATTTACAAACTTTAAGGTATTGTCCAAGGACAACACAATCCTTGAGTTGCTCCATATATATATATATATATATATATATATATATATATATATATATATATATTTCTAATTCACCTATTAGAAAAACAGTTTTAACATCCATATGATGTATAATAGGTTTGTAAATAGATATAATGACAAAATATATTCTTATAGATGCAATTCTAATAACTAAAGAATAAGTATCAAATAATCAACATGATATTTTTGCTTATAGCCTTTAGCTACCGAGCATGCCTTATACTTATCTATCATCCCAGTTGGTTATAATTTTCTTTTAAAAACCTACTTGCAACCAATAGGCTTAACCTTCGGTGGAAGCTCAACCCATTCCAAGTGTGATTAGACATAATCTAATAATTTGTTAAAAGCTTCCAACCATAATGGTGCATCAACAAATTTAATTGCATCATAATAACTTACATGTTCATCTTCAACAATATAGGTAAGAAAATTGTTACCGTAACTCTTTTTCTCCCTAGATTGCTTACTTCTTAATTCTTGCACATCACAACAAGATCATTAGAAGTACCAATAGGTTCATGAAATATATTTTCCTTATTTTTTAAAAAACTCATACTTAAAGAAAGTATTCTTAAGATTCAATAATAGTATTAAATTCTAAATAAATCACTATTGATGAAAATAATTTTATATCATGAACTATAGCAAACATAACCAATAGCACACAATCACATATTTAAGAATCAAGTTTCCTCCTTTTAGGTTCATGTAGCATGACCTTAGGCAAGTACCCCCACACTTTGAGGTATTCTCTTTTTAGATTTAGGTAACATCTTAGCCAACCACCCACACAATTTGAGGTATACCAAGTTAGGCTTACGCCATTCTCAACTTAATTTTTTTATATTTTATAAAAATTTCCAAAACCTCATCTTTGGTTCTTAATAAACAAAGTAAATATAGAATGGTCATCAACAAAAATTACATAAAATCTCTTACCACCTATAGTCATTGTGTATTTTAAATCATCCAAATTACTATGTACCAAACTAAGGAGTTTGGTTTCTCTTGCTACGGATTTGCAAGGCTTTTTTTTTTTTTTTTCTCAAATTTACAAAGAACAATCTACCATCTCTAAACAACACATACAACCAATAAAAATATGTATGTATGTATGTATGTGTGTATATATATTTTTTTTTTCTTTTTTCTTTTTTAATATCACTTTTGCACGTGGTGGATAAAAGGAATATTTGTTCGCACTAAATTTTATCCACTAGTCCAAAAAATTAATTGGATCTTATGTTTGTTATATAAAGAAACTTTTAATTATTTTCCATAATTTCTCATCTCATATATATGTGTCAAGAGATGTAAAAAAGATAACACATGTACATAGAGCCAATAGCCTCTAGCTACTAGAAACCACTCTTAGGAATGTCCAAAATTTTACAAGAATAAGACACTCAATGTTTTTGTAAAATTTGACATTATTATACCACAATTGTATAATACAAATATTTAATCATTCACAATTTCTTTTTCATGCAACCGTAAATAATTACTTGAGAACTTTGGCAAGGAAGATAATATTTAATTAAATTATGGTATCAAAGTATATTCATCATACATGAGTGCCAAGTTCATATGGCACCATTTTTCCCAATTAACAATAGGAATGCCTTCACCATAAGTCTACAACAATTTTTCCTCTTTCAGAATTGTACCAAAAAATAAATTTTTATCTCATTTCTCATAAAAATTATCACTAACATTTTTTTTTTTTAATGAATTCCAAAAAACATTTCTCAAAACACATACGTTTTTCTTCAATCTCATGTTCTTTAGATTTCAATAGACATAAAACAATTTCACAAAGTATAATAAACATATAGTATCATATAATTTATCACACAAATTGCAAATGCAATGAGTTAGTATCCACATTTCAAGACAATGTTGCATATTATTATTCACATATCAATTAATCAAAATCACGATTGGATGGACATCAATATTTTTTCTTTTCAAATTCTTAGTCCACCAAATTGTTTGGATTAAACATATTGTAAAAGATACTCCACAAAAGATATAAGTAATTATATCTATGAATATAACTACTAAGATTTTTTCTTTACAAACATAATATCATACGATAATATAAAATTTCATGATCAATAACTTGTTTATCCATTTTGAAGCATGAAACTCAACCTTTAAGATTGTAGGAAATATTTTAGTGAATAAACAAGTTCTGATACAACAAATAATATCCTAAATAATTAGCAAGTATATAAAATAAAGATAGTTTAGAACAATCTCACAATGCTATAGAATCACGCTGCGAAAGCGTTGTCCTTAAAGGTTGATTCGTGCCACCCAAAGTAAAGCTCGGTGCGACTGGTTCTATTGGCCAAATTAGACTATAGCATCAACCTTCGTGATGGACACACTTCCACTCATGAAGGTTCAAAAACAACCCTCTATTGCCTTTCCTTAGAACAAATATAAATTGCAGAAAAATATATGGGAGAGACAAATAATAGGATTGTGTAAATATAAAATATAGAGCAGTGAAATATGACTTATAAGAAAGGGTGTGATGATGGGTATTATATAAGGTATTCAGGACAATAATGATCTATAGTTATTGGTTACTAATAACCCATAAAAGCCCAATGGCTATATTATCCATTATTGCCTAACAACTATTTTTATTATAATTGCCCAATGATTATTTTACTCATAAATTTCCAACAGTTAGAAAATAAATAAATAATAAAATTATTTGGAACACACACCCGGGAGTTGATCCTCTCTTCCTCTACATCAATGGAGGCCCTGGTTGTTCTTCATTGAATGGATTTTTGTACTAGATTGGTATGACTTTCTTCTTTCTCTTCCCTTTGCATCAAATTAACCCTATACTAATTTCAAACTTTATCGTAGTTGTTAAGAATATAAAGTGAGAGAGAGAAAAATTGAATAGTCTGTATATAGATGTATATTTTTTGCAAACAACACTGTACAATAGAGAACCTTATATAGGTTAAGTATGTGTGAAGTATAAGTAATATGAGTATATTACAAGTACAGTATACTGGGCTAAGATTGATGGGCTAGGCTGGCTAAGCTATATACTAACATCCCCCCTTAAACTCGAGGTGGCAAGCAGGAAGCCAACTAGAGTTTGGATATCAGATCTCGAAGACGACTAGGTGAGTGAGTTTTGGTGAAGATATCAACAAGTTGGTCGGCAAAAGAGATGGAGAACAGTTGGGGATTGCCTTTCTTGAGACCCTGGCGAGTGATGTGGCAATCGATCTCAATGTGCTTCGTGTGTTCATGGAAGACATAGTTATGAGCAATGTAGATAGCACTACAATTATCACAATAAAGAGGAATGGCAGTGGGTTGTGGAGCATTCATGTTAGCCAAGAGTCATCGAAGCCAGGCAAGCTCGTAGGTGGTGTCAGCAAGAGCAGGATACTCAGCCTCGGAACTGGATTGGGAAACCTCGTCTGGCTTCTTGCTACGCCGTAAGACAAGAGAAGTACCCAACAAGAAACAAAAACCTTTGATGGAGCATCGATCAATCGAATCACCTGCCCAATCTGCATCTGAATAAGCATGGAACATGAGAGAAAACCGAGAGGATTAGTGAAGACCATGATAAAGTGTGCCTTTGATGTATCAGAGAATCCGAAGAACAGAAACATAGTGGACGGAATGAGGGGTGTCCATGAACTTACTAACCACACTCATGGCATGTGAAATATCCGAGTGAGTGACAGTGAGATAGATTAGACTACCAACCAACTAACAATAACGAGTAGCATTTGACATAGGTTCACCATCCAAGGGTGTGAGCTTGGCATTGTATTCTAAGGGAGTCGAAACAGTTTTGTTGTCTGTGATACTGGCTTTGGAGGGAAGACTAGAAGCATATTTAGCTTAGGAAAGATAGCATCCATCAGAAGATGAGGTAACTATTGGAAAAACATGGTTTGTATCTTATACAAAACATACGCAGCGGAAAATTAACGGATCTACTTCATTCGTAATAGATAACATGTACTATGTAAATTTCAAAATTCAAGAACAAGAGAGCGTACCTTGGTGCAGTGAAATTCAAAACCAAAGATTAGAAGTACTTAGGAACACTCTTAATCTTCACTCCAATTCTACTTATGCCCAAGAAATATGGTCTCTCAATCAGTATATATGTATGTGTTCAAGGGAGAATAAGAGAGTGGCTTACACTCACATACACACCATTTTATTCTCTTACAAAATTATGTATGTTTCTCTCCTTATAACTGATTATCTAATTGGACTAGCCTTTTGGGCCATTCCAATTGGGTTTTAGTATGTGGCTTGGAGTGGGACTAAAAGGGAACAAATAATACACTAGCTCCAATGAGTTTTGGGCTTTTCTATCAGCTCTTGACAAGCCCAAAATTACCATTAATTATATTTAATATCACTATATAAATATAATTGCACTCAAGGCCTTATTAATAAATTATATCCCAAGACTTTATTATATATACAACCCCTTCATAAAATATTCGTAGTAATACAAAGTCATGAAGGTTGACTACCACTTTGAAGATTACTACATTTTAATTCTTGAATACACGGTTTAATCCTTTAAGTTATTCATCATATATTTATGAAATCCAATTTTATAAATATATACTTTAGTAACTTTCACTAAAGTAATTAGGCCTAACATTCTGAATAACCAAATCCATTAAACTTATCTCATGAGAATATTTTATAGCTCCGTTAAGAGATTATGAATTTCATCTTGAGAATATATATTCCTTTAACACTAAATGTGGCTACCCAACATACTGAGATTTTGATCGCGACTTTAGATCTCACTCCTGATATATCAAAGCAACCTACACTTTAGAATCAGGTTCATTATTCTCTCAGGATTAAGAATTGATGTCAATAGAAGTTGTGAAATTTATTATTCATTTGACAGTCGTTAGTGGAATAATAAATCTCACAGTGGTTCAGTTCAATATGTCTTAACACTTAAAACATATCAACATATCAACTAGAAGTTTCCACTTCCATGATCAAGACAAATCATCTTAGTTGAAATGTTATAATCTTCGTAGATGAAATGCCCAATTTCATCACCACTACGAACTAAAATTCTGAATTTACAAAAAACTTGTGATTTATATCTTTTGTGACTAAATCACATACTATGCATCTCATAGACTATATGATAATATCCCAATATTCATGTTACCATTATTTTAGATAATAATAAAACAACTTTATTAATCACAACATAATGTCATACATAGCATCATACAGTACGATTTAAAGGGCACATATCCTAACAGTAACCTCAAGCCCAAGAAAATAGTTGAAAGTGCCCAGATTTTTCATCTCAAAATGCTGACTAAGGAAGTACTAAAGAGAGCGGATACCTACAGAATCATCTCCAGTAATAATCATGTCATTAACATAAAGAAGAATAAGAGTGATACCAACAGAGGATCTTCGGTCGAAGAGAACAATGTCATGAGGACTCAAAGTGAAACCTTGTTGAGCAACAACTGAGCTAAACATTTCAAACTAAGCCCAAAAAGCCTGCTTGAGGCCATAAAGAGCACAGCGAAGGCAACGAATTTGACAGCCTGAGTGAGTATAGGGACGTGGCAAAATGGGTGGGTCGAGTTAGGTCAATCAGGTTGCAGGTCAAATAGGTCGCAGGTCATTTTTAAATGGGTCAATCAGGTTGCAGTTTAGGTCGAGTTGACCCATATTTTTCGAACGAACTTTTTTTTTTTTTAAATTACAAAAACAAATCAATGACAACCTGTTAAGAAAGAATGAATAAAATCAAGTAAGGAAATGAATTGCACTTAATGACACTTGTTAATATCCTTCCAATTCTGACAATTTTGAGCATGACGAAAATTCCTTATAGTCATAAATTCATGATGGAAGTCTTTAATGTTAATAACTCACTGTCAAAATGCATGTAATTACAAGTTTACAACTTCAAAAAGAGATAGATCTTAAGGAGCACCAAAAAGTATATATTTTAAGTTTACATCACTAATAATATTATTCCCACAAAAGGAAATAAAAACTGCATGTCATGGACCATGTTAAGTTATTAGCCTCATTAAAGAAGAATAAGTAAATATTTTATAAGAATTACACCTCAATCTCAATCTCAATCTACTCAGCGTTGGTAGTAGATTCAGCACTGCAAATATTAATACTTGCAAATTGTAGCTCAAGTTGGCCAATTTCGTCAGCATCTTCATCTACAATACAATATTTTAATATAACTTAAGGAACCATGAAAGCAAATCAATAAAGAATTAAAATTGTATAATTATGACTATAAATAAATTAAATTACCTTTAAATCCATATAGCCAACTTTTAGTACACAACGTAGCTTCCTCATTCTCAGGTAAAAGATGTGATCGATACGGAGTAAGAATTTTTTTCCCAATGCTAAAACTTGATTCAAAAGCAACAGTGGTTATAGGAATGCTCATAAGATCTCGTGCCATTAAAGAGAGCTCTAGAAATTGATTGTAATTCTCTTTCCACCAAGAGAGAACTTCCAACTTTGAATTTTTCTTTTTGCTAAGTCTAGGCTCTTCTAAATACATGTCTAATTTAGATTTTTTTTTTTTTTTTTTTTTTTTTTTTTTTTTTTTTTTGTTTTGGCACCACGACCACTTTCATAATGCTCAAATTCCTAATCATTAAAAAAAATTGCAATGACAAATAATACCACACAACATTACAATTTTTTATTATTAAAAAACATAGCACAACATATACCAAACAAAATGCAATTCACTTACATCATATTCCATATCTTCATCATCAAAAAGATCATCCACAACACCGCTAGTATAACTAGAACTCCCAACACAAGATGAAACATTTGAAGTGGTCATAGGCTTGGGGCATTCATATTTTGGAAAAAAAAAAATCAACAACAACAACAACAAACTTATACAATGTAGTTTGAACACTCTCCACCTTCATTTCAGCAATTTGGTCAATTGGCTCTATTTTCTTGAAAGTAAAGTCCACATAATCCAACTTATACCTTGGATCAAGAACAATGGCACAAACTAGCACCACACTATAACAATCCCAATATTTGTCAAATTTACCTTTCATCTGTTCTGCCATATTACTGATAAATGAATCTTGGCTTTGCATTTCTTCAAGTACGAGAAATTCAATTTGATACACTCCTTGAAAATATAAATTTGTTGTAGGGTAATCAGTTCCAGAAAATAGAGTTGTAATGTCATTAAAAGGTTTCAAAAACCGAGTTATCCTTTCAACTCTATCCCATTCATCCCTTGATGGACAATGCATAAAATTAGCATCTTCCTCTGCTAAATGGTTCAACACAAAATGATATCTCGTAGCACTGTCAATCATGTCATATGTTGCATTCCATCTCGTACACATATCTAAACGTAAACCATTTGTTCTCTTCATACCAACTATCTTGGCACATTCATCAAATCTGCACATTCTACTCTCTGATCCTTTAAGATATTTCATAGTTTCTCAGATCTTAATCACCAAGTCATCTATTACTTTCAATCCTTCTTGAACAATAGATTCAATATATGAGCACCACAACGCACATGAAAAAAGATACCATCACATAACAATAACCCCCCTCATTAAGCTTTTTCTTTATGAAATCTTGGCAATTATTATTATTAGATGCATTATCTAAAGTAATGGAAAATATTTTCTTCTCAATACCCTATTCTTCCAAGAAATTTAAAATTTTCTTTGATAAAAGAGTTCTTCTATGTGGAGGTGGCATATGACAAAAATTCAAGATGATGTTTTTCAATTCCCAATTCTCATCCACATAATGCGTCGTAAGAAAAATATATCCCTCTCTTGTAATAGAGGTCCATAAATCCAAAGTCAAACATATTCTACCAGGAATTGATTTCAACTTATTTTTAACATCATCCTTCTCTTTCTTTTAAAGTTTTAGAACATTAGCTTTTGAAGTATTCATAGAAATATGTTTAACATCTGAATTTAGATAGCTAAAAACTTTTCTAATGCCCTCATACTCAACAAAGCTAAATGGTAAATTATGTTTAATAATAACCTCCGCTAACATCTCACGAAACTCTTCTTGAGTTATCTATTTTTGTAACACCCTGCCTTGTTCTTCACCATCTTGTTTTACTTCATTTCGTTTTAAGCATTTGAGAAGATGGCAATGCAAGTTTGATGTTCCATTATGACTATCCGCCAAAAAAAATTTCCCACATCATTGACAAATAGCCTTATTTAACCCTTCTTCATCAATAGGCAATTTCACAAATTTAATCCAAACTGAAGAAGTGTGCCGTTTTTCCTTTTTTTTTTTTTTTTCCCCTAAAACTCTTTTTGGTTTCTTAAACTTTGAATTTGAATTAACTCTTAAAGATGGTTGCTGCGACTTAAATAATGGTCCCAAGTGCAGGATTGTCGCGAAGTAATAACTCGGTAAGTCTGAGATCGAATCAACAGGGAAAAGGGAATTGATTAGCAAACCACAAGAGAATAAAACTAAAATAATAAAGTTTAATTGAAGAGATTTTTAATAGTTTAGTGAAAGTAATTTAAATTGAGTGAAAATAACAATATATTAAGGTGCTAAGGTTTAGGGATCCACACACAACACATCTATTGGAAGTCTTAACAATATTTATTTTATAACTCAACTAAAATTCATACGAAGGATGATTTTAGTTGGATGATTTAACAATAAAAACTCGAGAATTAATTGTCTAAGGTAATTTCATGTAATTGATTGATTTTTGGCAAAACAAAACTAGTGAATTAGTTCGCAGGAAATACTAAGCATTTAACATGCCCGGAGTCTACGATAAATCAAAGAATTATACAGAACTAAACACTTTTCTAGATGAGTAAAACAATCAAGAACATAAAAACATAAGCATTAAAACCAATAAATAATTGTTAAGAACATACCAATAAACGGTTGGGTTTCACCCCTTGCCTTAGCAAGGCTTTTAGCAAGCCATAACACAAATAAAACTCTAAAAACTGTAAAGAAACTTTAAGAAAACCTAAATTATGTTTTACAGCAGCTCCTCTCTGAATTTTGCCCTAAAGAGCCTATAAATAGGTCAAGGAATCGTATTACAAGTTGAATTCCCGTTTGGAGGAAATCCCAGGTTTTTAGGCTTCACTTAACCGAAATTTTTGGCCCATTTAAGTTCAGAATTCGGACTTTTGGTAAACTACAAAGTTGTAGCCCTTTAAGTTATCTTTCCAGCCCAACTTGAATAATCTCAATTGGACATCGGAGATGAAAGTTATGCTCCAAATACTAACTGGTGCACAGGCTGGAATACTAATCCGAATTGGACTTGGATTAGGTGCAAATTTCCTTTGATTCCTTGCTCCAATTGGACTTGAATTTAATTGGGTTGGCCTTCTTTGACTTCATCATGGCCCTTGTAAAATCAAAATCCATTAGCTTTCTTTTTTGCACAAATCCACTTATTTAATTTCATTATCCTACAAAAGACAGATTCACGCATTAAAATTCAATTAAGCACAAAATTGATTATTTAGCATTATTCCAAAACCAATTATAAAATGCATGAATTAACTCAAAATAGGTATGATAATGCTTTCTAATAATGATATAAATGTGCAAAATTAAGATATTATCAATGGTGAAGGATTAGTAGAAGTATCCATAATAATAGCATCATCATCGCTTTCCAAATTTATAGTCGGAGAAGTAGCTGTACTCTAATTATCAAAGCAAAATATATAATTAAAATTAAAATTCTAGTCTATTTAAAATATCTAAAGAAACTGTGAACATAAAAAAATATTACTAGACATTCATCCAAATGACAATGAGTCAATGATATTTTCAATTTTTTCAACAATCAAACACACAAACAATTAAATATAATGCTAGCAGAGCAGTATACTATTGCTAAATCATAATATTAAAAAATCAATCCAAAAACTAAAAACATCTAGGGCTTTAAGTGAATGATGAAAAGGATTTAACTTACCTTCACCATAGTTGATGATCTGTGGTTGTGCTCCTCTTAAATGGGTCAGCAGGTGGCAAGATCGAGGATGTGGCCTATGCGTGGCGAAAGACAGAGAAGTGAGAGAGAAGAGCAGTGGAGTGTGGAGCATATATGGCGAGAAAGAAGAAGCTCGGTCTAAAGATTTAAGGATTGAAAGAAGAGAAGATAAAAGAAAAATATAAGAGAAAAGAGTAGAGACGTAAAGGAGCTGATTGTTGCTGAGTAGTGGAGGCGCAGAGTGAAACATTCTGTCTTTGAAATTGTGAAAGCTCTTAGGTGTGTGACTGTGTGAGTATCTCAGTGTTTGTGTGTGTGTGGTGTGCCACGTGTGTGTTAGCCATCTAGTGGTTTGTGGACTACAACTACAAGATATTAGCCATTTACTATGTAGTCTGTGTCTGTGTTAGTGACTTAGTGTACTAGTGTGAACTATGAGTGTCTAGTCAAATTGAATGAGAATTAGTAGATTTTTTTTTTTTTTTTTAATGGGTTGTCTAGTCATGTCTATGAACATGCTATTGCTATCTATTTGCTCCGACCACATGCTTTGTGCTTTATGCACCTAGCATACTTAGTCTAAATATTTTTTAGCAAAATTTTTTTAATAGATCGGGTCACGGGTTATACGGGTCGAGCTAGGTTGGCCCAAAAAAAAATCAGGTCGGGTCACGGGTCAACCTGTTTTTGCTTCGGGTCAAAAAATTTGGGTTTAGGTCAAGTATTTTTCAGGTCGAGTCTATAAATTCTGACCCATTTTTCCATGTCTAAGTATAGCTAGGTGGTGGTTGAATGTACACTTCTTCTTGGAGGTCTCCATTGAGGAAAACATTCTTCACATACATCTAAGAGGCCAATAGAGAATGGAAACCACAACAATGAGACATCTAACAAATGTAAGGCGAGCAACATGAGAAAATGTTTCCTCATAGTCAATGCCATATTCTTGAGTAAAGCCCTTGGCAAGTAGGCAAGCCTTGTTTTGCTCAACAAATCCATCAGCTTTGGTCTTGATCTTGTAAACCCACCTACAATCTACTACAGACTGACTAGGAGGCAAATCAACCATATCCTAAGTGTGATTTTTGTGAAGGGTATCTAGTTCTTCAAACATAGCTTGTTGCCAAAGAGGGTTAGTATGGGTCTTACAATAGGTGTGAGGCTTATAGAAGGTGGTAGGAGCAAAAAACAGTGATAATCAGTGAGATAAGGAGGAAGAACGCTTACCTGAGTAGAGCGATGAAGGTCAAGACCAACATGAGGCTCAGGAGATGGTGGTGCCATAAGATCCAAGACAGGCGGGTCATGTGCCAAATACAAAATCGGAGATGAGTCGTCTGGAGAGGCAGCCAATGTTGAAGAATCCTCCATAAGTTCAGGATAAAGAGGGAGGAAAAGATTAGTAAAAATGGGAGAATTTGAGGAAGAGGACATAGGAAACTACTGAAGACTCGGTGAACGAATACGATTAATGGTGTAAACGGTAGTGAGTGTTGCCGCACCCCAAAAGTGCTCAATAATAGAGGTAGAAATGAGAAGGGTGTGGACAACATCAAGAATGTGACAATGTTTTCGTTCTACATGACCATTTTGTTAAGAGGTGTAAGGACAAAACCGGTGAGGGAGGGTACCATTGCTATCTAAAAAGGAAAGGACAAAACCGATGAGGGAAGGTACCATTGCTATCTAACAAGGATAAGAAAGATTTATCATTGTATTCTTGAGCATTATCTAACCGAAAGATCTTAATGGTGTGATTGAACTGTGTATCAATCATTTTATGAAATGTTTGGTAAATGGACAGAAGTTCAGACCTATGGTGAAGTAGATAAATCTAGGTATATTGAGAAAAATCATCCACAAATATGACATAATATCGAGATCCTCCCTTAGTGGGAACTAGTGTTGGACCCCAAATATTAGAATGTATAAGATCAAAAGGTACAGAAGAAAAAGAGTCACCATTATTAAAGAACAATTTTGTTTGTTTGCCAAAATAACAGGAAGTACAATCCAATTTTGAAAATTGAACTGAACCTAAATAACCTTGAGAAGCTAACAACTAAAGACGAGATAATGAATTCAAATTATAAATATTTTTTAGAAAATGTTCAAATTATATATGATATTAGCTTAAACTTTTTTTAAACCATACATTTCTAAAATTATATATATATATATATATATATATATTTATATAGCCACGTGTCATAATTAAAAACTTCAACAAACAGCATTTAAAACCTCTCTTTCTATTTCCTTTTTTTCTCTTTTGTTCTTTATTTTATCTTTCCTAATCGTCAATAAACATCAACCTTTATCTCTCCAACTTTCTCAATCTAGAACTGAAAAGAACCAATTTGGCTTCAGTAAAGTCAAACAAAGAATACGAAAGGACAGGGGTAAGAAGAAGAAGGTAAGGAATGAAAATTGCCACCATAAAAACCTACCACTGCCAACCTGGTCCCATAACCAGGATTTCACTCTTAACCCCAAGCCATCAGTGCAAGCTCCTCTCTGGCGGCCAAGACCAAACCCCACAAGCTACTAAAACCAAAAAACAAAAAACAAAGCATGAAAACCAGGGAAATCAGCTTTGGTTTAGTTGGGTTTGGATTGCATTTATTTCTTATTGGTTTTGATTTTGGAGATTTGGATTTCCAAGGAGGTCATGGGAGAGAGAGAAAAGAACAAGCTTTTTTTTTTTTTTTTAATGGATTTTAAGGATGATGATGATATAGATATAGGATATAGTATTAATACAATTTTGAAATAATAACATTTTTTTTTTGTGAAGATTTGGATCAAGATCTCTCAAGTTATTCTTAGCAAAAGAAAAATCAAGCCATTCTCTACTGTCCAACTTGAAGTTTGAGAGATGCGAAGACGAAGGGATGTTTTATTGCAGGTGAGAGGGGAACAACTAATAATATTAACAGAAAGAGAAAAATTTTAATGCCGTTTGTTGAAGTTTTCAACTATGACAAGTGGCTAAAATATACGTGGAGAATTTAAGAAACAGTATATAAGGTACTATATCTAAATTTTGCCCATATATATATATATATATATATATATATATATATATATATATATATATATGATTTAGAATTTAATTGGTTTGGACTCTTCAGTTCTTGCACACAATAATTAACTTACCATAAAAATTTAAAATTTAGATGGTCACGTGGTAGAAAATTGGAATTGGATTTAGACTCTTCGATATTTACACCCAATAATTCACTTGGTGCAAAGTTGAAAATTAAATGGGACACGTGGCACAAAATTGAGAATCCAATTAAAATTTAATTAGATTTTCTCTGAATTTTTGCTATTAATATATATATATATATATATATATATATATATATATATATATATATAAATTACATGAATTATTTTAAATTTGTATAAGGAGCTGGACACTCACCAACAAAGTACAAACACAAGGAATGTTATGACATGTTCCATAGATGGATTCCCTATTATCCTCTCTAGTTGTTTCCTTCAATTATTGTTTTGGAGGAAGTATTTGGATATATATGTAGTAAATAATTTCAATCAAATGATGTTAATCCTTGTTGCAGTCTTGTATCTTGCTTTTAAGTATGTAATTCAAGACTGAACCATAATGAAATATTTAATATGATATTAATTTTAGTGACATCTGTCTTCTAGTACATACATAAGAGCACTACTTCGTTGTTAAGAAACAAATTCGAACAAGACAAAAGGTGTGCATTAGCACTGCAATGCCATGGTGCGTACTATAACTCGATTGCATGCAGCAGTGTGCTACAATGGAAGATTTCAACAGGTGTTTATCCATTTTTATTGTTTTAGCAGAGATAGTTAGGGATTTGGGACAGATGAGAGTGAGAGTGAGAGTGAGGATGGTGAGAGGGTCTGACGAGAGAGAGTTAGGATTTTAATTTTTTTCCCCAACAACTTAACTCACGTGAGAACAACTATTTAGTTAAAAAAAATTAATATAATGTTATTAATATTATGTGGCTGTACAGTTTTTAGCTGATATGGCAAGTAAATTAATTTTTTATTATTTCGTTTGATATACCAAACTTTTTCATCTAATAAATAACAGCAGAGAACAAAATGACATAATATTAAAAAGTTAGGGACTAAATTGACATTTATTGTAAAAGATAGAGACCATTTATGTAGTTTACTTTTTAAAAAAATTAAAAAAATTAAAATAAAATAAAAATAAAAATAAAAAACTTTCTAAGTGTAGGGCTAAATTGCGAAGAGTTATAATTAGTAAAGCAGTTTTTTGTTCATTTTATCTACTCTTTTTTCTTTTTTCCACTTTTGCTTTATCATATTTTTTTTCTTTATTGATAATCCTAATGCTTTTTGTAAAACTTTCACACTCAATGCTAAACTCTGTTTCTCTCTATCTCTCTCTCTCTCTCTGGAAGAAAAGGGTAAATAGAAGAGTACTTCTTATTGAATGAGAAAGATGAACCAAAGAATACAAGGAGCTCTGCTTTTTATATGTACAAGCTGAGCATAAAAGAAGAGGGAAAATCAAAAACAGAAAAACTAACTTCTACACGTGTCTAACTAATTGATCCGTGGATTAAGGAGTTTGTTACAGAGATTAGAATTAGTTGAAGCCTCCTTTACACGTGTCTGCATCTAATCTGATTGGCCTTTATCAACTAATCTTTGTGTCATGTGAGAACCACGTGCTTTGACATTTTCTTCTTTATACAAAACGATCCCGTTTTCTTCAGCTTCTCAACACTTTTTTACAGACTGCCAACGTAATATTTTTAGATGCACCTGTGGGTGTGGGTGCTGGATTCTCATATGCAATAATCTCGGAAGCTTGGAACGCATCAGACAAACGTAGCAGCACAAGCATTTGAGTTTCTGAGAAATGTGAGTGTAATTGACGGTGAAAGCCAATTAAAATGCCTAATTGGAAATAATGCCTTTGTTGGCATCATTAATCTAAACAGTACTGTTAAATCCGATCAATTTAGGTATGGAGCTAGGCTAAAAAACTAAAGGGTATTAACTATTAAATCTGACGCAAGGGGTTTGGGATGAATTTAGTAAAAATTTAGTTTAAAAAAAAAAATTAAACATTGAAATATTGAGTCCACGCTATTTCATTAATGTTATAGATTTTTTTTTTTTGGGGGGGGGTGGGGGGAAATACTTCACAATTATTGAGTTGGTTCTCTATCAACACAACTGACATTTATGGATGCACCACTTTCTTTTTTCTATCACTCTAAGTAACCGTTTGAATTCCTCGTCCACGTTTAGCGTTTTGCCTTTGGCCTTTTTTTTTTTTTTTTACTACCGCCTCTTGCACTGTTTATGAGATATGAACAGTATATTAAGGCAAATGAACAGTGTTTTCAACGTGAACAGTAATCTAGAAATTTTTTTTTTTTTTGTTTTTAGTTTTCAGCAAAATAAACAATATCCAAACACACCTTAAGTTGACTAACTTAGCAATTGTAAAATTTGGTGTATTTTCACTAGAAAATAATTGTTGTGAATAAAGTTGTGTCCAAAGTAGGGTTCAATGTAGATCCAAACTAACAATTCCCATGCCAATTTAAATTCTTTTGGGGAATTCTTTGTAACTAATTAATTTTTTGGGCTTTTTTGGATTACCTTAATTTTTTTTTTATGGGCAATTATAAACTTTTAAAGCCTAAATTTTACATTCTGACTTTTATAGCCAAGATATAAAATTCGAGGGGGGGGGGGGGGGGGGGGGGGGGGGGAACAAGTCAATTTTTATTCAAGTTAGTAACTATATTGCCTACACAAGCCATTCTTAAAGGAAAATTCGAGAAGCCAGGGGGGCCATGGCCCCCCTTGTCCCCTTCTTTCTTCTCATAAAAAAAATTGAACCATTTTTACTTTTATGGAAGACGATAGAAAAATTTTATTCATAAAATATTTCCTTGAACAATGGTAACTTGTACATCGAACTTGTTTCAAACAGGTAATTAATTAATTATATATATATATATCTTTTTTCTTGACACAGTGGTTGATTGAACACTTAAATTTTGTGAACAATCCATTCTATCTTGGGAGTGATTCATATGAAGGACTAGTTACTCCAATTCTTGCCCAAGATTTTATAAATGGTAACTTGTATTGATCACAAGCATATAATAGAGCTTACCTGTTTGAAACAACTCTGGTAAACTCAATATTAATCTCAATCTTAAAACTTTATTTTTTTATTTTTTATTTTTTTATTTTTTGAGTTGCAGGCAATGAAGCGGGAATTGAGCCTCATATGAATCTCAAAGTACACAATCTAATTATTAGACTTGAATTACATTTTTTTTTTCTAATTTAAATCCTTTTATTCAGTATTTTGATAAATATTAGAAAATAATGTTCTATAAAATAATGCAAGGGACTCTAGCTTGGATGCCCCTATACAAATTCAGATCTCGAAGAGAATACAAGAATAATATTTGCTCACCGAATGGCTCTAATATCACAGGCAATGTATAAGGTAGTTAAAACAGGTTTTGATAACTAAAAGTCTAAAACAACAAATTTAAGCCTTAGTTCTAAATAACTGGGTTTCATTTAAGTTCTATTTCAGTCAGCCAAAACTAGTTGTGATGGGAATTACATCGATTCGACAAATGCAAATTGTACAGAGGCACTTGCGGCTATAACCCAGGTTGGGTGATTTATCACTTATGCTTTTATAACAATCAAAGATTTTGGTCATTTCAATGGGCAGCTAGAATGAGTGGTCGTTAATCTAAATATTTAGTGCATAGAGCTAATAAATGTAGCAGATATCCCCTCTCAAAAAAAAAAAATTTTGAAGCAGATATCTTGGGTCCCAATTGTGCCTTCATATCACCAAAAGCAAAAGAAGAAGTTGCTCAAGGACTTCTTATTTCTTAATGAAAACTCAAGAAATTTCATTCTACCATGGTCTAGGAATAATGGAGACTTTTGGAGCCAAATAAATCTCTCTCTCTCTCTAACTTAAATGCTCATTCATGCAATTGTTGTTAATGTAAGACTACAATAGTGCAACTAAAGGACTCAATTTTTCTTTTACAAGGTAACATTTACATCAACAATTAAAAAAAGAAATTGTGAATATTTTAAGTACCATCAATGAAAAGCTAATGGGGGCGAGGCTGATTGTATTGTGGGTTTTCTCAATTGGGAACAGTCAAAGAAGTCTTTAGATGCAACATCACCTTGATCTCGGAGTACACCTACAATGTCAAAGATGCGTTTCCCTATTATAAAAATTTGACCAGCTCAGGCTTGCAAATCTTGGTTTTCAGGTGCCAATCTGCAAGATCACTGCACTAAGTATTTATTTGTATCAATTATTAATTACACTATTACTGATATAAACCATACTCAAATATGGGAATATATAGGCCACATATTTACAGCAGAATTCTGTGCTAGATAATTACTTAGTTTTTTTATTACAAATTTTACTCTCTCCTGCAGTGGCGATCATGACATGACTGTCCCACATATTGCTATTGAACAATGGATAATAAATTCTCTAGACCTGACAATTGATACAGACTGCTGACCATGGTTTGTTGATGGTCAGGTTGCAGGGTGAGTTTTTAAGATATGATATTTATCATAAGCATTTTGTTTCCTTTCATTTTTTTTTTCCTCGTAACTAAGGGTTTATTATTGTTGTTGTTGTTTCCTTATAACTAATAATGTGCATATTTTTCTCTAGGTACACAAGGAAATATACAAATCACGGATACTGCTTGACATACGCAACTATGAAGGCAAGAAAAAGAACCTTTATTTTCCACTTCATTAAAAAAAATGATTTAGGGTCCGTTTGGATTGAACTTATTGTTGCTGAAACTGAAAACTGAAAACTGAAAACACTGTAGCAAAACAATTTTTAAATGTGTAAATAGTATCGTGGGACCCGTAAACAGTACATAAACAGTACTGGAACAGTGCGTGAATAGTGACATTTGTCTCATGAACAGTAAATTTTGTCTCTCCCTTAAACGCGTGAAAGCAAAAAAATAAAAAAATAAAAAGGGGAGGAAAACGCGACGTAGGATTCAGCGGAAACGCTGAATCCAAACCCACACTTAGTGTCTGTTTGGATATCGCTTATTGCTGAAAATTGAAAACTGAAAATACTATAGCAAAATAATTTTTAAATGTGTGAATAGTACTGTGGGACCCAATTTTAAAGTTTTTTTGCTTAATAAAGTACTTGCAGGTCCCGTGAACAGTGCACGGGACCCACTGAAAAACGCACAATGCAACTGAAAACACTTTTTAGCTCTATCCAAACATAGGCTTATTGTTGCAAGAAATTAATTAAAGAAAATTAAATTACATGAATTCTTTTAAATTTTTGTAGGGTGCTGGACACTCACCAACACAGTACAAGTGCAAGGAATGTTATGACATGTTTGTGAGGGTCACTTTTTGGACAGTGTTCAGGCCCAAGCTGAAGCGAGGACCCCGGGCCCTCTTGTTGTAGTTTGAAGGGACTGGGCTTGGTTCACTACAGCTAAATGGGCTATTTACAAACCAAGTAGTGCACAGACCAGGAATCCTACAATATGTACATACTAGCAAGCAAGAATATATGTATTGAACAGCAAGAAAAACAGCAAAGGAAAAACAATGTAATAAAGAACACGCAAAATTAATGTTAAGGATCCTCAAATCAGTATGAAATATTTCATTATTTTTCTTAATTGTGGATTACAATGTGCTCACTAAGACGTGTTACAAGGTCCAAATAAACTCAAAAATTACAGACTTAGATGGCTATCTAAGCTTCTAAGACTTGCAAAGTTTGAATCCCTTTGAATCCAAGTATGTTCTATAGTGGCTGTTTTAGGGATACCGGGCGATATTTCCCTATTTTCTTTGAGTTTTTGGCAGAGTTTTTCCAATGATTCTGTTGTGATTTACTATTGCTGAATGCCCCTTCAATGTTGGTTGTTTCCCCTTTTATAGCGTCACTTTAGGGCTCCGGGGTATCACTGATTCCTCTCTTTTGCTTCCCTGGGTACTAGAGCTCGTGCTGTGCCAGTCACTCAGAAGGCTGGTCATTTCCTTGTTCCTCATAATTTTCTCCTTTTGGTGCTGCCTTCCTGAAAGTCCCTATGGTGGGCTAATGTCCTGTCAATTGGTAGGATCCCTTGGCACTTCTCCTGTATGGTTGCTGCTTCTTTGTTCATATTTGGCCAGTAGTACCCCATGCGCTGCATCCTTCTGTATAGGCTAATCTTTTCTGCAACCCCACAGGCCTGGCTATGTAGCTCTTCTAATATTAGCTTTCCTTCTTTCTGATTGATACACCTAGATAGGATCCTTCGGGGAAGCCTCCTGTATAGCTCCCCTTCTATCAGAGTGTAGTCTCTGAGCTCTTTGAAACTTCCTCCATATCCTGCATCTTTCATTTTTTCTTTGACCCCACTCCTCCAATCTTGCTACTCTGGTTCTTCAGGGAACATCCTTTTGAGGATCCTTATGATGGAATGTTCCTGCTTACTTACTCTCACCAGAGTGTCTCTTCCTTTGAATGGTACTTGGGATCCCAGGGTGACTAGTGCATCAGCGAACCTGTTCTCACTCCTTTGGGTGTACTCCACGCTAAAGTCACCTTTTACCGGGGAAACCACGAGATTGGAGTCTCCTAAAACTCTCATGTGTTTTACTCCTATGCTGAGTGCTATGGTCAACCCAGTCAAGTATGCCTCGTACTCAGCTGCATTATTCAAACAGGAAAACCCAAGCTTGAAAGATAAGGGCATGGTGTCCCCATCTTCGCAGCTTAGTACAACTCCCAATCCATTTGAAGTCGTTGTTGCTGACCCATCAAATCTCATTGTCCACTTCTCTCTAGGGATCTCTGCCACTGCCACCCCTCCTGGGATCTCTTCGCTTAGTAAGCACTCTTCCTTTCCTGGGAACTGGGCTAGCAGATCTGCTATGGCTTGACTTTTGACATCCCTAAGGGTCCTGAGGTGTCATATTGAGAGCGCAGGACCGGCCATTGTGCTATCCTTCCCGTTAGGAGGGGCTGATGTAGGAGTGCTTTTATGGGATGTGACTTAGTCACTAAAAGGATCTAGTGGGCTGAGAAATATCGTTTCAGCCTTTAGGATGCGTAGATGACCACTAGGCAGGCTTTTTCTATCCTGGGGTACCTGGTCTCAGCATCCTTAAGTGTCTTACTTACGTAGTAAATGGGTTGCTCATTCCCATCATCATCTTCCTATGCTAGCAAGGCTCCTATTGCCTGGGAGTTTGATGCTAAATATAGCAACAGGGTCGCCCACGTACTGGTGCTTGGAGGGTGGGAAGATGATTCATGATCTACTGGATCCTTTGAAAGGCTTCCTGCTGCTCAATTTCCTAGGTGAACTCAGCCCCTTTTTTCAACAGTTTGGATAAACCACTTGTGACTGAAGCCAATCCTGGCATAAACCTCCTAATGTAGGAGACCTCTCTAGGAAGCTTTTGATCTCCCTTACCGTTGTAGGCCTTTTCATTGTTGCAATGACTATGGCTTTTGCTGGATCCACACTTATGCCTCTGTGATGTACTAAGAACCCAAGAAACTTTCCAGCAGACACCCCGAAGGCATATTTCATGAGGTTTATGCGTAGTTTGTACCTCCTGCACCTTTCAAAAACTTGTTCAAGTATCTGGAGGTGTCCTGCCCTAGTTTTTGATTTTACCACAATATCGTCCATATAGTCTTCCATCTCCTTATGCATCATGTAATGGAAGATAACTGTTATGGTTCGCTGGTATGTGGCCCCTGCATTTTTTATGCCAAAGGACATCATAGTGTAATAGAAATTCCCAATTGGAGTCTGAATGTTGTCTTCTCTGCATCTTTTTCAGCCATACGGATTTGGTTGTACCCACTATACCCATCCATAAATGAAAACATCGCATTTCCTACAGCTGAATCCACAAGGAGGTCAACATTAGGCAGAGGGAACTCATCTTTTGGACACGCCTTGTTTAGATTGTAGAAGTCCACACAGCACCAGATTTGGCCATTCTTTTTCTTCACGGGTACTATGTTGGAAAGCCATTTGGGATGCTGGATGGGCTTGATAAAACCAGCCGCTAGCAGCTTCTTGACTTCTTGAGTGATCTGAGCTTCTACATCAGTGTGAAAGACCCTAGCTGGCTGGACTACTAGCTTGACTCCTAGGTCTACGTTGAGAGAATGGACCACTAGTCTTGGATCCAGATCGGGCATCTCGTCATAGGTCCATGCGAACACATCCGCATATATCTTGAGTAAGCCTACTAATTGCTCTTTCTCTTATATTGTCAACTGACTGCTAATGAAAACAGGTTTCTGGAATCTCAGCTCAACTTTCAAGTTTATTTCTCTTAATTCTTCCTCAGGCTGAATTTGTGCCTTCTCAACTGGTTCCTCTAGGACTTCTTCTTGAGCCATCATACGGTCCGGTGGTCCGGGACCCTCCTGCATGATGCATTCAAGCCCTGCACACCTTCATAAATGATAAATTAACCTTCCTCAGGGTTCTTGCATTACTACACATTCACAGGATCCTGAGGAGCTGGGCTCCTTCTTTTGCATTTTTCTCTCCAAGAGGTTTCTCAGGTCACGGGTACCCCCTCCTCCTTCTTCTTCTAAGACAGGTGCTCTTGGGGTCTCTAGCGCGGGGCTCTCATCATCTGGTTCCAACTCATCATAAAACATTATTTCCACAAAGTTTACCTCTCCTTGGCTGAAAGGGTTATGGTTGGCAAGGATCCTTATGGGCCTCCCACTCAATCTTCCTTTAACACATTGATGGTACGTGGATGGAATAAGACGGTGCTTATAGAGCCATAGGCGTCCCAACAACACATGGTAGGAAACTTCTGAATTGATCACATGAAATCTGGTCAGGGCTACTATTGGCCTTACTCTTAAGGCCAGCTGCACATATCCCTCAGTTGATTCTGTTGACCCTCCAAATCCTATTATCTCTATGGGAGCCCCTAGGATCCTCCTGCCAGTCAGACCCACGGTTTCTAGGGTACTTAGGGCTATAAGGTTGAGTGACGCCCTTGTATCCACTAATGCTCTTCTAACTAGGACACCATTTATGGTGACCATCAGATAAAGGGGTCTGCAGTGGTCTGGATGCTCAACTTCCATATCCTCATCAGTGAAAGTTATTGCACTGGTTGTTTCCAAGTAAGCTCGACTAGCATGGGATTCTGCTGTGAAACACTCCATTCCTGAATCTGCTCTTATACTCATGCGGGACTCTGTGGCCACCCTTCTTACTTCTGGCCCAAATCCCAACTAGTTGAATAGCGATCTGAACTTAGGGTTCTTTTGGAGAGTTCTGATCGTGCTTGGATAGAAGAATCCTTCAGATTCCTCTGCTTCCGCCGAGTTCCCATGGATCACTACAACCACCACCTCCTTCCCCTTGTGGTTGGGTAAAGGGTTCCTTTGTACTTTGTGTTCCTTTGTACTTCGGGCTCCTTTTGAGTAAGCTCCAGGGTTCCCTCTCTTAACTTTTTGTGAAAAAGTCTACGGAGGGTCCAACAGTCCTTGGTGGAGTGCTTGACATAGTTATGAATCCTGCAAAATAGAGGATTCTTCCTTTCTTTTTTAGTTGGTGGCCTAGACACATTAAACGGCCTGACAATCCCATCTCCAATCCATTTGTCCAAGACATGGTTCAATTCTTTTGCAGTACATGGGATTACTGGTGGTTCCTCAAACACTTTCCCCTCAGGTCTCTTCCTTTTTTCTCCAACTAACTTTGTTATGGCCTGGGGTATTGGCACCCTCTTTGTTCTCATAGTCTGCGCCGTCCTTCTAGTTCTTTGCAGCAGGTCAGCAAAATGGGTTATGCATAAATTTTTGAGGTTGAGCTTGTAATCGAAGAGCATGTTGGATATGCAGGTCTCCACGAGCTCTTTTTCTTCATGGTCTCCATAACAGTCTAGAGACACATCTTCAAATCTTTTGATGAACTGGACAGGATCCTCTCCAAGCCTTTGCCTTACCATCTAAAGCCTTTGAAAGGTGACTTTGTCCTCACCTAGATAATATTTTGCATAGAACCTCTCCATCATTTCGTCCTAGGTCTTAATGGACCCAAGCCTCAGTGTGGTATGCCATGTATATGCTCTGTCCACTAGGGACTTAGGAAACTCCCTTAGACACAGCTCTCTATCCCCTACGTAAGGGCCCATAGTGTGAATAAACCTACTCACGTGTTCCACAACACTTCCATTTCTTCCATCAAATGGATGGAACTTCGGGGGTTCATATCCTTTGGGATATGGCTTGCCAAGGAGCTCTGGTGGGAATGGGGGATCCTAAGAAAATTGCTTAGGGATCCCCGAGAGTTTTTCCCTTCCCTGCTCCAAAAGGGCATTGACATCTGCCAGCGTTAGGTATTGGGGGTTGGCTCCCCCTCCTACTGCTGACCCTCCCTCTGGTTGGGCTCTGTCCTGGTTGACCACAGGGGGGACATTGTCCCTGATTTCCTATGTCCAGCCCTCTTTAAGGAGGTGAATTTCTTGCTGCAAATCCTTCAGCATTTCTACCATTCGAGCCATGGGGTCTGGCTCCTGCCTTGTGCGCCTTTGTCTTGATACGACCTTCTATTCTACCAGGGGCACCTCGCCCCTCTGTTTGGAGGCCACTTCATTTTCTCCCATGGGCTCAGAGGCCTTAGGTGGCGCATTGGTACCTTTGTTGTTCCTTGGTCTTAGAGCCATGCTCTACAAAGGGACTGCTTCTTCCCTCTCCTTTACCTAGTCCCCAGTGAAGTCGCCAAAATGTGAGGGTCACTTTTTGGACAGTGTTCAGGCCCAAGCTGAAGCGAGGACCCCGAGCCCTTTTGTTGTAGTTTGAAGGGACTGGGCTTGGTTCACCGCAGCTAAATAGGCTGTTTACAAACCAAGTAGTGCATAGAGCAAGAATCCTACAATACGTACATACTAGCAAGCAAGAATATATGTATTTAACAGCAAGAAAAACAGGAAAGGAAAAACAATGTAATAAAGAACACGCAAAATTAATGTTAAGGATCCTCAAATCAGTATGAAATATTTCATTATTTTTCTTAATTGTGGATAACAATGTGCTCACTAAGACGTGTTACAAGGTCCAAATAAGCTCAAAAATTACAGACTTAGATGGCTATCTAAGCTTCTAAGACTTGCAAAGTTTGAATCCTTTTGAATCCAAGTATGTTCTATAGTGGCACCGAGCGATATTTCCCTACTTTCTTTGAGTTCTTGGCAGAGTTTTCCCAATAATTCTGTTGTGATTTACTATTACTGAATGCCCCTTCAACGTTGGTTGTTTCCCCTTTTATAGTGTCACTCTAGGGCTTCGGGGTACCATTGATTCCTCTCTTTTGCTTCCCTGGGTACTAGAGCCCGTGCTGTGCCAGTCACTCAAAGGGTTGGTCCTTTCCTTGTTCCTCATGATTTTCTCCTTTTGGTGTTGCCTCCCTGAAAGTCCCTTGTTGACTTTCCATTCTGAGGTGTCCTTTGGGAACTGACCTCAACTTTTTGGCTTTTTCACCTTTTCAGACTCAGCTTTTGGCTGTCCTTCTTCTTGTCATTTTTCTCAAGTAAGCGGAATCCATTCTTGTTGGGTTAAAGGTTTTCCCAGCCACTTCCCTTTATAGTTCTTCGTTCTAGGTTCCCTAAAGTACCACCCCCCTTGTTCATGAATGGTTACTCCAAGCCTTCTGGTTCCCCGCTGCGTCACTGGGTGCTTGAGAAGGACACATCTGTCCTTCGTTCCTTGTGTTTTTTGGTACTTTCTTTGAGCTGTCTCAATTCCACCTCAGCTGTGCTGCATATCCTGAAGATCTCGAGCCCTTGGCAACCTCTGGGGATCCCAGCCTAGTTCTTTCCACTGGACTCTCTTTGATCATCTGATCTTGACAGGCTGGGTCTTTTCCTTCTTCCCTTTGTTTCATGGGCCCTAAGGCCTGTCCTTTCATGGATTTTGGGCTTCAAATCTTTTGGGCTTACCATCCTTTTCCTTTGTGGTGAGCTCAACCCTTTTAATATTACTTTCTATGGGGTTGGCCCATTGTGCTATTTTTTGGGCCTTGATGTTATGATTTTTTAGACCTCAACAATGTTCTATAAATGTCTTAATCTATAAATTAAGACATTTTTTGTTGGGTGATCCAACGTTCTTGAGCTTTATTCCCTTGATCATTCACCTAACCTTCTATACCTACACTTTAGTATCAAACAACTAACTGCATGCACATAGCTTAACTAGTAAGCTTGAAACCTAGTAATATTGGTAAATATTTTAGGGGCTAATTAATAACCACACCATAAGCACCTTTACATTAATGTCTTCCAAATCAAGTTCGATATGCTTGTATTTGCTACTTCTACTACTTGTATCAGGGATTAGGCAGTCTCATACTGGATTGTCAAGACTCTTCTTGGCTTCCCTAGTGAATTACCCTTTAAACTTGAAACTGGCTATGCGCTATTAGTTTCTAGAGTTAAGACTATATATCTTAATTTATTTTCTAAAGATTTTATAGAGAACAGGTTAATTGATTGGTGATGGTGTTGATGGGAATTTGTATATAGATTGTTAGGACATATGTGAGACTTGTTAGAAACATATGTTATGTAAATTGGTTAATCATTTGACAAAACACACTTTACTTGTAATTGGGTAGATCTAAGATGGGTTTAGTATTTCAAGGAACAAGAGTTCAAATTTAGTATTGAAGCCATGCAAATTTGTCCAAGAAACAACTGAAGAAGTGTTGTTTATTAAAACTAGACAGATAGCTCGACAGATCATATCTATTGGGGTTTAATACTGATGCTTGACAACAATTCGACAGATAGCTCGACAAATCATATCTATCGAGGTTTAATGCTGATGCTCGACGGCAGCTCAACAAAAGCTGTATCTATCGAGAATTACGAAATTCAGATTTCCAGATCTGATTTCACGCATATCCATGTGTATTTGTGTAGGGTTTCTTTTCTCACAACCCTAGACATATATAAGGATTATTTTAAGGGCCGTCAAAGGGATGCAAGGTGATGCAACTTGATGCAAAATGATTATACATGCATATTGTGACTGGAGACAATTAGCCTTAATTCATCTTCCTCTCTGTAGAAGTTACTGCATCTTTGCGCCAAGGGTTTTGTAACCAATGAGCCTCTTGATCTTCATTGTTGGATGAACTAAAGAACTTTGTAGGCAACATCTTCCTCAAGTTGGTGTGTTAGTCACATATTGGGATCCGTGCATCATTGGTTAGTCACATACTGGGAGTTGTGCATTGAAAGGAGAGATTGTTGCTACATTACAAGTCCAATTCGGTATTGGGGTAAGAGTTCAACTGTAGGTTGGTATTAGGTACTAGGATTCCTTTTACTTGTAACTGCTTGTTTTAATGATAGTGGATTCTCAGGAATGGTGACCTTAAATTCACCCGGTGAGGTTTCACCTCGATGGTTTTCCTCATTAGTAAACAAATCACCTGTGTCAAATTTATTTTCTGCTACATTTAACTTGGTGATTTGTTTGTACTACCATGCTTATTACATGTAATTGAATCTAATTAATTTCACTTGACTAATTAGTTTGATTAACTAAAGGGGTCCATACATTCTTAGCCTATAAAGTGGTATCAAAGCCAATGTCACGAGTTTAAGTCACGGGAGTGTCATTGTGGGGGAGAGATTGTTTGGGGGGGGGGGGGGGGGGGGGCACAATTTGACTCCCTACAATCACTCTAAAAATAGGCCCACATGGCGTGATGTCGAATGCCATAAAAGATTTAAGTGTGTCTTCCGCATCACCAATTGGTTTTGAGGTGGAATGGCACAACTCACGGTCCAACAAGTTTTGCTTTCTTGTTTTGAGTCAGTCTAGTTTTATGTTTTGTTGTGTTTAACATGTTTTTGATTGTTTGTTTTCAGTTTTGCTTTATTTTTTGTTTTTCATTAAAAAAAAAAAAAAAAAAAAAATTTGAAAATTGAAAAACCAGAAAAATACAAAAACAGTGTGTGTGTTTGTGTTCATTGGTACTTATGTACCTTGGATGGCCATTGAAACAAAGTTTTCTAAATCTTGTATCTTTTGTAGCTTAGATGAGCATCTAAATGCATAACTCAGTAAGTGAGCTTTATGGCTCGTGTTTGTGATGAGTACGATTAAGTAATTTCTTATACTTAACACTCATATCACTCTTTTTGACGAGAATGACTAAAAATTCCTAAGAGAAAGGCATAAATAACCATCTCACCACTGAATCCCGCCAATCATGTATAACATCTGTGTGCTTCGGCATAGTAAAATTGTGATATTTGTGGCTTAACATAATTGGGTATTTCTTTTTTCTCTCTTATATGCCTATGCATGATATGCTCAAAAAGAAAAAGAATATGCAAAGAAATCAAAAGTAAAAAGAATCAAAATGCTTTTAAATATGGTTGCAAGCGTGTTTCTAGAAGATGTGAGAGTTATAGGATGTACCCCGAAGGTGATAGTCCCCATCAAGCAGTTATGATTGTGTGTGAGAGTATGTGTTTTTCTCATATCTCAAATCGTCATAATATGAGACACTTATGCACTCTTGCTATGTTTTCACACACAACACGTAAATTTTTTGCTACTTTTGATACATGTGCAGGTACAATGTGATTTGGCCATCACAAGGAATACATGTGTTAATGTATGCTCACTAAACTGTCATAACCTTTTTTTTGCAATATAAAATTGGTTAGACTTGTTTAGTATGTGTATGCGTTTTGGATCATGAATGCTTTGCATTTTTTTGTTGAGAGATGTTTTTGAGAGAGCTTAACATGTTGATTAGATCTATGGTTGAGTAGTTTTCTTGTTGCATTCATCCTTATATGTTTTTCCACTCTTCAAAAAACTCATTTTCTTCAAGCTCGACAGCTTCTCAATAGATCCTCAATATATTCTTATCTATCGAGCCCCTTGGACTTCCTTTGTCAATAGAAGTTAGCGCAATTTCGATCAATCGAGCTTTCTGGAATTTGTCTCAATAGCTTCTCGATAGCTTCTCGATCCATCGAGGTACTTCTGCCGTTGACAGATCCTCGACAGCACCTCGACAGATTCATATTTGTCGAGATTTAGTGCTCGACAGATCTCAATAGCTCCTCAATCCATCGAGATGCGTTTTTCTATATATAGCTGAAGTGCGATCGAGTTTTCTTTTTCTCACTTCTCTCACGACAGAAGATCCTTCTCTCTCACTCCAAACACTTGTCTTTCACTCCTATCTCTCAACCCACGTGTTTTTCGGCCTAGATCAAGCCTTAATCCTTTGGTAAGTGTTCTTAAACCCTCATTTTCATGCATTCATGCATTTTAGACCTAGGTTTTTGTGGTTTTTGAAAATTTTTGGGGTTTTTGAGTTTTTCTTGAAAGTTTTGGGTTGAGTTTTGTGTATTTAATGATATATGATCATGCATTGCATTTCATTTGCATTTTAACAATGTTTCATGCATTTAGATGTGTGTTTGATTATGTTGAAATGCGTGCTGGTAGGTTTGGATTGGGTTTTACCCATGATGTATTTATTTTTACACGTCACATGTTCATGCATACGTATTATCTCTTTTCTTTCTTTTTTGTTTTGTTGGTGATGTGTTTTCTCTCTTTCTCCCTCTCTCTCTCTCAGATAGACTGCACACGGCACCTAAGCGCAAATCTACTCCGGCTTGGAACCCTCCTAATTCTGGGTCTTCTTCTTCTAATTCTACACCCCCTCTTCACGTTCGGTTTTGTGATGGGAAGGCCCAGTAGGACTTCCTTGAGAACTTTCAGAGACGTGGCGTTCATCTGGAGCGCCATGTCATTCTGTCGGACTTTTTTGACACTTCTCTACCCGGTGTCATTAAGACTCGGGGATGGGAATCTCTTTGTGAGATACCCTTGAGGTGCCCTATCATGTTTATACAAGAGTTTTACTCCAATATACATGGTATCGATACCTCTGTATCTCAGTTTGCCACGACATTCAGAGGTACACATATAGTAGTCACTCTAGATCTTATATCCGAGATACTACATGTCCCGAAGGTATCACATCCTGATTACCCCGGTTGTCAGGGTCTGAGGACTGTGTCCAAAGACGAGCTTCTGTCTCATTTCTGTGAGACACCTTTTGTATAGGGTGAGCATCAAAACACCCCATGCTCATGCTTTGCAAAAGGTCCAAGATTCTTTAATATGGTGATGACATTTGTTCTTACTCCATTGTCTCACTATAACTCTATCACAGAGCCTCGTGCTTGATTTTTGTTGTCCCTCTTAGAGGATCTTTCTATTGGCTTCCCCACTCACTTCATCACTTCCGTCATTGATGTTTATCAAGATACGGTGACCCGTGATAAGCTCATTTTACTTTCGACTATCACGCGGATTTTTCACCATTTTTTTTTTTAATCTCTATTCCTGATTCTCCCTACTACACTATCATGGGTGCCATCAGAGCAGCTTCTGTTCAATGGAGCGAGGCCCAGCTTTGACCGAAGCAGCCAAGGATGGAGACGACTAATCCTCCAACCTCCACCATTCCTTCCACCTCCAGTCCTTCTTCTTCGAGTGGTGGTGTGACTCTCGAGGCCATCATGGCGCAGCTTAAGAGAATGGATGCTCGCCTTGCCACTCTTAGTGATGAGTTGTGTCAGGTAAACACCCGTGTCGGTCATATTGCACGACGATAGGCTCATCTCGGTGGTTTCCCCGTTTCTCCCTCTCCTTCTCCCGAGGCTTCGGCAGATGAGGACGGCGATGATGGTGCTGATGATAATGATGAGGATGAGGATGCGAGCTCTTCCAGTGATAAGGAGATGATAACCTCTTAGTGACTTACCCTTTGTCATTTGAGACAAAAAGGGGGAGAAGTTTTGGATCATGAGAGTAGTCTTGTTGTTAAGGGGAGAGTTAGTATAGGAAATTTTTTATTAGGGGGATTGTCTATTTTTTTTTAGGGATGTAGTGAGGATTTTATGTACTTTTCTTTTCTTTCTCTTTAGTTACATTATCCTTTTATACACCGGTCTTGTGACCATTTTTTTATGACATACATTGTATTTATTTTCATATACATATGATGATGTATGTTGTTTCTCACCTATCTCTCCATGTGTTGTTTCTTTTCTATCTTTATACATATGTTTCTTTATGTATGTAATCCTTTATTTCTATTTCACACTAAGATGCCCTGATGAGTTTTGTTTAAAGTGTTTCAGAAAGACAGGTTGTGAAATCTACCATGCCATGAACTCTTTTCTTGCAAAGTTTTTTAAGAGTTTGTGCTAGGGTTAGATTTTATTATATTCAACAAGTGGTTATGAGTTTAGTGATTTAAGACTTCTCTCATAATTCATTTGTTTGTTAAGATTTTGTCACAAATTGCCAAAGAGGGAGATTGTTAGGACATATGTGAGGCTTGTTAGAAACATATGTTATGTAAATTGGCTAATCCTTTGACAAAATGCACTTTACTTGTAATTGGATAGATCTAGGATGGGTTTAGTACGTCAAGGAACAAGAGTTCAAGTTTAGTAATGAAGCCATGCAAATTTGTCCAAGAAACAAGTGAAGAAGTGATGTTCATTAAAGCTCGATAGATAGCTTGACAGATCATATCTACTGAGATTTAATGCTGATGCTCGACAACAGCTCGACAGAAGCTATATTTATCGAGAATTTCAAAATTCAGATTTCCAGATCTGATTTCACGCATATCCATGTGTATTTGTGTAGGGTTTCTTTTCTCACAACCGTAGACATATATAAGGATTATTTTAAGGATCGTCAAAGGGATGCAAGGTGATGCAACTTGATGCAAAGTGATTATACATGCATATTGTGACCGGAGACAATTAGCCCTAGTTCATCTTCCTCTCTATAGAAGCTACTGCATCTTTGTGCCAAGGGTTTTGTAACCAAGGAGCTTCTTGATTTTCATTGTTGGATGAACTGAAAAACTTTGCAGCCAACATCTTCCTCAAGTTGGTATATTACTGGAATCCGTGCATCATTGGTTAGTCACGTACTGGGAGCCGTGCATTGAAAGGAGAGATTGCCGCTACATTACAAATCCAATTGGGTATTGGGGTAAGGTTCAACAGTAGGTTGGTATTAAGTACTGAGATTCCTTTTGCTTGTAACCGTTTGTTATGATAATAGTGGATTATCGGGAGTGATGACCTTAAATTCACCTGGTTGGGTTTTGCTTCGGTGGTTTTTCCCATTCGTAAACAAATCACTTATGTCAAATTTATTTTCCGCTGCATTTAACTTAGTTGGTGATTTGTTTGTGTTACCATGCTTTATTGCATATAATTGAATCTAATTAATTTCACTTGGCTAATTAATTTGATTAAGTTACCAAAGGGGTCAATACATTCTTGGCCTATCATAGATACATTAGTGTTGGTGAAGGGGAATTCTTCTACTATTTTGTCAAATCGGAAGGGAACCCGGGAGCTAATCCTCTCTTGCTCTACATCAACGGAGGCCCTAGTTGTTCTGCTTTGAATGGATTTTTTTACCAGATTGGTATGACTTTCTTCTTCCTTTTCTCTTTGCATCTAAGTAACCTTACACTAATTTCATACTTTATTGTAGTGACTACACTGACTAGTGAGTGAATTTTCAGTAAATTACATGTGCCAAGAATCCAGAAAGATTCTTGAAGAAATCACACGTGATAAGGAAAGCATAATAAATAGAATAAATAAAAGAACAAAAAAATACTTTTTTATTTATTTATTTTATACGAACACAAATTTCTTTAAAGTTGATAAGAATTGCATGCTAGGAAATATCGAGTTCTTATGAAGAAACATATATATTATTAAAGATTATAAAATAATGTGAAATAAATTAGTGAAATTATCTTTGAATTTCTTGGAATTTTTGATAATTTAGTTCCTTGGAGTAAATTTTATTAATAATTTTAATATACTTAAAATGAGTCACGTGATGAAATAGCTTAAAATACATACTTTAAGACACGTAGTGCAACCAACTTATAAGACCCAAAACTAATTTATTACTCATTAAAACAAAAATTTATTGTAGATTGTTGAAATTATAAAAATATATATAATGAAACCTTTTTAGAAATTCTTGGGATTTGGCAATAGAATTCCTCTTATAGCAACTATGACTCTCTTTTTTTTTTTTTTTGGGTACTTAGAGCAAGGAATTCAATACCATACCATACCGAGTGATGATGCCGAAAACCACCAGTGAGTCACACGGTCCTCACGTGCTCGAAACGACACCTGCGCAACAGAGAAAAAAAGACGACCTTATAGAGAGCACTGGTGTGGTACTGGCCAAATACCCTCCGAAGGCCAAGTTAGAGAACTTTTGCAACTCTAGAGTGCCAGAGCTGGGGGAAAATTATGCGTATCTTGGTTTGTGAGGGTTTTGAGATTTTTATAGTAGCCTAGGGTTGACACTCGTTCCTTGGCTAAGAAGATGTTTCCGTGTGGGAGAGATTCTCTTTAATTCGCGTATTTTGTGGAATCCTTTCTTTATAGGAGTCTTCTTGATTAGGGTTTATCATGGGGCGCAAGGTATACTCATACGTGGGGCCCAAGTAAAAGACATGCTGGACCCATCAGCTTCATCCCGTCAACTTCCCATTCCGTCTATGCCTTCTGGTCATCTCGTCTAGGCATAGATGATCTTGAAGCGCACTCATCAGCCTCGGGAAGGAACATCAACTTTATGGAATCATTTACAGGTGCGTTAGCAAAGTGTTCAGATACAATAGGTCCATCCCCTAGACCTCAAGAATTACCCTTATTACCAGCTAATATGGCCGGTATTTTCCCTACTGGACTCCCATGTTGCCGATCTCCTCCCTCTTCTCCTTCGATAAGACCCAGAAGGCCAAAAACCTCTTTCTTTAATTTTGTTCAAGTTTGGCTTTTAAGTTTATTTTGGTTTTGTCCTCTATGCTTGACCCAACATTACTTCTTCCAAAGTTTCAAGTTCCAACTTCAAATTTTGAATAAAATAATTTTATATTTTGCTTTATTGTTTTGTGTGTCTAACACCAACTAACGTGAAGATCAATTCAAACTCTACCCTTTTTCTAAAAACTTTTATTTTTTAAACTTCAACTATGGTACACGTACTACGGAGTACACCAAAATAATATTAATGTCTAATGGATTTATAATTTTAGTAATAATAAATAAATAAAATCTACTACCATGTGTCATCTAAAAAAGGTTTGTATTATTAATATAAATGTATAATGAATTTTAAAAAATTAACTTTTTAACTAAAACTTAAGAATAAAAATATTTTATAAATTTATAAAAATATTTAATAAATTGTGTGGGTTTTGACTTTTACCAACAATTGTGTGTGTATATATAAATATAAATATATATAATTAGCGATAATCCCGAAACAATACACCGGTATTAACTGGTATTGAAATATTTCGTTTCTCTGACTAAACTAAAATGGCTTCCGGAATGGTATTAACTCCTTTGACTTAGAGTGCCCGCCTCTCATGACATAAGGAGAAAGGAAAAAAAGGGAGGGGGGGATAATAAAAATTGAAAAAAAAAAATTCCATTTATCAAAACAACGTTTAAGATAGAATTTTTATTATATTGTATATAATAAAAATGACAAAACTTAGGTATAGTACTTTAGGTGCTGTTCATTAGGCTTTCCTCTTAAGATTCAGTCATGTGGTTACTTAACTAAAAAATACACTTCCATTCCATGAGAAAAAATCCACATGGCAGAATCTTAAAAGAGAAACCTAAGGAATAGCACCTAAGTACTGTATCTAAGTCTTACCCTATTAAAAATATGATTTACACACGAACTTATATAATATTTAATTTTATTCTAAATTTTTTGGTGATAAATGATAATAGCTAAATGATTGATAGGTCATAGGTCTTTAACCTTTTTTTTAAGAGAGTTATATGGTGTCCACTTCTGATGATAGTCTTTTATCATTATTCCAAGATACCAATCGGTTATTGGTGTATGTGCTCCAGGTCCCTTATTCAAGATAAAAAACTTTACGAGTTGAACTAACTGGAATCCACAAATAGATCTTTAATTTCATATCTCATTTAATGACTTTTGGTGTCCCGATAAATTGTGGTGTTTTCGTCGCCCCATTTAAATGCTGACAAAAATTTTCAAAGTTATTTTAGTGCTCGTTTGTTTCCACTTTTTCAGCCCAAAAAGCCTGTTTTGAAAAAAGCCAATGTCCAAAGCCCGTTTGGCTGAGACCAAAATGCAACTTTTTGGAAAAAGTTGCGTTTTGGGTTTGTGAAGAGAACGCGCAGGATGGGAAAGGAGCTCAGAGCTCCATTTTGGAAAAAGCCCATGCGCATTGATTTATATCCGTTGGACTCACAGGGCAATTACCAAATTACCCTTTGATAAATCAAAAGATAAGCTTCACACCATTCCTCATTCCTCTCATCTCTCTGCTCTGCCCTCTTAATAACAAATTTCCAAATCCAAATACAAAAAAATCTATAACAAATTCCCAAATTAGCTAAGGAAAAAAAAAAAAAAATCAATCCCTTGCAAATTAGGATTCCTCAAAATGCAAAACAAAAAAACATCAGAATATAGAAAAATCTTTCAAATGGAGTTTGTACCCATCTACGTTTGCTCTGCTCTGATCCAATCTTCCCGATCTGAATCATCTCGTTTGTAAGTGGTTGAATTTAGAGAAAAAGAAAAGAATCAAGAAGCTCAGGGTGAAGAATTGCATGGGTGTTGCAGACGAAGTGCTTAGAGAAAAGGGAGGAAAAAAAAAAAAAAAGGAGAGCTGGAACGTTCTGGAGTTTGGAGGAAGTGGTAGGGATAAAAAGAGGAAAGAAGTAAAAAAAGAAAAGTGTAAGGGTATGTGTGTGGAAGAAAAAAAAAGGAAAAAGAAGAAGAAAGAAATGTGGTACGTGTGTGGAGGGTAAAAAAAGAGGGAAAAAAAAAGGAAAAAAAAAAAAGAAGGAAATGGTATCACAATATTTTTGCAATACTTTCATAATAAATTTTAAGTGGTAGGTTATTATTAGCTAATATTGGTGTAAAAAAAATAATTTTTTTAGAAAGAGAAAAAAATAATTTTAATAGTACGTTTAAATTAAAATCGGTATCAATTTTTATCACAATATTTTCACAATAAATTTTAAGTGGTAGGTTATTATTAGCTAATACTGGTGAGAAAAAAATAATTTTTTTAGAAAGAGAAAAAAATGATTTTTTTAGAAAGAGAAAAAAATAATTTTAATAGTACGTTCAAATTAAAATCAGTTTCAATTTTTATCACAATATTTTCACAATACTTTCACAATAAATCTTAAGTGGTAGGTTATTATTAGCTAATATTGGTGGCCAAAAAATAATTTTACAATATTTATTTAAGTATGAAATAAACTCCCTTATATATACATTGTCCTTTTTGATAATTTATCCCTCAAACTGCCACTTTTATAAGTGCTAGCCAAACACTCAGTTTTTTCAAAAAGCACTTTTTAACAACTTTTACCAAACACTCAGTTTTTTGAAAAAACATTTTTTTATTATGCACTTTTTGAAAACTCCACTTTTATCAAAAAACACTTTTTCAAAAAACCCAACCGAACTCGCCCTTATATAACCCAGGAGCTAGGTTAAAACACCTACCTCTAGTATCAAATTGCTGCCAAGCTCTAGAAGGCAAAACAAGTTGACAAAGTTTAACAAACTTTGACAAAGGATTGACCAATACCTCTCTCTTCAAAAAGGCATATTCTATTAATTTTTAACATACTTCAGATTTTCAATTCCGACTAACAAAAGAGAGCTTTCATGACACTATAAGCAGATATAAATTATTAAAACTTGTATACAATAGTTTCAAGAAAAAAATTTTATATTTTTTTTATTAGTATTTTACCTAAATGTAATTTTTCTATTTTTTCCCCCAATTTTATTGTTTATTTTCAATGATATTGTAGAAAATTTTCATTCAACTTCCATGTTCACTCGTAGGCCCATTACCAACACTGATATATGAACCAAACATATGGACAAAGGTACGCAATTTAGTACTTCTACGATTTCTCATTAATTTCCATTATTCTAGACACATTTTCCTTCGAATCTTGCTTAAAGTGATAATCATAGTGCTTTTGCAGACAACCAATGTGTTATTTTTAGAAGCGCCTGTGGGTGGTGGTCTCCTATGCAACAATCTCGAAAGCTTGGAGCGCATCTGACACAAAAGTAGCTGCACAAGCCTATGAGTTCTTGAGAAATGTGAGTGTAATTGATGGTGAGAGCCAATTAAAATGCCTAATTGTTACATTTAGTTAGATATAATGGCTTTGTTAGCACCATTCATCTAAATAGTGTTCAACTCTTGTATGATGACGCTCTTGCTCTTCCACCTAAACCATTTAATTGGAGTAATTTTGATTTTACCTTATAAAGTTCCAAAATTTTGATCTACTCCCATAACGCTAGGTTTTGTTTGGATTTACTTGCTTTTGTCAATGCACCGTGCCTAACTATCCATTAGAGTTCAAAATTAATCAAAATAGACCCAAACATAAAGGGTGCAAAACCAAATCAATTACAAACATAAAGGTGTCATTGGGGTGCCAATTTGACATTTAATGAAGGGAAATGTTAATGGATGCCCTTAGGGCAATGATTAACAATTTATTTAAAGAAAGTTTTTATGGGAAAAGAGAAAAAAAAAAATAATATTTTGATAGCTTTTTTCATTTTCTATAAAAGTGGTGTCAAAACTTTCCTAAAATGGATTATTAACCATTTCCTTAAGAGCACTCATTAGCATGACCCTTTAATGAAATGCCAGACATAGTGTAATGATGGAAGAGAGCAAATCCAAACAATACCTAACTATAGGAGAGTGGATCAAAATTTTGAAAAATCAAGAGGCGAAATTGAAATTATTACAAAGTTTAGGAGTATAATTTGCAATTTAGTAGAACTATTAAGTTTGGTGCATGGGATTTGAGATGAATTTAGCAAGAATTTGATTCGAAAAATGAAGTGTTCTATATTTCTTTAATATTGAGTCTATGCTAATGCTCATAGGAGTAGAGATGGAGGCAGGACTTCAAGTTAGGGGGGCAGAAGTATAAACAAAAAGTAAATAAACAAATTATTGTTTCTTAATACATTACAATGCAATCATTTATGAAAAAGGAAACTCGCCGTGTGTCTTTGATGCTTGTGTTTGCTACTGGGTAAGAGCAAAATTATTTTGTTTAAAATTTTTTAAAGGAACAAGTTGTTTGTTTTGAATAAAATTTGTTGATTGAGTTTAATTTTTTTAGCTTTACTATTGCTAATTTTTGTTATTAAGCTAATTTTTTTAGACTTGTTAATTTTATTTGAAATTTTAGATCTACAAATTATTTTATGGCCTTTAGAATTAAGTGGAAACCAAGTGTAGTTTTTCAAAACCGAATTGCTAAA
This sequence comes from Quercus tomentella, assembly GCA_028535165.1. NCBI lineage: Eukaryota > Viridiplantae > Streptophyta > Magnoliopsida > Fagales > Fagaceae > Quercus > Quercus tomentella. The sequence continues at coordinate 26,779,110 of JAPQVY010000111.1, read as the reverse complement.
ATTAGTTCCATGGAAGGCAAGCATATTTTTATGGGAAATGCTAATGAGTGCCCTTAGGGCACTGGTTTATAATCCATTTTAGGAAAGTGTTGATACCACTTTTATGGGAAATGAAAAAAGTTATCAAAATATTAATTACTTTTTTTTTTCATTTCCCATAAAAACTTTCATTTATTTATTTGTCACTTTATTTTTGCAGAATTTTGATTATATTCTCTTTGACATATGGATAAATTATAAAAGTGTCCAAGATGCTGTTCATGTTCGACCGGTAAGTAATTCTTGATAGTACAGTACAATGACAAACAACAAGTTTAAGGACACAAATCTTTTCTTTTACAAAATAAACATTCACATCAACAATTAAAAAAGAAATTGTGAATATTTTAAGTATACTATCAATGAAAAGCAAATGGGTGCTAAATAAGTAATTCTTGATAGTTCAATACAATGATAAACAAGAAGTTTAAGGACAAATTTTCTTTTACAAAATAACATTCCCATCAACAATTAAAAAAGAAATTGTGAATATTTTAATACAATGATAAACAAGAAGTTTAAGGACAAATTTTCTTTTACAAAATAACATTCCCATCAACAATTAAAAAAGAAATTGTGAATATTTTAAGTACTATCAATGAAAAGTTGATGGGCGCTAAGCTGCTTGTATTGTGAGTTATCTCTACAGGGAACAATCAAAGAAGTTGAATGCTCTAAAATGTGTGAAAACACAAGAGCTATTTAGACCCTCAAATTAAAAATACAGCTCGATAGATTTTACTCTAACTTATACTAAGTGCAAAAAAGAGTAAATGCGAGCGTATAAACAAACAAACTATTCTAATCCATATTCATAATAACACAGCAATAAAATGAAAGGTAAAAGAGTAAGGAAGAAAGATGCAAACACAAAGACAACACAGCGATGTGTTATTGAAGAGGAAACCGAAATCCTCGGCGTAAAACCTCTCCGCCGCCCTCCAAGTAGTAATCGATCCACTAGACAATCAGTTGGGATACATGGGTTAGCAAGAGACCCTCCAAGCCTAATCTACCCGATGTACCTTAGTCGCGAGCTACCCGCGAAAACTCTTCAGTCTTCAATTTGCTTGAATCTTCACACTCTCTCTCTCACACACACAACCTTTACAATTAAATCCCACAATAAATACAGGATACAAAAGATTGAATAAAATTACAATCAAATTTGGCATGGAATAAAAGCCAACAAAACACATAGTTGTAAATTACAACTTTACAGAAGTCATTAGATGCAACATCACCTTGACCTCGGAGTACTCCTACAATGTCAAAGATGCAATTTCCTATCATAAAAATCTGACCAATTCAGGCTTGCAAATCCTAGTTTTCAGGTTCCAATCTACAAGATCACTACACTTAGTATTTATTTGTATTAATTATTACTTAAGATATTACTAATATAAAACCAAACTGAAATATAAGAATTAGTTACATAATTAAATTACAGCAATTTAAATTGTATGTGCCAGATAATTAATAATTTTATTCATATCTACAATTTTACTCTTGCAGTGGCGATCATGACATGTCTGTCACACATATTGCTGTTGAACAATGGATAAATTCTCTAGATTTGACAATTGATACTGAATAGAGACCATGGTTTGTTGATGGCCAGGTTGCAGGGTGAGTTTATAAGATATTATATCGGACATAAGCATTTTGTTTCCTTCCATTTTCTTTTTCCCACTTGCAACTAAGGCTTTATTGTTATTGTTGCTTTCTTATTGTTAATAATGTGTATATTATTCTCTAGGTACACAAGGAAATATACAAATAGTGGATATCGCTTGACATATGCAACTATAAAGGCAAGAAAAAGTAACTTAATTTTTTACTTCATTAAAAAATTTTCATTTATTTATGCAAGCAATTAATTAAAATAAAATAAATTAACATTAATTCTTTTAAATTTGTGTAGGGAGCTGGACACTCTCCAACAGAGTACAAACGCAAGGAATGTTATGACATATTCCATAGATGGATTCACTACTACCCTCTCTAGTTCTTTGCTTCAATTATTGCTTTTGGAGGAATGTCAAAGCATATTTTATTCCTAGAAATAAGTGTTAGGGTTTTAGGTCCCAGATGTCACAAGATTAATCAACTTTTAATAACGGACTTAACCCTAAATCTACTGCTACCTCATGTAGTACTTATTGGTATAACTGCACGAAGTTCGGAATTCACGGACTCTTCTATTATGGGTTATTGCATACGAACTCCCATATTCGCGACTTTGAGATTTTTGCTAAAATATTTGATCAGCAACTATGGTTATCTGATTGCAACAACTTTACTAAAAAATTGGATCCAATGTTTGCATGTAGTCTCTAGTTGTAGCTTTAAAAGGATTTGGAAAAACTTCAAACTTGTGTACATAACACTACCCTCTTGTGTCTTAAAGAATGTGCTCTAGGGTTTGTATTCATATGTACATAAGATCCATCAAAACCATACATGAAACGGCTGAGAAAAGAAGTTGAAATTTCATTCTACTCGAGTCTTGATTAGTCGAGACATGCAGTTCAATTGGTTGAAGTAAGTGACTTTCAACCTTTCAAGCCTGTAGTTGAAATGCAGTATTCTCGCACTCTATTTTTTGCATTCTTGAGTCTTCAGTTGTTCTAAACTTGATTTGTCTTGTTCCAAGGTTTAATTCAACACTAATCAACTAGACAAACTATGTTATAAAATGTTATGTTTTTTTGTGGTTGTCAATCTAAAAATATAGACTCTACAATAAGGATTATCATTCCTTTCATAATCTTCATTTAATGCACCAAGTGTGCCTTAAATGATTTCAATCCGAGTTCATATAGCTACTCATTGCAATGATGTTAATCCATGTTGCAATCTTGGTCTCCAACATTTAATATGTAATTCAAGACTAAACAATAATGAAAGATAAATATTTTTTTAGTTCTTGATTCAAACAAAATTCATTCTTTATGTTGCTCTATATTAATTAATTAATTTCAGTTCAATAGTATATCTCTCGATTCAAAATTATCTATACTATTTATAAGAGGATTACTCTCTTTAGACTGGATTTTTTTGTGGTTTAGAAATACCCCTAAACTTTACGTTTAACGAGGAAAAAACTTGAGAATAACTCGATAAAAATATATCTCTAACTCCACTTAAAATGCCTATAAAATAGGACATTCTCCTACTAATCCGTATCTTCAAAACAAACTTACCCAAATTATAAAAAATAAAAATAAAAATAAAAAAAATAAAAAAAAAAAAGAAAACCTCATTGCACATGCAAAGCGCATGTGATGAGGCTAGTTTTATATAAGTATATATAATGTCCCTCACAAGTTTTTAAATCGTCAATTTAAACCTCCAATCAAATCCAAAATGTCCAAGATTTAAATTAATATGATTTTGTAAGTTTAGTGTTCAAATTTGAAATTAGAGAAATTATAAGGTTTAATTTAAAACATTTAAAGATATACGGTTTAATTTAATTTGAAACTATCTTTTTAAATAAAGGGTTTAAAATATAATTTACCCCCCCCCCCCCTCCCAAAAAAATAAAACTATAGTTCAATCATCAATGATGCAAAGAAAACTTTCTAGGTGCGCACGTTTCAACAACATTTCAACCAACGTTCTTGAGCTAGACTCCCTGGTCATTCACGTGACCACCTTCCATACCTACAATTTAGTTCAAACTTCAAACAAATAACACCATGACTTCACTAATAGTAAGTTTGAAGCCTAGTTATTGTACATAATATTTTGGAGGCTAGTAGCCTAATAGCCAAACCACGTGCATGCACCTTGACAATGACTTCGGAAGCAAGTTCAGTATGCTTGCATTTGCTGTTTCTACTGCTTGTATCTGGCACTGCAGTCTCACACTGGATTGTCAAGACTCTTCCTGGCTTCCCTGGTTATTTGCCCTTTAAACTTGAAACTGGGTATGCATTACTTTCTTTTATTTGCACTGAATAATTTCTACTTGCACCAAAACTGGGTTTGGGTTAATTGATTGGTGATGATGTTGATGGGAATTTGTATATAGATACATTAGTGTTGGTGAAGTGGAATTCTTCTACTATTTCGTCGAGTCGGAAGGGTACCCGGGAGCTGACCCTCTCTTGCTCTACATCAATGGAGGCCCAGGTTGTTCTGCATTGAATGGATTCTTGTACCAGATTGGTATGACTTTCTTCTTCCTCTTCTCTTTGCGTCTAATTAACCCCACACTAATTTTGAAAAGTTTCGTGTAGTGAGCATTTGGAAATTTGTTGTAGCGGTAACATTTGTTCTTTTGATTGGTCTTGACACTATCTTTGGGCGCATTTGGCACCTATTGACGCATTTGGAAGTAGCTTGGAGAGACATGCACTTTGTTCATTTGTTTTGCCTCTAATTTGGGTCTAGCAATTGATGCATTCGTGGATTAGGATAAATCTTGTCATGGTGTATATATATGGTTGGGCACAAGTTACACTTAATGTAACTCGAAGTAATATTATATTATTCAATAACTTGTTATAAAATTCATATTTTGAAAATATCGCCGTTGAATTACATGTTCTATATATTCTTAACAATCATGCCAATTTTCATGTTAATTGGAATGAAAAATATAATTTTGGTCAGGAATGAAAATTTAATAAATAAACACCAATTTAAGTACCAAATATGATTTTTAAAAATTAAATGACACGACACGGTTTGACCACGGTTGAACCTCGGCCCGACCTCAAAAACCTTGAACCTCTCTCTTTTCTAATTCATTGAACAGTCCGAATTTGAAAACCATGAGTATAACTGACATTGTTTAGAATTACACTAGATATAATTTAAACCCAACTCTTACAAATTTTACTACAAAATAATTCTAAATTGATGTGACAATGTATATAATTAGCACTATTATAAGAATAAATAAATAAAATTTTAAATTACCTCTATGCCATTTGTGACATAAAATATATAAGGCTTATATAGGAAAATCCGTCATACTCATAGCATCATTCAAATATGTTTAAGAGTTAAAGACAATCTCAAACTTGATGACTTTAATGTTCGCCTGTAGGCCCATTAAAATTCAATATCTCTGATTACACTGGGGGCTTACCGACACTGCTATACGAACCAAACACATGGACAAAGGTACCAAGTGTTGCACAGCAATTTTTCATTCCTTTCCGTTATCTACATTTTATTTTCTTTCCACTCTTGCCTTATCATACTTTTTTTCTTTATTGATAATCCTAATGCTTTTGCAGACAGCCAATGTGTTATTTTTAGATGCACCTGTGGGTGCTGGTTTCTCATATGCAACAACCTCAGAAGCTTGGAACGCATCAGACGCAAAATTGGCAGCTCAAGCCTATCAGTTTCTGAGAAATGTGAGTGTAATTGATGATATATATATATATATATATATATATATATATATGTATATAAAGTAAATTAAAATGCTTATCGGTAATTTTAAATTGGATCTAATTGCTTTGTTAGCTCCATCATCTAAAGCATGAGTTTGGGTTTCAAACTTTCAATTAAAGCGAAGCTCTCAGCTTTAAGGCCTTAAATTTTATTCACTGCGGGTCCTATGTTGGTCCACAGCAAAGAATCTCCTTCGTAGTGAAAGCAGATTTCGTCACACGGGGCCAAAAATCTGCTACCGAATAATAGATTAATGGGTATCACCATCTTTGAAAACTGGAAATTTATTAAGTATTTTGGGAGTATAATTTTAGATTTAGCTTAATCTTATCCATGGTTTACGGGTCCTGCAAAACATAACATATTTCAAGTCGCCTATTGATCTGCTCAAAAAAAAATGCCAGTTTGACTATAATAAAGAGTAAAACGTTACTTTTTTATAATCATGAGTAAAACGTTACTTTTTTTAATATAATCGTTTATCAGGAAAGATAAAAGATAAAATAAAAACCTTTTTTGAATATAATCAACGTGCACATGGATTTGTCATGAATTCTTTGGCTTTTTTTTTTCTTCTTTCCTTTAATTTGTCTTTTTTCTAAACCTATTTGATTCCTTCTTTTTTTTTTTTTCCTTCTTTAATTTTTGTCTTTTTCTAAACCCATGTTTCCCTCGTTTTTTTTTTTTTTTTTTTATTTTTTTTTTTATTGGTTTTGTTTTTTAGTCTTTTTCTTTTATGTACTTTTCTCTCTCTCTCTCTCTCTCTCTCTCTCTCCCTCTCTCTCCTTTCACTTGGCAGTCTTGGCTCTTCAAAAAAACAAAAAATACAAAAGGAGTGACCTTATACAATTTTTTTTATACTAAAATGTTACCTTTTATTTTATTTAATATGGATATAATTGTAAATTTCTTCTCAACTGTTTTCCATCTTTCTGTTTATTTTATCTTCCCAACTAAACATAATTAAGAGAAAACTAAGGTTATGTTTAGTAACAGTTTTTGTTTTCTATTTTCAAAAACTTGTTTTTGGGAATATAAAGAAAAAATAATTTTCTTTTATTTTTGAAATAAAAAACATGTTTGGTTAGTTGAAATTAAAAAGATAGTTTTTTTAAGAAAAAAAATAGAAAATACTAAAATATGTTGTTATTAGGATTTGAACTCTAATACTAATTTATTAAATGAGACAAATTCATTAAATTAAATGCGTGTTTTCATTGACTTGAGTTTTGAGAACAGTTTTGATTTCTGTCTATTCTAGGTTGTCAAACAAGTTTTTTAGTCTCAAAAATAGAAAATTGTTTTTGAAAACAAAAAATAAAAGGAAAAAGCAATTTCCAAACATACCCTAAATATTTTCTGTTCTCCCAATTTTCTATCCCTTTCCGGCTTTCTATCCTTCCAATTTTTCACTTGTCTAACCAAACGGATCCTTAATTTTAAATTACAATGGATCCTTAATTTTAAATTACAAAAACATGAAATTTGAACATTTGATTTTTGATGACTAAATCTCTTTCATCCTCCCTTTACTTAGAGAATTATAAGTACGAATATTTTTTTTGTGGCACAGTGGTTGACGGAACACTCAAATTTTGTGAACAATCCGGTCTATCTTGGAAGCGATTCCTATGCAGGAATAGTCAATCCAATAATTGCCGAACATATCATAAACGGTAACTTATATTGATCACAAGTATTTGGTAAACTCAATATTAATCACAAACTCAAAACCCAATTCTTTGTTATTGATTTGCAGGCAACGAAGCAGGAATTGAGCCTAATGTGAACCTCAAAGTACACAATCTATTAATAGGATTTGAATTGCCTTCCTTTTTTCCTCTTTTTTAAATCGTTTTTCATTTTTTATTTTAATGAACATTAGAGTAAAATGTTCTGTAAAAAATTGCAAGGGACTCGTGCTTAGTTGCCCACATACAAGTATGGATCTCGAAGAAAGCACAAGAGTAATATTTGCTCACAGAATGGCTCTAATATCGGATGCAATGTATGAGGTAGTTAAAACAGGTTAACTAAATTAAGCCTTAATTCTAACTGCTTGGGTTTCATTTGCGTTACACATTTTGGCTCAAAACCTATCGTCTTCATAGTTGTTCTTGTTAAATATGCTGTTTCAGTCAGCCAAAACTAGTTGCAATGGATATTACGTCGATTCGACAAATGCAAACTGCACAGAGGCACTTGCAGCAATATCCCAGGTTGGATATGGATTATCAGATATGTTTATTGTAACATCATAGATTTTGGTAAACTCTATAAGCAGCAGGAATGAGTGATATCGTTAATATGAATATTTAGTGCATAGAGCTAGTAAATGAACCAGACATCTTGGGACCCAGTTGTGCTTTCATTTCACCAAATAAAGCAAAAGAAGGTGCTCAAGGAATTCTTAGAGATTACTCTGGAAATTTCATTCTACCATGGTCTAAGAAAACAGACTTTTGGTGCAAAGTAAATCTCTCTCTCTCTCTCTGTCTCTCACACACATAAACACACATTCTTGCAGTAGTTATAAATTCTCATTCATGCACATGTGTAAAAGACTGTACAATAGTGCAACTAATTTTATTTATTTATTTACTTTTGCAGAATTTTGAATATTTACTTTTGGACATATGGTTAAATTACAAAAGTGTCCAAGATGCTCTTCATGTTCGACCAGTAAGTGATTCTTGAGAGTTAAGTACAATTATATTTAATGAATCAAGAAGTTTAAGGATACAAATTTTTTTCTTTTACAACATAACCTGTCACATGAACAAGTAAAAAAGGAATTGTGACTACTTTGTGTACAATCAATGCTAGACTCGGATTATGAGTTAATCTTATCTTACCAGGGAACAGTTAAAGAAGTCTTTAGATGCAACATCACCTTAAACTCCGATTACTCCTACGACGTCACAAATGCCCTTCCCTATCTTAAAAATCTGACCAATTCAGGCTTGCAACTCATAGCTTTCAGGTTCCAATCAGCAAGTTCACTGCACTAAGTATTTATTATTATTAATTATTATTACTTATTAAAATAAACCAAACTCAAATATTGTTAGCCAGATAATTAATTAGACTGTCTGAGCCAGATAATTACTAAGTTTTTTGATAACTACAAATTTTATTCTCTCCTGCAGTGGCGATCATGACATGGCAGTCACACATATTGCTACTGAAACATGGATAAATGCTCTAGACCTAACAATTGATACTGATTGGAGACCATGGTTTGTTGATGGTCAGGTTGCTGGGTGAGTTTATATGATGTCCAACATTAGCATTTTTTCTCATTCAGTGTTAATGTTTTCTTATGGCTAATAATGTGCATATAATTCTTTAGGTACACAAGGAGATATACAAATAGTGGATACCGCTTGACATACGCAACTATAAAGGCAAGAAAAAGAACCTTAATTTTTCACTTCATCGATACAAGCAATAAATTAAAAGAAAATTAGATTGAATGGATTGTTTTATTTTGAATAGGGAGCTGGACACTCACCAGCAGAGTACAAACGCAAGGAATGCTATGACATGTTTCAAAGATGGATCCACTACTATCCTCTCTAGTTCTTTCCTTTCAAATATTGTTTTGGGAGGAAGTCTTAAAATAATTGGTAGGTTGAAGCGAAATGGCCTTTTGAGCAATAGTCGTTTTTGTTACGAGATACCCTCTAAAATTGGCAAATTCCTCCATTTAGATCTTGAAAACTACGATTTTGCCGTTTATGGTAATTTTTGTTTCCTTAATAATTTTTTATTCAAAAATCAGAATAAGATCCCGTTTATTTTGGGACGACCCTTAAGGTTATTAGTTTATGATTTTGCATTTAACTCAATTTTGCCATTTTTGGTAAATTTTGGTATTTTATCACCTAATTACATAATTAGTGCGAATTAGGATTTCAGATGTTTCCTAATTGTCCTAAGTTTTACTTTTTCAATATTTTATATGTTTTGTAACCGTTAAAGACAAAAGAACCTTAATTTTTCACTTCATCAATTCAAGCAATAAATTAAAAGAAAATTAGATTAAATGGATTGTTTTATTTTGAATAGGGAGCTGGACGAGAGCAGAGTACAAACGCAAAGAATGCTATGACATGTTTCAAAGATGGATCCACTACTATCCTCTCTAGTTCTTTCCTTTCTAGTATTGTTTTGGGAGGAAGTTTTCTAATATGTTTATCATAAATAATTTCAATCCAAGTCCATGCTGTGACTCATTGCAATGATATTAATCCTAGTTGCAGTTCCGGTGTCCTACATTTAAATATGTAACCCAAGACTAGATTGTAACAACATTAGCATCCGGGAATGCAAAAAAAATCTATTTTGTATTCTTAAATACCACTTTATCTATTTTACCATCTCATTTTACAATCCACCTAACATTCTGCTTTTTATTTTTAGATGCAACTCATCAAAATAATATAAACTACCCATCAAATAATAATATAATATAAACTCACTTCTCTCTCTTCCTCTCTCCCTGTCCATCAAGCTTCAAGCCCTTTGCTTTGCTCAAAAAAAAAAGCTTCAAGCCCACGGCCAGTAATCACCACCACCAGCAGCAACCCACCAAAGCCAGCAACCACCTAAACTCAACCCAACCACCAAAAGCTAGCCGCCGCCACCACCACCGAGACACCACAAAATCCTAAATTTTTATGAATATCCACATGAAAAAAACACATCTAATCCGAACTACATCAACACACTCCCCAGACATCTTACAATGAAAATCACACACAAAAAAAAAAAAAAAAAAATGTCAACAGCTCAGATCTAAACCCAAAGCCAGCAAAAAATAATAATAAAAGACAAGAAAAATATTTTCATAGGAGCTGATGGATATTGTTAGCAAATTTGGGTTCGTGGATATTGTTATGGATTTTTGTTGTTTTTTATTTTTCTTTGTCTTGGCTGGTTTCGGTTGAAAAAGAGAGAGCAAATCCGGGTTCGTGAGAGAGAAAGTGCGAAGGGAAAAATGGGTAGGGGGGTTAGATTGCTGGGTTGAGCGGCGGCGGTGGCGGAGTAACAGCAGCGAAGCATCGGTTCGAAACCCAGAACAACCAATCTTCAAGCATCGGTTTTCAAAACCCAGAATAACCTAGAACAAGCATAGAAGCATCTATCTAAATCCAATACCCAAGCGAGCAAAACCCAGAACAACCAATCTTCAAGCCGCCGTCGCTGTCGCCTTCAGTCTTCAAGCCTCTGCCGTCGCCTTCGCCGCTGCCATCGCCACTGAGACAGACTTAGCTAAGATGGATGGGAGAGATGACAGCAATGAGGGATTAAAGAAACGGTGGGCAAGAGACAGAGAGAAGAGAGAGAAAGAGAGGAATATTTTTTTATTTAAGCAGAGAGAAAATTAAAGTAGAGAATAAAATATATTATTTAGTTTTTACAACCGAGTTACAATAAGTTATAGTTTTTACAACCGAGTTACAATAAGTTATACAATCTTACTGTAGCCAGTCGGTATAATTTTTTAAGAATAAAAACTTGGACGTGGCATGTTTTTAAAAAGTTGGGTTGTAAAATAGCAATTGGGGATTGTTTACACCCCAATGCTAGTGCTCTAAAAGTATTCCCATCAAACATCCTAAAAAATTTAGCATTTATCATCTCAAAACATTTTTTTTTACAATTTTAACACCTCATTTTACAATATACCAAACATCAACCATTCTTTTTCTTTTTACAACTTCATTTAAATATTCTTTCTTTTAATATTTTTATTCATTTTTATTATTATTTCTCACTCTCCCTCTGCCTCTCTCTCCCATTATATCTTCATCTTTCTCAACTCGGTCTAGAAGCTTCTCCCACCTCCATGGCTTGAGCTTTTCACCTCTAACCACGGCACTCAACAGCATTAAAAAAAAGAAAAAAAAGAAACCACCAACCACACGGCCTCAACCCACAGCACAACCCACAACAACCAACCGCCAAATCAATCAACCCACACCTATAAGCCAAAGCCACCCCAATCAACTCATACCCACAACCATAAAACCACTCAAGGCAGTTGAAACCCTCCCACAACCCAGATCCGATTTTACAAAACCCACCCACTCATACCCACAACTCAAGGCTTGCGATGGCTCCAGTGAGGCGATCTTGAAGAGTGCGAGGCTTGCGGTGGCTCCGGCAAGGCAAACCGTCGCTATGAGAAAGAAGGAGAGGAAGAGCATAGAGATAGAGGGAGACGAAAAGCATAGAGAAAGAGGCAGAGAGAAACAGAAAAAGAAAAAGAAAAAGAGACTTGGAGAGAGAGAAAGAAAGAGACATGAGAATAAAAAACCATTTTTTTTAACAATCCAAGCGACAGTGAGCTTGTATTGATACAAGCTCACTGTAGCAGTATGCCAAAAATTTTGCTATTTGAAATCTTTGATGGAGTGGTTTTTTGGTGTTTTGATGGTAAAATTTAGCATATACCCCTTTTAGCATCCTTAATGGGAATGCTCTAATGAAAGATAACTATGTTATTAATTTTAGGTTTGTACAAATGCAATTCCTTAAGTTGCTTTCTATATTAATGAATTCATTTCAGACTCATATATATTGAATTACAGAAGAGAAGCCTTGCATATACTCTTTATATAAGATAGTAAGATACTCAAGATCACTAGAAGATTTTAAAATGACTTTGATAAAATATTATGTGTAGTCAACTATAATAGTAAAAATTTGAAATAATATCATATTAGAGCACTACCATCAGGTGTGCCAAATGCCAAATATTTGGCATTTGGCACACCAAACACCAAAAACCAATCCTCATCAGGTATTCCAAATCTCAAAAAATTTGGCACACCGCTACAGTACCATCTCAAATATGAGACGGTACGGACCGAAATGCTAAATTTTTTAATATTTGTTTATTCTACTTTTCTCTCTCTTCTCTCACCCGTGACCCATATCAGTCACTCTCTCAAGCCTCTCTTCCTCTTCACTGATCCTCCCAATCGGACATCTCAGCCTCTCTTCCTCTTCGCCAATCTTGCTCATTCACTCTTTCAGCCTCGTGCCGCCACCGACGTTCGATCTCTCCTCTAAACTTGCCGTTGATTACTCCTTTGGTCTCACCAGCGCTGCGGCCAATCTTAGTCTCAACATAGCCGCTAGTCTCACCAAACAACTCCTCACCCAGTTGCTGTTAATCGCCGAACCTTCTCTCCCTAAGCCACCACCAATTCACCCAACCTCCTCTCCTTAAGATCTCGGTCATGGTGGTTGTGGTGGTGGTGGTGGTGGTGGTGTTGTTGTTGGTTTTTTTTTTTTTTTGGTTGTAGCAGTGGCTAATATTGGTGGACGGTGGTTGATCTTATGGGGTGGTTGATATTGGTTGTGGTGGTTGATGTTGTGGTGTTTTTTTTTTTTTTTTTTTTTTTTTTAATTGTTGTAGAAGTGGCTGATATTGGTGGTCGGTGGTTGATCTTGTGGGGGTGGTTGTTGGTTGTGGGTTGTGGTGGGGTGATTTGTGGGCAGTGGGGTTTTAACGTGTAGGAGTTTTTTTTTTTTTTTTTTGGAGGAACAAAGTGTAGGAGTTATTTTAGATTATTTTAATATGTTGTATATATTATTTTAATGTGTTGAAGGGAAGAATAGAATATCTGATAAATGATGTATTGTAAAATGGTGTGTTAAAATAAAAAAAAAAAAAAAAAAAAAGGTTTTTATGTGTGAAAATGGCATTTGGAATACAATACCTGATGAGAACGCTCTAAGTAAGGGGGAGAAGCTAATCATAGAACAAAAAACTCAAAAAAGGAAGAAAAAAAAAGTTTCAACATGAAATAAACAAATAAAAATGTTGGAACAAAACTTTCATAAATCCAATCAAAGTAGGTGTCAATACCCCGTTTTGGTTCACCACTAAACAAAAGCTATAAAGCCCACAACTAAAGTATTGTACAAATTGATTATCAAAAAAAAAAAAAAAAAAGTATTGTACAAATTGCCACTAGCAGCCGCCCATACACTATACGGTCTAAGTTGGACCCTAGGCCTGTGCGACTACCAAGGCTTTACCTAGCTTGGTCTAACTTGAAAAAAAGCCTCTAAACTTTTCAGAATGCAAAGCCCACCCCATATATACGGTCCGTTTGGATACAACTTATTTTACTGAAAACACTGTAGCAAAATAAATTTTAAATGTGTGAATAGTGCCGTGGGACCTATTTTTAATATTTTTTCTGAATAAAATGGTTGTGGGTCCCATGAACAGTGCGTAAACAGTGTGTAAACAGTGCACTTTGTCTCTGCACAGTGAATCCATGTGCATGAACAATGCGGTTAATATTCATACATGCTAAAACAAAAAAAAAAAAAAACGTGAAACTCAAAACGCAGACGTGCAATAAGCCCAATCCAAACGGGCACATAGTGTATACGCAGTATACTTTGCTTCACAGCCACAATTTGCCCATGACATAGGGTCTGTTCGGATACCACTTATTGCTAAAAACTGAAAACTGAAAACACTGTAACAAAATAATTTTTAAATGTGTGAATAATACCGTGGGACCCATTTTTTAAAAAAAGTTGCTGAATATGGTACTTGTGGGTCCCATGAACAATGCACAGGACCAACAAGAAAAAACTCTTTCGTTGGGAAACATGCAAAATGCGCTTCCCAAACAAAGGCATAGTCATACCATGGTATTGCGTAGGATTTAGATCCCAATATGATGCTGGATGATTCTACCACAAGTTCAAATCAAACCATGGTTTTCACTTTCAAACCCAATCGAATGTTAACCATGAACTAGAGCCCAAACTGGTTTTTTAATGATAAAAACAGGCCTTGTCACGCCCCAAACCCTAAAGGGTCCAAAGCATGAGAAAGACGTCTCAAAGTACTTGTAGATTTTTCTTTTTTGACAATCCAATCCACATAAATCATATCAAGTACCAACATCAAGAATTATCATGATAATTCCATTGAATATACTCTCAAAGTAAGTCAGATCTCTAAGCAATAATTACAAGGATCGTTGGCCACAAAAGAATAGAGGTCTGAATAAATAATTACATAACATCAGCTTGTCCCATTAGTAGGAGTAAAGTCACAACTACTATAATATACAAAAGAATGAGTCAAGTCTATTCTAAGATGTACATCATTTAATATCTCCATTACAAAAGTTCAGCCTCCATCAGTAGTTAGTCTAACTACTATTAGCCACCAAAGAAAGTCGTCTCAAAAGATTGTTGCCTACTCTGAAAAATTTATAAAATAATGGAATGAGACAAAACCCAGTAAGTAGCATAATTAATGGGAGTGGGGGAAATGCAAGTTTCATTTTCAATAATAATAGTACGCTATGACAAGAATGATTTAATAATGAAACACAAAGTTTCTCAAAGTAAATACCTTGAAACTATATACTATAATCTGTGAGCACCAACAATATAATTTCCAAAGCCATAATATCTAACATAAGGTAATTTATCACAAATATACCACACTACCAAATAGACCGATCAGGGGATCCACTCATTCACAACTGGCATGATATTGTCCTCTCTGGTATGCAGACTCTTGGCCCCATGGACAACAACCTCACCCATACCCTCAAGGTTTTTCTCTCCCCCCATGGGCAACAAAGAGAGCGCGTCAAATAGAACCTCTCTTGCATGTGGTCTTTTGGCCCCATGGACAGTAGCCTCACCCACACACAATTAAGGAACCTCTTCCCCCCATGGGCAGCAGGGAAGAACGCGTCATCCAAAGTGAAAGGGCACTAACCTGAATTTGATTCTGTTGTCACAAAGACTACGGAAACCAAATCGAGTGATCACCGGGAAATCACACATGGCATGGTGTTAAAACCACATAAGGCTCACAGGTTACATTACTTTAAAATACATAATTTATATCCAGGTAGTTTCAGAAAAACCTTAAATAATCTATCCTCTACAAAGTTTGTAAGGTTTTCAACTTCATTCTTGTCAAGAAATTTTCTATCAATTTCCCACATAACAAGACAAGATAAGTATCTTTAAATTTTATAATATACCATAAAATCCATGATTTCCTTATCAAAGATTAAATAAAAGATGCTCATTTTTTTATATCAACAATTCATGTATTTCCCCAAATGCAATACCAAATATGATGCATTTTCATATATAATCATATATATTAAGGTTACGACACAATAGTTTTTAGGAAAATATAATTTCCATAAGTAGTTTCCAAAAGCGTGTCTAACCCAAAAACAACATTTATGTAACATGGCTATTTTTCAAAAATCTCATTAAAAAGCTACTTACCTCGCAACCGCAAAAGTCTAATTCTCCAAGCTCCAAGGAGATTAGCTAGAACCTAAACAATATCAAGTAAACCTATCACAATAAGCATAGAGCTTGAAATTGTATTTAACTACACTTTAGGAATTGCCAAAAGAGCACTTAATTAGGCATGCCTAGTATTTAACCTCATCAATAATAATATATCCCACTTCCAAAGTTTCTCAACAAATTGATTCACAAGACATAAACTCCAATTTATAAAGTTGATCCCATTTAATATCATCTCCAACATTATGACTAGCTTTCATAAAATTTACACTACATCATTAAGAGACCCATGAAAGTAAAATCAAAATATCCTCCAAGACAAGAAATTTAGAACTTAACTAACTCTAAATAAACCCAATGGCAATGGAAAAATTAGATTTACCAACCATCACATGTTATAACTCAAAACCCCTAAATTTTCCACCATAAATAAACCTTAGGTAGTCATCATTAGCACAAACCATATACCCACTCATCAAATAATACCACCAATACAAAACCCATACATAAAAATACATAAATATCACTTCCAATGCTCATAAATCACATGTGTATCATTATTAAAGTTTAGATAAAAATAACCTCAAGCAAAAGTGTAAAACCCACCAAAAAGATTATAAAAGTTTTACCTCAAAAAAAAGATGTGAAGGTGCTTATAAGTTCACAACAATTTTCTGGTGATCTTACCGGAAAAATGATGGTGGAGATGTTGATTTGGAGTGGGTACCGTGGGAGAGGATGAGGGAGTATGAGAGAAATGTTTGTGTTGTGTTGAGAGAAAATGAAATAAAAAAAAATAAAAAAAAATAAAAAGTGAAGTAAGTGAGCCGGCCAAAGGAATAAAGAGATGAGTGAAAATGAGTGGTGGGTAGTGGGGTTAGGTGGGGCACGTGGGAACCCAAAAAAAATCTGATCTTACACTTTTTTTTTTTTTGGGTTTGACTGGGACGTTACATTCTTCCCCTCTTATAAAAATTTCATCCTCAAAATTTTACGTACCTTGATCTTGAAAAAGGCTTGGGTATCTTGACAACATATCATCCTCACGCTCCCAAGATGCCTCTTTCGCCGAATGATTCTTCCAAAGCACCTTTACCCAAGATATTGTTCTATTGCATAACACTTGCTCCTTACGATCCAAAATCTCTACCGGAACTTCTTCATATGATAAATCATCTCTAATCTGAAGAGGCTCATAACTCAAAACATGTGAAGGATCAAGAATGTATTTCCTTAACATAGACTCATGGAAAACATTATGAATTCCTGACAAGGCCGGTGGTAGGGCAATTCTATATGCAACTTCACCCACTCTCTCCAAGACCTCAAAAGGCCCTACAAACCTAGGGCTTAACTTACCCTTTTTGCCAAATCTCATTACCCCTTTCATTTGTGCAACCCATAGGAAAACTTTATCTCCAATTTCAAGTTCCAAAGCCTTCCTTTTAATGTCATAATAGCTCTTTTGTCTACTTTGGGCTGCCTGTAGTTGATCACGAATCATATTTACCTTTTCACAAGTCCTCTGAATAATCTCTAGCCCCAAGAGTTTTCATTCTCCAACCTCATCCCAACAAATTGGGGATCTATACTTTCTCCCATACAAAGCCTCATAAGGTGCTGCTTTGATACTTGAATGATAACTATTATTGTAAGCAAACTCCACCAAAGGTAAGTGACTAGCCCAACTCCCTTTAAGATCCAAAACACATGCTCTCAACATATCTTCTAGAGTTTGAATAGTCCTTTCAGACTGTCCATCTGTTTGACGGTGGAAAGTTGTGCTAAAATTCAATCTAGTACCCAAGGCCTTTTGCACACCACCCCAAAAATGAGAAGTAAACCTTGGATCTTTATCTGAAACAATAGAAGCAGGTACTCCATGAAGTCTCACAATCTCATCAACATAAAGTTGAGCTAACTGATCAAGGGAGTAGTTCATCTGAATAGGAAGAAAATGAGCTTATTTTGTCATTCTATCAACAATCACCCAAATAGCATCATGGCCCTTAGGAGATCTTGGCAATCCTGAAACAAAGTCCATAGTGATTTTCTCCCACTTCCATTAGGGAATAAGAAGTGGTTGCAACAAACCTGAGGGTCGTTGGTGCAACACCTTAACTTGCTGACAAGTCAAACATTGCTCTACAAAGTGAGCAATCTCCCTTTTCATATTATTCCACCAAAAGTTTTCACGAAGACCATGGTACATCTTTGTACTACTTGGATGTATTGTATATGGGGAATAGTGAGCCTCCTCTAGAATCTCCTTTTTAATCAATGGATCATTTGGCATACAAAGTCTACTTCCAAATCTCAAAGCACCATCCTCAGAGATAGAAAATTCAGATTTCTTTCCACTACACACCTCATCCATGATTTTCTTTAAATGTGGGTCATCGGCCTGTGACAATTTAATTCTTTCCACCAAAGTTGGTTGAACACTCAAACTAGCCAGGTAGGCCTCAGAATGGCCCATAACAACCTCAATCTCCATCCTTTCAAGATCCCGAATAATTTCCTTTCGAGTGGTTAGCAAAGCAGCTGAAAAACTTGAAGGCTTTCTACTAAGAGCATTGGCTACAACATTAGCCTTACCAGGATAATAGTTAATAGAGAAATCATAATCCTTAACCAATTTCAATCATCTCCGTTGCCTCATATTTAACTTCTTCTGGGTAAAGAAATACTTTAAACTTTTATGATCAGTGAAAATCTCGCATCTTTCCCCATACAAATAATGTCTCCAAATTTTCAAAGCAAAAACAACTACAGCCAACTCCAAGTCATAAGTGGGGTAATTTTTCTCATAATTTTTCAACTGACGAGAGGCATAAGCCACAACCTTCCCATTTTGCATCAACACACAACCAAGTCCCTTATGAGAAGCATCACTATAAATGACAAAACCCCCTGTACTTGAAGGGATAGTTAACACTGGAGCTGTGGCCAATCTCCGCTTTAGCTCTTGGAAGCTTTTCTCACATTCTTCCTTCCACTTGAATTTAACATTCTTCCGAGTTAATTGTGTAAAAGGAGCTGCAATGCGGGAAAATCCCTCTACAAATCTTCTATAGTAACCAGCAAGCCCCAAGAAACTTCTAACCTCACTCACATTTGTAGGCCTATCCCAATTAACCACCGCTTCTATCTTATTAGGATCCACTATAATTCCATCCTTAGATATCACATGACCCAAGAACATTACTTGATTCAACCAGAATTCACACTTCTTCAGCTTAGCATACAACTTCCTTTCTCTAGAATCTGTAAAACAATCCTCAAGTGTTCTTCATGCTCTTCTTGACTCTTAGGATAAATCAAAATATCATCAATGAACACAATGACAAATTGATCCAAGTACTCATGAAATACCCTATTCATCAAATCCATAAAAGCAGCAGGGACATTCGTTAATCCAAACGGCATCACCAAAAATTCATAATGACCATATCTAGTCCGAAAGGCTGTCTTTGGTATATCTCAAGTAGTAAAATTCTTAGTCATGTAAGACTAAGAATATCTCAAGTAGCAACACTCTCTTAAAATTATGACAGCTAAGGTAAAATTCTTTACTGATATACATGACTCTTTTAAAAAAGTCTTAGTCCTGTAAGACTTAAGTAATAAAATTCATAATATCTCAAGTAGCAACACTCTCTTAACATAATTTCTTTACTGATATACATGACTAAGCCTTTTTTTTAAATTATGACAGCTAAGGTTATATTAACATAGTAGTTTTATTCTAGAACCTATTGAGTATATTATAATAAATTATTGACTGTGCTAAAATTTTCGAGAGTTTGAAAATATTGAATTTAATATTTAAGCATAAATCTAATACTTCCCTTTGTGTGGATCTGGAATCCTTCTTAATAAGTGGGATGCAACATGTGGGATTATTAAGATTTTTAAATGGGACGTAAAGCGAAGACAATGTTTGAACTCATAATCACATCCTCCAATACAATGATAAAATTATTAATTACACTAAAACTTTAAGTTGTTAAGAAATGATAAATTTGGTGTGATGATCACTCTACAAATATAAGTGCTTGTGGGGTGTAGGGGGTAAGGGCCGGGGTTCAAGTCTCCAGGAGGGAGCTTCACACACATATACACTTAGATTAGGCTAGAGTAGAAATTTTATCTTGTATATAAAAAATAAAAAATGATAAATTTAATTACATAACCATAGTTCTAAAGTAGTTCTAAAGCACTATATAAAGTATAGACTCATTTTCATTTTATTGTTTACAATTATAGTCACACTACCCACTCCATGAGCATGATAATTGCAAATTTTTCTTTCCCTTGTAGCGGTGACCATGACATGATAATTACTCATATTGGTGTTGAGCAATGGATAAATTCTTTAGAACTGACAATTGATTCTGATTGGCGTCCGTGGTTTGTCGATGGCCAAATTGCAGGGTGAGAGTTTAGTATACCAAGCATTTGCAACTCTCTCTCTCTCTCTCTCTCTCTCTCTCTCTCTCTATTTAGAGTGATGTTACAATTATTATAAATGTTTTACTACAGAGATTTTACGTATTGATATGTTGGTAGTAAAACAAAAAATAAAATAGTAGTTAAGAAATTCATATATTATATTTTTTATGTGAGCATTAATCACATTCATTGTTATGTGAGCTTATCTAATAAAATTGATGGTAAATTTAGAGTTTGTCTGGCATCAATTTCAACGTTTATTTTTTGTGTACTGCTTTTTAAAACCTCACTTTTACCTACTTTTTCTCACTTTTTTAAAGGTATAAGTATACTTTAACATATTTTCAGTAAAAAAATTTCAACAAAAAACTAGATAAACTGTTCCTAAACAGACACTTAGTATTTTCTATTTATTTTTATATATGGGTAACATCATGCATTCTTCAGGTACACAAGGAAGTAAACAAAAAATGGATACCGCTTGACATACGCAACTGTAAAGGTAAGAATTTTTTTATTTTTTTATTTTATTTTAATTTCCACTTCATTGCTCTATCAATTATTTTTTATTTTTTGGTTTGCAGTCCATCAATTAATTGATACTAAGGTACTAAAAAAACCTTTTTTTAATTTGTGTAGGGAGCTGGACATTCACCATGATAGGCCAAAAACGTATTGACCCCTTGTGATTAATTAATTGATTAATTATCCAAGTTTATTAATTAATCAAATTAACATGCAAAGTGCGTGGTAGCACAAACAAATCACCAATTATACTAAGTGAGTGGAAAATAAATTAACACGGTGATTTGTTTTCGAATGAGGAAAAGCTACACAGCAAAAACCCCACCGGGTGATTTTAAGGTCACCACTCCTGAGAATCCACTATTATCAAAACAAGCAGTTACAAGTAAAGGAATCCCAGTACCTTCTACCAACCTACAACCTTTACCCCAATACCCAATTGGACTTGTTCTGTAATGACAATCTCTCCTTGTAATGCACGGCTCCCAGTACGTGACTAACCAATTGCGCGGATCCCAGTATGTGACTTTAATCACCAACTAGAGAAGGTTGTTGGCTGCAAAGTTCTTCAGTTCATCCAGACGATGAAGATCAAGAAGATGCTTGGTTACAAAACCCTACGGTACACAAACACAGCAGCTTCTTCACAAGAGAGATGAACTAGGGCAAATTCTGTCTCCGGTCACAATTTACATGAACAAATTTTACTCAACACTTATGCAACTTGTGTCACCTTTGACGGCCCTTAAAATAATCCTTTTATATGTCTAGGGCTGTGAGAAAAGAAAGCCCAAACACATAATCACGGATTGAAAGAAAATAGAACAGAAAAATATGTTTTTCTTAAACCTCGACAGATAGCTATCTGTTGAGCTGTTGTCGAGCCGCGGGGCTTGAACAGCTCTTAAAGCTTGATAGATGCTAGCTGTCAAGCTTTAATGACAAGCACTTTCTCAGCTTGAATCTTGGACAGACTTGCATGGCTTTAAAACTTGATCTTGAAACAAGGTTTCTTGAGTATTAAACACATCCTAGATCTACCCAAATACAAGTAAAGTGTGTTTTGTCAAAAGATTAGCCAATTACATAAAATAGTGACATATGTTCCTAACATGTGAAACACATATGTCCTAACAATCTCCCCCTTTGGCAATCCGTGACAAAACCACAACAAACAAATAAACATATGAGAGAAGTCATAAATCACTCAACTCATATTCACTTGTTGAATACAATAAAATCTATCCTAACACAAACTCTTGAAAAACTTTGCAAGAAGAGAGTTTATGGCAAGTAAACTTTGACAACCTGTATTTTTGAAACACTTTAAACAAAACTCATCAAGGCATCTTTATGTGAAACAGAAATAATAGATTTCATACAAGTAATAAGAAGCATGTGCATAAAGAGAGAAAAGAAATAACACATGTAAGGGTAGGTGAAAAAAACATACATCAACATATAAAGAAAATAAGTACAATATATGTCAATAATGGTCACAATAAATGTATCTAAAATAGAGAAAAGAAAGAGATACAAGTAATCCTCACTACATCGCTCAAATATCAACACTCCCCCTAACAAAATGGTCCTATACTAACTCTCCCCCTAAGTATGACTACTGTCATAACTAAAACTACTCTCCCTTTTTGTCACAAGTGACAAAGGGTAAGAGTGTCAAGTAGACATCTCATCTGTACCGGAAGAGCTAGCATCTTCATCATCATCATCCTCAAAAGCAGTAGCACCATCATCATCATCATCCTCATCCTCAGCCTCAGCCTCATAAGCCTCTGGAGTAGGTGGAGGAGAAGTCTCAGAGATGAAACCGCTCATGACTGCCTGCCATCATGCAATACGGCCAACATGGATGTTCACTTGATATAGCTTAGTAAAGAGTGTATCAAGACGAGTATCCATGCACTGAAGCTGCGCCATGATGTCCCCAAGAGTCACATCGCTCGTAGAAAAGGGAGCGGATGTGGATGGAGCAGATCGGGATGGAGCCGAACGGGTGGGAAGAGCTACTGGCCCAGACTGCATCGACCTAAACTGCACCTCGCTCTGTTTAACGGTAGCGGCATCTATGGCACACATGTAGGTAAAGTGGTCGGACGCTGGAAAGGGAACAGAAAAGTGGCGTAAAATCTTCGTGATAGACGAAGGAAAGATAAGCTTATCACGAGTCGCTAAATCCCTATGAACATCTATGATAGAAAGAATAAAGTGAGAAGGAAAATCTATAGTAAGATGCTCAAGAAAGGACAACAAAAATCGAGCACGAGGCTCTGTGATAGAGTTATAGTGAGAGAGAGGGTGAAGAACAAAAGTCATGATCATGTTCAAAAATCGAGGACCTTTTGTAAAGCCCGAATAGTAAGTGAACTGACGCTCACCCCACGCAGAAGGGCGCTCACAAAAAGCAGAAATCAACTCGTCTTTGGACACAGTCTTTAGACGATCACAACCAGGGTAGTCAGGAAACTCTACCCTAGGGACACCGAGCACATCCGCAACAATCTGCGGTGTGACAACAATGCGCGTACCTCGAACGCGAGAGATGAAATGAGGTACTAAATAATTGAATCCATGCATGTTGGAGTAGAACTCCTAGATCAGCACGGATGGACATGTGACCGGGACGTCACACAATGACTCCCAACCCCGACTGTGAATGACAATGGGTAGGTCAGTGTCAGCGAAGTTCGCCAGGATGACTTGGCGTTCAGAATGAATGCCTCGTAGAGAAAAGTTCTTCGAGAAGGCCTTTCGGGCATCCTCATCACGGAACCGAACAGATGAAGGAGTAGGATCAGACAAAGTGGATGCCTCGGAACGAAAAGGATTCTGATACGGAGTAGACTTGCGTTTGGGTGCCATAGACACAGACTAACGCACACAGAAAAGAGAGGGAGAGAGAGAGAGAGAATCAGAAAAGTCCTAAAAACAATTCAAATATATCAAGATATATTGAAGAGAAAGAACGTATACATGGGAATGCATGAACATGTGACATGCAATATAAAAAGCATCATGGGCTCAGCCCAATCCAATCCTACCAGCACACAATCAGTTGCACACAACTAAATGCATGATAATACTATTATAATACTTATGTGATGCAATGCATGAGGTTTAAAGATCATTTAAACAAAAACCCATCCCAAAATTTCAACAAAAACTCAACAATTTTGAAAAACCCCAAAAAAAACCCCAAAACCTAGATCTAAATGCATGAAATGCATGAATAATGAGAGAAAAAGAGACCATAATAAGTGATTTGAAGCAAGGAAAGGCCAAAAATCACGTGGATTTGAAGGTTTTGAGAGAGAAGTGAGTGTTTGGGAGGAGAGGAGACGGATCAGTCGAGAGAGATCGAGGAAAGTGAGAAAGAAATCGTGAACAGTGCTTAAATAGGAACCTTTTAAAGCTCGATTGATCGGGATGTGTTGAGGAGCTGTCGAGGTTTAAACGCGTGTCCTAGCTATTGAGCCACCTATCGAGGTTCTGTCGAGGAACAATTCAACAGAAAAGTTTATAAAAAAGCTCGATTGATCCACCTAGCTGTCGAGAAGCTATTGAGGATCCAGAAGATATGTCAATCGATCCACCTAGCTGCCAAGGAGCTATCGAGATTGCGATAAAAACCAGCTGAATAGCTTGATAGATAAGCCAGGTGTCAAGAGGTGTCAAAGAGGTGTCGAGATTGCTTAAAAACAGTTTTTCAAGAAAGGAAAAACACAGATATGAATGCAATCAAGCATGCAACTCAACCAAGGATCCAATCAACATTTTGAACTCTCAAAAACATCTCTCTAAGCACATAGATCCCAAAAACACACACACACACTAAACAAGTCTAACTAATTTTATATTTCAAAAACAAGTCAAGACAGTTTAGTGAGCATACATTAACACATGTAAACCTTGTGATGACCAAATCACATTGTACCTGCACATGTATTAAGAGTAGCAAAGAATATTGCGTGTTGTGTGTGAAAAATATCGCAAGATTGCATAAGTGTCAACTAGTTATGACGATTTAAGATATGAGAAAATCGCTTTAACTCACACACAATCATAACTGTTTGATGGGGACTATTACCTTCGAGGTACATCCTATAACTCTCACATCTCCTAGAATACACGCTTGCAATTATATTTAAAAGCATTTTGATCTTTTTGCTTTTTGTTTTTCTTTGCATATTTTCTTTTGAGCAAATCATGCAGGGGCATATAAGAGATAGAAAAGAAATACCCAATTATGTTAAGCATTTGACATTCCAATTTTGCTATGCCGAAGCACACAAATGTCATTCATGATTGGCGGGCAACAGTGGTGAGATGATTATTTATGCCTTTCTCTTAAGATTTTCTAGTCCTTCCCGTCAAAAAGAGTGATACGAGTGTTAAGTACAAGAGATTACTTAACCTTACTCATCACAAACACGAGCCACAAAACTCACTTGCTTAGTTATGCATAAAGATGCTCATCTAAGCTACAAAAGATACAAAGTTTAGAAAATTTTGTTTCAATGGCTATCAAAGGTACACCAGTACCAATGTACACATACACACACTGTTTTTGTATTTTTCTGATTTTTCAAATTTTTTTTTTAAATTTTTATGAAAAACAAAATAAATCAAAAATTGCAAAACAAACAAACAAAAACATGTTAAGCAAAGCAAAGCATAAAACTCGATGCAAATGCATGAAAGCATGATTCCAAAAAAATAAGAAAACAAGGAAGAAAGTCCAACTTTAGATAGAAAGAATTAAAGCAAAGGACAAACAGAAAGACAATTAAGTCTTAGGATCCTTTTTCACCCACACAGCACGAGTCTTTAGCCGTGAAGATGAAAAGGCACGTGTCCTAGTATAACTACTAAAGGACATAGAGGAATTAGAATTCCCCTGAAATTTAGTTAAAAAGCTCAAAACTTTTAATAACTCATCAAGAATAGGTACAGAGCCTTTAGACAATGGATGAGATCTATTTAACACTCGCTTATGAGGAAATAACTTGAAACAATTAGGACGAGTGTGTCCAGAAACACCACAATGGTGACAAACATGAGTAGTTTTAGAGCTACTTGACTTCCTAGAAGGAGGTCTAACCTTAGAGGTTGACAACTTAAGACAATTTGGCCTAATGTGACCAACAATATGACAATGATGACAAGTGGGGACAAATTCAGAATTTTTCTTCAACCTAGGAGGAGTTTTAGACATAGGTTTAGAAACTTCAGCGTTAACATCAGAATTTTTACCTTTGTCTATCCTAGCAATATTAGCCTTCAACTCTTCATTATTCCTTTTAAATGGAGGAATATAAACATCTTTTTCTTTTGAGTTAGGCTTAACAAGAAGTTTGGCACTAGTTAATTTTTCAACTTCAGTTTTAAATTCAACTAGTTGCTTTTCCAAACTCTTAATTTTGTCCACCCGAGATGAAATTTGATTTTTAAAATTCTCATTCAAATTATTGGCTTCATCCAATTTTGCAATCAAATCATCTTTTTCAAGTTTGACCTTTTTAAATTTAGCTTTTAATTTTGTAGAACATTTAAGAGATTTCATACAAAAATTATAAAGCTTGCAATAGGCATCTTGAATATCATCATCATCATTCAACATAAGATCATGCAAATCAAAACAATCAAGAGTTTCCATGACAACAGGGGTCAATGGATCACACAACAAAGATTAAAACCTAATCAGAGTGTGCCTGCTCTAATACCACTTGATAGGCCAAAAACGTATTGACCCCTTGTGATTAATTAATTGATAAATTAGCCAAGTTTATCAATTAATCAAATTAACATGCAAAGCGCGTGGTAGCACAAACAAACCACCATTTATACTAAGTGCAATGGAAAATAAATTGACACGGTGATTTGTTTTCGAATGGGGAAAACCTACTCAGCAAAAATCCCACCGGGTGATTTTAAGGTCACCACACCCAAGAATCCACTATTATCAAAACTAACGGTTACAAGTAAAGGAATCCCAATACCTTCTACCAACCTAAAGTTGAACCTTTACCCTAATACCTAATTGGACTTGTTCTGTAGTGACAATCTCTGCTTGTAATGCACGGCTCCTAGTACGTGACTAACCAATTGTGCGGATCTCAGTACGCGACTTCAATCACCAACTAGAAAAGGTTGTTGGCTGCAAAGTTCTTCAGTTCATCCAGACAATGAAGATCAAGAAGATGCTTGGTTACAAAACCCTACGGTGCACAAATACAGCAACTTCTTCAGAAGAGAGATGAACTAAGGCAAGTTCTATCTCCGGTCATAATTTGCATGAACAAACTTTGCTCAACACTTGTGTAACTTGTGTTACCTTTGACGGCCCTTAAAATAATCCTTTTATATGTCTAGGATTGTGAGAAAAGAAAGCCCAAACACATAATCACGGATTGGAAGAAAACAGAACAGAAAAATATGTTTTTCTTAAACCTCGACAGATAGCTATCTGTCGAGCTGCTGTCGAGCCACGGGGCTTGAACAGCTCTTAAAGCTCGATAGATGCCAGCTATCGAGCTAGCTGTCAAGCTTTAATGACAAGTACTTTCTCAGCTTGAATTTTGGACAGACTTGCATGGCTTTAACACTTGATCTTGAAACAAGGTTTCTTGAAGTATTAAACACATCCTAAATCTACCCAAATATAAGTAAAGTGCGTTTTGTCAAAGGATTAGCCAATTACATAAAATAGTGACATATGTTCCTAACATGTGAAACACATATGTCCTAACACACCACATGAGTACAAATGCAAAGAATGTTATGATATGTTCCACAGATGGATCCATTATTATCCTCTGTAGGTTTTTTTTTTTTTTTTTTTTTTCAATTTTTCATCATATGCAGTTAATAATTGCAATTCCAGTCCTTGCGAATTGCGATAATCGTTTCCAAGGAATGTATGAGCTTGCTACTTGTTAGTGTTGTAGTCTTGTGTGCAGTTTATGAATACTAATCTAAGAATATGAACCATAATGAAGAGAACTCCGTCATTGCTTTCAGTTAGTCCTACAGAAACTCTTCTTTATGCTTTTTCAAATTACAATAATTCTCCTATAAAAAAAAAATGATAATTTCAATCATTCTAGACAAGGTCCAAATTTATTATATATAATAGTTTAAGTTTATTGTATTAGGATTTGCTTCAAGTAAAAGTAAAAACTATAAAATAATCCTAATGAAAAATATTTTTAGCCCCTAGGTAACTAAAATACTGAATGTTTTATTGAACAAACAAGTTTATTATGGAATTTACGCACAAATAGATATATCAACCACATATTAAATACAAAATTTAAAGCAACAAAGTTTTTTTAAATATAAAATAGTAAACTCCCCCTAACAAAAGGTATCATCTAAATCACATATCACATTACTCCACTTTACTCTCCTAAATCTAAACTACACTACAAAAAAATCGTCCTATTGCAACGTTTTTTTCTGGCCCTTTTAAAAACCGCCATAATAGAGAAGCCTGTACCAGCGCTTTTTAAAACCGCTAGTATAGGAAACCCTATTAGGCAGCTCAAAACCGACACTTTATAAATCGCGCTACAATAGGAGGCGTATAAAGGCGGTTTCCAAAAACGCTGATATAGGAAACCCTATTGCAGCGTTTTATAACCGTCGCTATAGCTTTGGTTTATCCCCTTTTTTTTAATTAATTTAATTTTTGAAACTATCCTATCCCGGCGCTTCAAAAGCGCTAGAATATGGTTGTCCTATCCCAGCGCTCTAAAAGCGCTAGAATAGGGTTACTGATTTCTCTTATGGGAAAGACCTATCCTGGCGCTTTTGGAAGCGCTGGAATAGGGTCCACCTATTCCAGCGCTTTTGAAAGACTGATACCTAGAAAAAGACTGATATACCCTCGAAACCTAATAAATGACTGAAATACCCCCAAAACATTAAAAATGACCCAAGCACCCCCTAAGACATCGAAAATGATTGAAGTACCCTTTGTGCCTAAAACAAGCCAAAATACCCTCGATTACTTGAATAAGACCAATATACCCCTATAAGTCTGATAAATGACCAAAATGCCCCCAGAAAGACAAAAAATGTCCAAAACACACCCGACACCCTGAAAAAGACTGATACACCCCCGAAACATAAAAAATGACCGAAATACCTCCTAAAAGCTAGAAAATGACAAAAGTACCCCTATGCCTAAAAAAGGTGGAAAATCCCTTGATTACTTGAAGAATACCTAAATAGCCCTATAAATCGAAAAATGATCACAATACCCTCGTAACCACAAACAGTGTCCAAAATACACCCGATACTGAGAAAAAGACCAATGCACCATAGAAACCAAAAAAAAAAAAAGGACCGAATTACCTTTGAAACCTAAATAATGACCGAAACACTCTCGAAACTTTAAAAAATGACCAAACCCCCCCCCCCCCCAAAAGCGCATAGAATTACCAAAATAAATACCCCTCGATGAGTAAAATAAGACCAATATACCCCTATAAGTCAAAAAATGACCACAATGCCCCCGTAATCGTTGGAGCTGTCTGAAATACACTTGGAACCTAAAAAATAACCGATACACCCCTAAAGCGTATAAAATGATCGAAGAACTTGTGAAGGCAGCGTTATAATGACAAAAAAATTAAAGAAGTGTTATAGCATGATTGAAATACCCCCCAAAACTTAAGAAATGATCTTATACCCTTTAAACATTTTAATAATTTTTTAAGTTCCAAGGGCATTTATGTCATTTTTTGGCTTAGGATGTATGTGTGTAAAATGTTTTAATGCATAGGGGGTATTTGGTCATTTTTTGCATTTACAGGGGTATTTGGTCATTTTTTTAGCTTTAGAGTGTATTTTTGGTCATTTTTAGGGTTTAGGGGTACTTTGGTCCTTTTCAAAGTTTCCAGGGTATTTTGGTCACCTTTTGGCTTAGGTTGTATAGTGGACATTTTTAATTCGTATGGGATATTTGGTTCATTTTTAGCTGTCGAGGGTATTTTGGTGTCTCAGCCATTTTTTTAGTTTGTAGGGTAGGTTAGCCTTCTTTTAGTCTTTGGGGTATTTTAGTCGTTTTTAAATGAATAATGAAAAATATTTCCTCCAACTTTGGTTTTTTCTTATGATTCAAGGGTAATGTGATCTTTTTATAGGCTTCAATGGTATTTCAGTTAGGAATGGCAACGGGTCGGGTTCGGGTCGGGTTTTTCCATACCCGGACCCGACCCGCGGGGCAAGACCCGTAACCTGGACCCGGTCCGTTTAGGGTACCGGGTTTTTTTCCGGGGCCCGAACCCGCCCCAGCCGGGCCCCGTTTAGGGATTGGGCCCAATTCGTGACCCAATCAAAAAAAAAAAAAAATTAAGCCTAAATTTATTTTTGCCTACATTAAGCCTGCATTTTTGGGCCCAATCAAAAAAAAATTTAAGCCCAAATTTATTTTTGCCTACATTAAGCCTGCATATTCTAATTCAATTCAAGCCTAAATAATATGGCCCAAATGCCAATAAATAACATGGCCCAAATGCCAAATCATAGGCTACTAATCATAAATCAATAAATCACATGTTAAAATCAATAAACTATAACTAATATCATAATCATAATTCAATAAATCATAACAAAGATTTTAAATCAATAACCATTTAAATTACCTAGCTAAATCAATAACAAAGATTTTAAATTACCTAGCTAAGATAACCATTTAATCATTAATCAACAAAATCATAACTAAAATCACTAGCTAAACATAAAAATAAAATAAATCCAACAAGTTTAAGAAATAAGTATCAAAAGTCCAACGAGTCCAAGAAATTAAAAAGCTACAAAATAAATCCCACAAGGCCACAAGTTTAGAATAATTACAAACCAACAAATTAATTCAACAAGTCCAAGAAATTAAAAAAACTACTAAATTAATACAAAATATTTAATCTTCATCAATTGTGGTGCAACTCCCATCAATTGTGGCACAACTCCCATCATCTTCATTTGGCTCCCCATCATTAAGAATGGATTGAAATGTACTATCTCCAGGTATAATTGAAGAACCTACAACAACAATGAATTAAAAAATATAATAAATTTCATCAAATTGTAACTAGCAAATATAAAAAAACAATTTTGATTTTATAAATAGAAATTAGACAATTGCTAACCGTTGATTTCACTCCATAACCAATTCTGAGCACACATCATTGCCTCTATATTCTCTCTCATAGAATACAACAGCTCAATAGGTAACATACCCAATAACAGTATAACATCACAAACACCTTAACCCATAAACCAAACCCTCACCCACCCAAAACCCAAATAAACATTATTATTATCATCACAACAAATTCAATGAACCACCACACATAAGACATTAAAACTTCACATATCCTAATTCTGTTAAATAAAACAAATATACTTAATACAATCATAAATAAATAATAATAATAAAAAATGCTGGAGAGTAATTCTGATTCATGCAGTCATGCTTTTCTCATGAAAACAGTAGCCCTTAGTAGTTAACAAATTCATCACTTTTATTAAAAACACACTCTAAAATCAATCTGTATGACTATTATTCCAACTGTTACTTTCCCCCAAAAAAACAAAAAAATAAACCTAAATATCACTTATAATTAATCAAACAGGAAATATCAATATCATTCTTTCTAAAAAAAAAAAATCATAGGATCAACTTTAACTGAATACTACTAGTGCCCAACTACAAACACAGCCGTATCTACAGAGAGACCAAACTAAACATAAAATTCAATTTTTACTTTTTGTTTCGTAATTCCTCATTTTTTTGTCAAATCCATTTCTATCCTGTAATACTGGCCCAAGAATATTGATAGAAACTTGTATAAGACAAAATCCAAATCACAAAAAAAAAAAAAAAGAAAGAAGAAGAAGCAGATATAGATTCACACCTCTGAAACCGAAAGTCCAAGATCCTCAGTGATTGCGGTTGGAGTAGGTGATGAAACTGAAAGTCCAAGATCACTTCCGTCCTGATCGGCGATCTTGAAGCAGGCGATGATGTTCAGATCGGTTCCAGAGACGCCGACGGTACCAGAGACGCGAACGGCTGCCGTAACCAGGAGTAGAGGAAGGGTAGCCGGAGCCGGAGGCTTGTGAGGGTCGGACTGAGGGACTGAGGGACAGAGGGTACCAGAGACGCTGAGGGACGGAGTGTGGGAGTGAGGGTTGTGAGGGTCGGACTGAGGGACGGAGGCTTGTGAGGGTCGGACTGAGGGACGGCGACGTGAGGGAGTGTCGGAGTGTGGTGTGGGAGTGAGGGTGATGGAGTGTCGGAGCTGAAATGAGAGAGAGGGACTGTCGGACTGAGTAGGGAGGCTGCTGAAGGTATATATATATGGGGGGTAGTTTTGTAATTTCAGGTACCGGGTTTTTACATGGGTCGAGTTTCGGGCCGGGTCTCGGGTCGAGTCTCGGGTTTTTTAATAAAACCTGGACCCGACTCGGACCCGCTTCGGGTTTTTTTTTTTGAAACCCATACCCGACCCTATTCCTAATTGGACCGGGTAAAACCCGGCCCATTAGGGTCGGGCCGGGCCGGGTACCCGCAGATCGGGCCAAAATTGCCATCCCTAATTTCAGTTATTTTTCTTGCTTCAAGGGTATTTCAGTCATTTTTTGGGTGGTAGGGGTGTCTCAGCCATTTTTTGAGTTTGTGGGGTAGGTTGGCCTTCTTTTAGTCTTAGGGGTATTTCAGTCGTTTTTACTAAATAATACATTATATTTCCTCCAATTTTTGTGTTTTCTTATGATTCAAGGGTATTATGGTCTTCTTTTAGGCTTCAAAGGTATTTCAGCTATTTTTCTTGCTTCAGGGGTGTTTCAGTCATTTTTTGGGTAGTAGGGGTGTTTTGGTTATTTTCTATGGTTATGGAGGTAAGTTGGCTTTCTTTTAGTTTTAGGTGTATTTTAGTCATTCCAAAGTAATATTAAATTATATTTTAATTTTTTGGTCCTCCAGTCTCATCTTACATTTTTTTTTTAGTTATCATTGTATTTTAGTAATTTGTAGCGAGGAATTATATTTTATTAATTTGAAGTATTAAATTAAAATATATTAAATTAGTTTGAAGTATTAAATTCAATTAAATTTTGTTAAATTGAATTATTAAAAAATATTTTTATTAATTAATATATTTCATTCTATTAATTTGTAGTGTTAAATTATATTTTATTAATTTGAAGTATTATATTAACTCTTATTAATTATTAAATTATACTCAATTAATTTGTAGTATTAAAATATATTTACATAATTGGAAACCGAAACACTCCCCAAAACCTAAAAATGACCAAAATACCCCTGAAACATTGGAGTATTTTCTTATGATTCAAGGGTATTGTGGTCTTTTTTAAGGCTTCAATGGTATTTAAGTTATTTTTCTTACTTCGGAGGTATTTTAGACATTTTTTTGGATGGTAGGGGTGTCTCAGCCATTTTTTGAGTTTGTGGGGTAGGTTGGTCTTCTTTTAGTCTTAGGGCTATTTCAGTCATTTTTAATGAATATTATATTATATTTCCTCCAATTTTGGTTTTTCCTTATGATTCAAGGGTATTGTGGTCTTTTTATAGGCTTCAATGGTATTTCAATTATTTTTCTTGCTTCGGGGGTATTTCAGTCATTTTTTGGGTGGTAGGGGTGTCTCAGCCATTTTTGAGTTTGTGGGGTAGGTT
Organism: Quercus tomentella; assembly: GCA_028535165.1. NCBI lineage: Eukaryota > Viridiplantae > Streptophyta > Magnoliopsida > Fagales > Fagaceae > Quercus > Quercus tomentella. The sequence goes on along the minus strand of JAPQVY010000111.1, from coordinate 26,745,617 downwards.
GGCCTTCCTTTAGTCTTAAGGGTAGGTTGGCCTCCAATTTTTGTGTTTTCTTATGATTCAAGGGTATTGTGATCTTTTTGTAGGCTTCAAAGGTATTTTAGTTATTTTTCTTGCTTCCGTGGTGTTTTAGCCATTTTTTGGGTGATAGGGGTGTTTCTATCATTTTCTACGTTTATGGAGGTAAGTTGGCCTTCTTTTAGTTTTAGGGGTATTTTAGTCATTCCAAAGTAATATTAAATTATATTTTTATTAATTAATATATTTTATTTTATTAATTTGTAGTGTTAAATTATATTTTATTAATTTGAAGTATTATATTAAATCTTATTAATTATTAAATTATACTCTATTAATTTGTACTATTAAAATATATTTACATAATTAGAAGTGTTAATTATGTTGTTATTAATTAGTAAATTATATTTTATTGACAATTGTAGTATTAAATTTTATTTTAGTAATTTGAAGTATTAAATTATATATTTGTTAATTTGTAGGATTAAATTATATTTTTTAATTTGAATTATTAAATATTATTTTATTAAAAAAATCCATAAAGAGCTATTACGGTGGGCTTGAGTTTCGCCACAACAAGTTATATTCTTGTCATAATAAACCTTAGCCTGCTCTTTCTCTATTGCAGCGACTTTAAATCCTCTATAATAGGTTGTCATAATAAAAATATACTGAATTCCCTCTAAAACTCTTCGGGTTCCCTTCCCACCAAAAATTTTGAGTTTGCGCACTTAGTAAAAAATTAGGGTCTCTCACTAAAATCAAACACTCAAAATTCCCAAACTCTCTCTCTCTCTCATTCTTCCTCACTCTCCCTCTCACTCCCTCGCGCTCGGCCTGCCCAGCCCACCGCTATCCTCCTCGCCACCGGCCTAACTGTTCTTCGATCTACACCTCCACGCCATCCCTTCCCACCACCGGCTTACCCACCTTCATTGCCTCACTCCGACGGTATAGCTTCCCCTCTTTTTATTTTTTTTTCTTTTATATAAAATATTTGTCTTTGGTTTTTGGGTTTCTCAATATGTGTCACAATCAATGTTGTCTTTGTGTTTGATTAGATTGTCAATCATTATTTCAGTTGTATTGTTGATAATCTCTAAGGCTATGATGAAATTTATTGATTCTTTTTCCGTTTGGTTGATTACAATGTAATGGAAATTTCGCTTTTTCGTTTTTGAATTTAGAAAAATCAAAAGCTGTACTAAGTTGTTAGTCATTGAAGTAGGTGATTTAGGGTATGTTCCTCCTTGATGGGGAAGGTATTTTTAAGGGTCAGTATGGATTTGTTCAATCCACTGAGCTGTAATAGGGATTAAGTTTTTATCCCTTGGTTCATAGGATTTGAATGGGCTTCCAAAGTAATTAACAAAGGAAGGAAAGTAAGTAAAGAAAACTCTGTTAAAAGATTGACTTTTATTTTAAATACATTTATAAGATTAACTATTGTTACAAATTATTTTTTACATGCAAAAATTTGGAAACTGGAATCATTCAATCTGGTTTTGGATCTGACAGGTCACCTGTGCTATTACTAACCATGAAGAAAAAACATGTAGTTATATTCTGACAAATGAAAAATATACAATGTAGGCTGAAAATGTATATGAGATATTTGGTTGGTCATTAATTATTATTCTAATTTCCTATAGCAGTGAAGCAATAAAGTTGTTTAGGGAATACTATTATGTGCTTTAAATTTATCCACCCACCTTCAGCAATAAAAGTTTGAGGAATACAAATTTTAGCCAACGCCCTCAAAGTTATCACCCCAAAGCAAGAGCATTGAGTATTATGTAGTGACTATGATGGCATATGTAAAACCATTATATATATGAAGTAGCTATTTCAAATTTTAATTTGGTTGCTCTATTTTGATTCCCTCCTCTAAACCTTGAGTTCTGTAGGAATATTTTGTCTTGTTGCTGGTGCAAGTTTCTTTGGAAATAATGCAAAAATAATTAGTTTTTTTTTTTTTTTTAGCACAATTAAGTATACTGTAAGGAATGCCATGGTGGCTGCACATGGCATTTGGTGGTGGTGTGGATTCAACCCATGGTTTTTTGGGTTTTTTATTTTTGTCTTTGGAATATTTTATTTCCTTCTATCATGGTACTATATTTTTTTTTTGATAACTAAGAATGATGTATATACGAAAGGCTACTCTATGCAAGAAGAGCAAAGAGCAAAACCAAAGAATACAAGGAGAAGAAAACAGAGAAAAAACAAAAAAAGAAAGAAAACCAAACAACAAATTAATTACAAAGAGAAAGAGAGCTAAGAAAAGAAGGGAGAGAATCACTTAGGTTCTCTAGGTTCTGGGTTTACAAGTGTGTTTACCAGCGGTGTGGGTTTGAGTTATGGCCCTTTGGTTTTTCTTTTCTTTTTTTTATTTTTTATTTTTTATTAAATGTTTTCCGCTACTGCAGTTGCTTTGGATGTATTTTTTTAATTATGGATGCAAGTTGGTGAAGGTGTGAATAAGGGTTGTGGCTGTTTGGATTTACTTTTGGCTGCAAGGGTGCGATGGAATGTGGTCTTCTAGCTGCAGCATGGGTGGCATTCAGTGGTAGAGTGGAATTGGATTGTGATTGTAGGTTTTTTTTGGTATCATTCAGTTCTAGAGTCAAGGAACATGTGATTTCTTTGTATATCTTTGCACACCTTTCCATATTTTAGTTTATAGTTTGTTCTCTCAATGTACTGGGTTTGGTAGGTTGTTCTCTTCTTACGTGATTTTGGACACGAAGTCACCTAATTTACGTCTTTTAAGTTATCTTAGTAGTTCGTAATCTAAACTTCGCTTTTGCAAGAGTGGCAGTTTGTTGTAAGTTTGCCTTCTTCTTTCCGTGATGAAACCAGTGGATTGCTAAAGGGTGAGTAAAATCTGCTTCTTAATACCCTTCTAGTCTATAATTATGTGTCAAAATTACTGCTGTGGTGGGCTGTTGATTTGGGAGTAAGTAGGTGGCTTGCATGGAGAGAAAAGGTGGTGTATTTTATATTGGGAGTGTTGTTTGTTACTTTGTTTTGTGAATGTACCTATTGCTCTTAGATTTATACCATTGCCCTTAGATTTATTATCTCTACCTGAAATAGTAGTCAGGCAACTCTCTTGGCAATAGCAATCCCTTGAAGATGTAAAACAAAGTCTATTATTATTATTATAACTTGAAAAATTAAGAAAAGTCAAACACTAAACAGTTGAGCCACTGATAGCTAGTAATCATGCCTTCTTCATACACTAAACAGTTGAGCCATCGATAGCTAGTAATCATGCCTTCTTCATTAGTAAATATTCAATGGTATTCTGTTTTGCACTCTCTAAGGTTTGGTTTAGTTTTTATTTTTTGAAAAGTATTTATTCTATTTTGTTTTATTAGATGAATCTTTTGTCTTTTTCTTTTTAAGTAGAGATAAAACAAAAGACAATGTAAACATCTAAAGAAGAAATAACCTTATATAATTTTTAATATTTTTATTTATTAATCTTTAAGTCTAATCCCTGATATTTGAGCGGGTCAAAGCATCCAAGCCCAAAACCAAACCTAAGTACTTTGAGGATAAGCGTAACCTGGTAGTAGATTGATAATTCCTAGTTTTTATTTGCAAATTCAATCTACTTTTGTAATAATACATAGTTTGTTTCTCGGATTGGTTTATAGTAGCGAGCTTTTTATTTTTGATATTGTTTGCATTGTGATTTGTGTTGATTCTTCAAGCTTGGTAGTATAGTATATTTGCATTGTACGAATCTGAAAGTGATTAGTTATTATCAATTTTTTTTTTTAATTTGCGTTTAATTAAGCTTTCAGCTAAAAAAGGTCTAAAGAATTTTTGAATTTTATTAATCTAGAGGCTTAGTTGGATGGAAATTTTGACTTTTTTATAATTGGGTTATGCTCTTTGTTAAGTTTTGTTTCTAAAACTTAACAAATAGCATAACACAATACCAAAAATCCTAATAACAAGTTGAAAATTCCATCCAACTGAGCATAAAGCTTTCTTACAATAACATATTAGGCTTTATCCTTTAGAATTAGATTTTTTAACTGAAAGCTTCATAGGCGTTTGAGGATGTGGAAAGTTCGGGAGATCAGCTGCATGCTTCTTTTAGTGGTTCTTTGTTTGACTAACATCAGGCTTGGGGACTCACATCTAGTGATTCCCTTCCTTTGTTCATTAGTTCCTTTCTCTCTTGTATTTAATTTTCTTTTCTGTTATTTTCTTTTTTCTTCTTTGTACATTTTGCCTTCTTTGTGCTATTTTTGTATAAAGTAGCTTTATCAATACAGCTTTTATTATTATTTTTTTTAAAAAAAGAAAAGAATTGTTGCTCTTGTTTAGTATTGTTATCTCAAAAGATAGTTATTAATTGATAGTGCTTCGGCGCATTGAAAATTTTATTGTGATGTGGGCATGTTAAAGGCGTGCACCTAAGTGAAACTTGTGAGTTTGTGTTTTTGATTATGTTTTATATTTTGTTGTGCTTATGCAGGAAGATTTATGGAAGGAAGTATTCCCTGTTGGGACAGAGGTTTGCTAATTCTTTTTAATTCTCTCATCTTAAGTTTTTATAATTTATCCTGTTATGGCTAATATTTTATAGTGAAATTATAACAGTGGGATCAATTGGACGCTGTCTACCAATTCAACTGGAATTTCTCTAATCTAGAAGTGAGTTACAAACATTTCTTGGACTTCAATATTTCATTGAGGTTTTCCTCAATATAATTTGTAGAAGTTATTTTCTTAGGCTTGCAATTTCTCAATTGCTAAATAAATGTCGTAACTTGGTTGAGGCTTCATTTTTCTATTATTATTATTATTTTTCAATTTTAAATTAATAGTGGCTTCTTGAGTTGCAATTTTCACTGGGTTTATACTTTATATACATATCACCATGTGGCTTTTGGGTACTTTACATTTGCCTCATTGATTTTCCTCTAAGCCTTCAACTTCTTCAATCTGCAACCAATGGTAAAACCTATGCTTATATTTTTAGACGCTTGAGGCTTCTCTGGTATAAACCATGTGGCTGTTACTATAAGGCACAACTTTGAAATCTGGAGTTGAAGGCTTGGAGCATTGTATCTTGGATGCACAATTTACTTGATCCCGCCTCCATAGTTGTGGTATTTATTTTTTGACAAAGGACTTTTGTTGTCAATTCTTTTGCAACTTAATTGCAATTTTTTGATGTCTTATACTTTATAAACTGTAAAATTTTGTATATAAAATTATTTTAAAAAACGTTAGTTTGATTGATAATTTTTTAGGTTTACATTATGGATGTTGTTTGTGAGAAGGGGCTTTGCCTTGAAAATGTTTGTCAATATTTTAGTTCATTTTTATCTATTTTGTTCAATTGAAACTTTTTAACGTCTTAGACTAAATTTCAAATGAAATTTGTATTAATTGAACTTGATGCATTTCTATCTATTTTTTAGGTTTACATTGTGGATGTTGTTTGTCCTATACTTTCTGCATTTCTACCATCTGTTAGCTTTAATTCTTGAGTTATATGTATCATTGTGAACACAATGTTCTTCTATTTCAATAAAATTCCTATTATCTATAAAAAAAAATGTATTAATTGAAATTAATATGGTTTGTATAAGTTTTTAGCATGACATTGACATATATCAAAATTAATCCTTAACGTCTGGACTTAGAGCATTTCTTTAATTTTTTGCCCAAATTTATTGCCTCACCATTTTTACCTTTTTAATTTTGTTTTATTATGTCATGAGGACCATCATTTTGTAATGTGTATTTTTGTTTTCCTACCACTTTTTGATGCAAGCAAGTGTTTTGGTCTCTATTTCACTGTTCTAATACTTTCTTGTTAGGCAACAAATAATTTTATTCTTTAGTGAGTGTTGTTAGTGCTAGTGGATTTTTTTTTTTCCATAACTCAACAAATATTTCATATTTCTGGCTTGTTAATCTGTTTTGGATTCCTGTTTTACAGGTTGTATCTCCTTTCCCTCCCTCTGATAAGATAGGGATTAACTCTGTTTAGAGAGAGGCTGAAGAAATTATCCCCATGAAAAAAATGAAAATGGATTGGGTTCCTTATATCCTCTTGAGGACAGGTAAGGGATCTCTATTGTTTATAGCTGGGTTTTTTGAACTGATATCATAATACATTTCTTATGGGCATCTTCGAAAATTTATTTGTTGATTTCTTTGTATTAAGAGGATCTTGTGGGTGTATAGCTAATATACTTCATCTGTCCCCTTTGTTTTGTTTTGGTCGTTTTTGTTTTTGTTTTCTCCTCATTAATACAATTTGATTTTTTTTTTTTCCTATCATTGTAAATATAATACTTCTATAAAGATAGCTAAGTTGATAGGCTGAAGTCTCAAATATATATATTAAGATGCACTCAAAGAAGGTACCATTTTGTCACTTTCTCTCTTTCCCCGCTTTATATATATTCTCTATCTCCTGCATTTAGTACTTATATAATGAATGCTTAAAATATATTCTCTCTTTCCCCTCTTTATATATATTCTCTTTCCCCTCTTTATAAATTATGCTTCATAATATTGTACTTATATAATGAATGATTAAAATTTCTGCTGTGGTGTACTGTTTATTTGGAGCAAGCGAGTGGCTTGCATAGTATTATAAGGTGGTGTACATTGATTTTGGGAGTGTTGCTTGTGTTTTGTGTGTATATTTGGATAAAATAGGTTGAGTCTCACACTCTCTCTGTTACTGTGTGTTTGTGTCTTTTTGGGGGTGGGTTAGTTCTTTCCTAGTCCAAAGGCTGTGTGTGTATCTATTACTCTTCTTGTTTATAAGGGTTGGTGGGTCAGAATTAAATGTGAAATAAATGAGTATAAAGTGGGAGTTGGCGTTTTTAAATGTTACTTGGAAGTTTGGGATTGCTTGATTGTTAAATCATCTTATTATGGAATGCAAAGGGGGCTAAATATACATAATGAATCAAAATATCAGAAGTTTTGGATGCTTGTTGCATGCTAAGTATTTGATAAATTACCTCTATGAGGTATTCAATTAGATTACTTTTTTTGTTGTTGTTATAATTGTTATATAAGGTTATGAGTTGCATTTTTATTGTGTTATTTAGCAACGTTGTCGTTAAATGAACTTATTACATTGTCTTTATTATATGTAGGATGGTGATGATGCGGGTGATCATTCTCCTACTGCGCGAAATCAATCATCAAGCTTGTGTTTTTTTTTTTAGTTTGCAACTGTGATGTAACATTCTAGACATTTGGAATGTCTTGTATTAGGCATAACAATTATTATAGTTAGAAATTGTATTATATTAATTTGATAGTTTGAATATGTTTGATTATTGTGGAGTTTATACTGTAGGTAAAATATTTTTGCCCAAATTTAATTTTTTGGTAAAAAGTAGGACCTATAGCAGCGCTTTTGAAACTGCTGCTATAGGCCTTCTCAAGCCTGTATTTCAAAATTCCTATAGCGGCGCTTTTAAAACCGCCGCTATAGGCTATATTAAAAGAACCTATTCTTGCGCTTTTAAACCGCTGCTATAGGGTTTTTTAAACCGCTGCTATAGCTTGTATTTAAAGAAAAAAAATACCCTATAGCAGCGGTTTAAAAAGTGCTGGTATAGGGGCACCTGGAGGTCTCGACGCTTTTGAAAAGTGCTGGTACAAGTCCGGCTACCCATACCGACTGTCACTGCTTGATAGTGTGATGCACCAGGAAGAAAACGCCAAGATAGGTATTTTGACCCTATTCTGACGCTTTCTGGGGTTATCCCAGTAGTTTTACAAACGCTGAGATAGCCCCATTTTTTTTGTAGTGCTACTCCCCCTTTTAATTATTTATAAATTTTTTTAATAACTAAAAATTTTACTCTCTCCTACAATGAAGATCATGACATGGCAGTCACACATATTGCTACTAAATTCTCTAGACCTCACAATTAATACTGATTGGAGACCATGGTTTGTTGATGGGTGAGTTTATTAGTATTTTTCCCCCCTTTATTGTCAATGTTTTCTTATGGCTAAATAATGTGCATATTATTCTCTAGGTACACAAGGATAATATAGCGGATACTGCTTGACATGTGTAACGTAACTATAAAGGCATGAAAAAGAACTTTAATTTTTCACTTCATTGATACATGCAATAAATTAAAATAAAATAAAATTACATGAATTATTTTAAATTTGTGTAGGGAGCTGAAGTGCTGAACACTCACCAACAGAGTACAAATGCAAGGAATGTTATGACATTTTCCATAGGTGGATTCACTACTATCCTTTCTAATTCTTTCCTTTCAAGTATTGTTTTTGGAGAAGGATTTCTGATATGTATATGGTAAATAATTTCAATTTGAGTCCATCTCCATGCCATGATTCATTGCAATGATGTTAATTGTTGTTGCAGTCACGGTGTCCTGCATTTAAATATGTAATCCAAGACTGGACCATAATGAAAGATAGCTATGTTATTAATTTTAGGTTTGTATAAGTGACGTTCCTTAAGTTCCTTTCTATATTAATGAAATTCATTTCAGTTCAATAGTAAATAATTTGGGTTTAAAGTTAATTTATATAACTCTTCTCTCATATATAAATGAGACTTATATTTGTGGATTACATTTACATAAGAGGGGCCTTGCATATACCCTTTATATAAGATAAAAAAGATACTCAAGATCACTAGAAGATTTTAAAATGATTTTGATATAATATTGAGAAATGTTATGTCCAAAACAATTTCATAACAAATTCTAAGTGACTGCAGGTTATTACTAGCTGTTATGGGTGGGTAAAAAAAACAATTTAAGTAGTGGATTCAAATTAGAACTAATAACATTATACCACACATGATTTGTTGCGAGAATGTTGTGAATTTATTGTGTTTATATTACTTCTTTAAAATATTATGTGTAGTCAACTATAATAGATATATACAAAAGTAGAAATTTGAAATGATATTATATCAGTAAAGGGGAGAGGCTAAATGTAGAACAAAAAACTAACAAAGGAAGACAAAAGTTTCAAAATGAAAATAAAAAACGGAAATGACGGACCAAAAATTTCATTAATCCAATCAAAGCAGTTGTGCTTTAACTATAAAGTCTTGACCTTATCTTGAACTGGATCAAGCTTCACAATTTATCATCGTCAAGGCCCATGAGGGCAATCCATAACTGCAAATGTCAATGCCCCATTTTGTTCCCCACTAAACAAAAACCAGAAAGCCCACAAATAAAGGCCCGTTTCTGTACAAATTGCCACTAGCCACCACCCATACAGTAAATGATCTAAGTTGGACCATGTGTGACTACCAAGTTAAAAAAAGGCCTGGAAACTTTTCAAATAGAAAAGCCCACCTGCATTTATGGCCTGTTTGATTTGAGGGGAGAGAGAGGAAAGTGGAAGAGAGTAGAGTAGAGTTAACTGAAAATAAGCTAATTTTAGGTCAATTTTACTCACTCTACTCTACTTCTCCTCCCTCCCCCTCAATCCAAACAAACCCTTAGTGTATTTGCAGTATACTTTGCTTCACAGCCACGTTTAGCCTATGATATAGTCACAAGAATTGAAAAAAACAAAAAAGAAAGTGAAACATAAGGAAAAATATGCTAAAAAAGTTAAATTGGTAAATTTTTACTAGTTTTCATTTGAGCCTGCCAATGATATCATTTTTTTTCCAACCACTAATAATCTCTCACGTCTAATAACTATCAAATATTTTGCATGTATAAACTTTCTCTAGATTAAGTATTACTCCCAAACATATCCATTTAATGCAAATTTAGGAAACTTAAGATATCAAGAAACTTCACAGAAGTCTTTACATGTAACATCACCTTTAAACTTAAACTAGATAAAGTTGTGTTTGGAACCAATTTACAAATTTGAGAATTTGGTTACTAGTGGAGAATGTATTAGGTACCCCAAAGCATCCTAACTTAATCTGTACCTAATTTTGATAATCCTGTATTGTGCAATGTAATATAAACGTAATATTTGCCCAATTTTTGGGGCATACGTTCCAGGATATAATGCAGGTATCAAAGAAGAATACATGAATTTTTTTTTTTTTTTTTTTGAGAAACAAATATACATGAGACTTAATAATTTAATATCAATAGTTTTGATTTTAAAGGGGAAAAAAATGGCCGAATTTAAATAAATTTTCTAAGAATTAATGGCATTTTCATGTCATACATCGTGCAACTTATACAAGGGTAATTATTGAGTACTTCTAGAGTACCATAAATGCGTACTCTCCTGTCTCACATAACTGTGAGTCCCACTAATTAAATTTATGTTGGGACCCACATTTCATGTAAGAGGGGGGGAGTATACATTTATGGTACTCCTAGAGTATTCAATAATTTTCCCTTATATAATGGTAACTATAATAAATATAGAAAATTAAACACAGGTGATCATTTATGTGATCATTCAATTAGTCGTGACAAATTGGAATTTTCTTTTACACTATGAATGTAAACCTTTTTATGGCCAAACCATATTAATTATTTATTCTCTCTCTCTACATCTTCCTACTAATTTCTTTTTCAGGTAATTATTGAGTATTCCCAGAGTACTATAAATGCGTACTCTCTTCTCTCACATAACTATGAGTCCTACTAATCAAATTTAGTATGAGACCCACAATTCATGTGAGATGAGGGAGTACACATTTATGGTACTCTGAATTATTCAATAATTTCCCTTCTTTTTCTAGCATGGTATCAGAGAAATGTCTCACAATTTCTAACTATTCTCAAACATAACAAAAGGTCAATGTCAATTGAGAGAGAGAGAGAGAGAGAGTAAAACAAAACAAAATACTCCAAAAAAATAAAATAAAATAAAAAATTTGCAGCCCAAAAGATGATGCTTTTAGGACCTGTAAGTTACATGACCCATCCGAATTTCTCTTTCACAAAGAAAATTCTATTTCTTTTACTTCATGTGACAATGTGACAACCAAAAGCTCTTCTTGACTAGTTGGTAAAGCACACGCAAAACTAATCCTTTGCCTTAATTAGGGTCAAACCGGAAGTGTTGTTAACACCTAGCTAGGCTATTTGGCAACCAGACATTTTGACTAGCAAGTTCAATTTTATTGCAAAATTTCAATTCCATTAACGTTTCGGATTGTACTACGTAATTATCTATGTTGGATCAGAAACTGGATAATTTCACATGGATAAGCCAACCAAAAATGCAACAACCAAGACCACCAGACCTCTAGTTGGGATAGTAGCTCTGACTTTCCCTAAGTGGAAGAGTCCAAATTCTAGTCCCCATGGGCACTAGGTCCCACTTTGTTCTAACCCTAAAAGCACCCCTTTTTTTTTTTTTTTTAAGAAAAAAAAAAAAAAAAACCCTAAATTGACTAGGTGCATTGATGAAAGTGTTATTCCCATATGGTTTATTTTGAAGTAGGTCTTTAAGTCAACGTTGGTTTTTTTTTTTTTTTTTTTTTTTTTTTTTTTTTTTTTCGGGACATTTGCCTCTCCCTTCTTTTTTGATTTCCTGGGGCATGGGGTGACAGTGATTTGTTTTGTTTTTGTTTTTGTTTTTGGCTTTTTTTTTTTGTTTAACTAGACGTGATTTTTTTTTTTTTTGCCATGATTATTATTATTTTTAATAAATTTGGGTGATTGTTCTTTTTTTTTCTTTGTTTGTCACTTTTTTGTTTTAATTGAATATCATTTTTTAACAAGAGTATATGAGTAAATTTATGCAAACTCATTTTTTTTTTCCATCCATCCACTTTTCCACTCCCAACCAAATAAAAAAGAGAGAAATTAAAATCTTTTTTATTATCTCTCTTTTCTATCCTCCCATCATTCTATCCTCCCACTTTTTCACCCCTCCAACCAAATGGATCCTTAAATTCCACATAAGTTATTAGTTCATTTAAATTTATATGTCAAGTGACACTCTAGTTTTTTGTAACTACTCATGATGCAAATTAAATGATTAGATACGAACAAATGCCATCTTTTTTTTAGAGAGTTATAATCTACGTTTTTCGCTCTTAATGAGAATTCTTTATCATCAGACCAAAAATTTGTGCTTTTGAGAAGATATTATACTATAATGGGCAAGTTACACTAAAGGTTTGAGGAAATGACATTCTCCGGTCCCCTCAAACTTAAAAGGAAACTTATTATTATTATTATTATTATTATTATTGTTGTTGTTGTTGTTGTTGTTATTGTTGTTGTTGTTGTTGTTGTTATTATTACTACTCATGCCAGATCTGTTTCTCTTAAGGATTTTTCCCTTTTACCCTTTTTCCTTGTTTTGTTTATGTGTGTTTATCTTTATTTTGCATTTATCTTCTCCACCCACCCGTACGTGAATAGACTTCTTATCAAATTTGTCTTTTATGAGTTAAAATTCACCGCCCATCAAGCCAAGTAATTCTATCATTTTACCATTCTTTTTTCATTATTTAGATAGACAATAGACACACACACAAATATCTTCTTCACCAACACATATATAGACAATATATGTATTCTAGTCATGCCCGTGTCCTAGTTTTTCAAAAATTGTCATATTGCCATACCGTATCCATACTTATATCTGTGCTGGTATCAGTGCAAATGCTTCCTAAGTCATAGTTTACTAATTTTTTAATCAGACTAAGTTAAACATATGAATTCTTCTGCAAGCACAATAAAATCCTAGACCATTTTTGCAATAAGTTTAAGGTGCGCAAATCCACCTTAAATCAAAGCAAAATAAGATTGCATTGAGATCCATGATCACAACTCAAAACAAAATTATTGTGAAAATATTTGGAAATTTTGTTGTGCTTATATATTTGCTCTACACAGATAATTTTCATGTTGAGTTGTGACAAGTGACAACACGCAGGGGGTTAAAGTTAGTATGAAATCGTGGATACAGAGATCTATCATACTAACATTTGAAACATGTTCTATATTGGTCCACCCTTTACTAACATCGATTGGGTGGGAGGTTGAGAATGTCTATTTGGAAGGTGATAGATGATTAGAGATTTTAATTTTTTTTTTCCCAGTACTTCAAGAAAAGCTATTGCTTTCTAGTTGGTGATTTGTTTTTTACTGTTAATTTTTATAATTTTTAGATTTTAAAGACTCTTAAAAAATAAAAATAAACTATTTAATTGAGGTGGTAAGTATAAATAAAATGACATGGCATAATTTTATTGGATAAACTAGCTCACATGATAGTCTTTACGGACAATTAGACACGGTGCATGGATGGAATGGAGCAAATCTAACCACGTAATATTAGGGGAGCAGACAAAATTTTAAAACTTTAGAAGATAAAATTAAAATTAACCCAAACTTTAAGAATGTAATATGTAAAAGTAATAAATAAATTAATAAAAACAAAGTTGGAAAGGACTGTAGTTTTTTTGTACTGTGAAAAGCTTATCTAAAAAGTAACCTTGGACTGCTTCTTTCAAAAGAACACAAGCTGCTTCACAAAATTGACAAAAAGTTCAAAAAGGCATTTGGTTTACCATATAAAAGATTTAGGGTAGCTTCTGAATTTTAAGAGTCCAAGCACCATTAAATAGTTACATGTACAACTGAAAAAAAAGAGTCACGTTTATAAAAACAGATAGTATACTATTATCTTATCAAAAAAAAAAAAAATAGTATACTATTACACACAATTTGTATAACAAATGTTCAACCCATTTGGTTAGATTTTCCCCTATGCTTCATTGTCAACCGTAATTCAAATCCCATAAACTCACAACAACAATTCTTTTCTATCTTCTCCTATTTTTAGTTATTGACTACACATCTAGAAAACGAGTCATAGGATTGCTTGGCTTTAACCGAAAACCATAATAAATGTGAACTACTTTGGTATCTATACTTAAACATTGTCATCTTAGCCACATAATTTTAGAAAAAGACTTGGGTTTTAGAAATTTTTGTACACTCTTCTAGGCCAGACCACACTAGCAACATAGAGAGAAGAACCATTTAACAATGGTATTTAGCTCGGGAAATTATGCAAACAAAGTGTGTTTGCATTCGCTTCTTCTACTGCTTTTCTCAGCAAATGTGGCTTTCTCTGGCACACTCGTTACCTCCATTCCGGGATTCGATGGTGACCTTCCTTTTAAACTCTATACTGGGTATGTTCTTATGGGGGTAGATTTTGTTGGTGTTGTGTTGCAATTACCTTCCTGAAATCTATACCAAATTCATTACACTGTGTTTCTTTTTGATTGATTTTCAGGTACGTAACTGTAGATAAAGCTGAGATGTTTTACTATTTCATCGAATCAGAGGGGAGCCCCAAAGAGGACCCTGTTTTGCTTTGGTATAGTGGCGGCCCTGGTTGCTCTGCTTTCAATGGTCTCATCTACGAGATTGGTATGCTTAACTGAAAAATATGTTTAAGGAGCAAGTTTTTCAGTACTTTAGTGGCTTGTTACTCGTTTCTCTTGCAAAATAATAGGTTTGGCTAATTAAATTTATGGTAAGATCTATTTTTTATGTGAGAAAAGTGAGTATCACGTCAGTGTATATTGAGAGTATTTGATAATATTTTTTGTTTGATAGGACTTTTAGACTCTCAATTTTGAGTGATCTATGCGGACCCCATGTGGAACTTTATTAATCAGTTCATTTTGTAGGATTAAATGGAAATCTTTTTTCTTTTCTTTTCTTTTTTTCTTTTTTTTCCTTTTTCTTATATCACCTCATAGATCTAATTTTGGAAATAGGACCCTTCTATTTTCACTTAAAATACAAAGTGTTCATTTTGGTGTTAAGATTTCACTTTTAGTATTCACTAGGCTTTGCATCTATTATAGAAAACATGATATGACACCATACATGTCCTAAATTGATCACATGTCAACCTCTCATTTGGTTGAGTGCATAGAGGCATTGGATGAACAATTTAACCATTTAACAATATAGCTAATACTAGATCACTTAAAATTTTAAATGATGCGATAATAGATCATTTTCAAACATGTTATACTTAATTTTGGCTCAAGCAGCCACAGTCTAAA
Organism: Quercus tomentella; assembly: GCA_028535165.1. Taxonomy (NCBI): domain Eukaryota; kingdom Viridiplantae; phylum Streptophyta; class Magnoliopsida; order Fagales; family Fagaceae; genus Quercus; species Quercus tomentella. The sequence goes on along the minus strand of JAPQVY010000111.1, from coordinate 26,730,568 downwards.
TCCACCAAAATTTTGAAATACTTTAACATGTCATATAATTTGACCGGTAGGTTGATCTTTAAGGATCAATCTGACCATTAATCCTACTCTCATGAATCAAATTCCACCATTTGATCCATCCAATATGTACTATCTTATTCCACCAAAAGTTCAGCATGTTCATCGAACTTCTTTCTTGAATTGTACTGGGTTTTGGCGAAATGGAAAAGGGGATTCTCCATGTTGGTTGATGAACTCCATAATACAATAAAATAAGCTAAAACAAATACTTATAAAATTATAAATGTGTCTTCTTTAGAAATATCATTTTGGGTTGTGTTTATTACACACAAATTGTTATACAATTTTACACATCCCATTTTTGAACTAAAGCAATGACTTCAAGTCACGGTTTCAGTTCAAAAATTGTGTGTATCCTTTCGGGTTATGTCCCATATCGTTAATTACATCATGTAACTTTACTTGTAGGTCCATTAGCTTTCAATATGACACACTACGCAGGGGGTTTACCAAAAACATATTATTATCCATACTCATGGACAAAGGTTAGTACACCACACGTTTTATCTAATACTAGTACTCAATTTCCACATGAGCTACATCTAATTTGATGTGTTATGGTGATGTTATTGAATGTTGGTGAATCATTTCCCAGGACGCCAACATTTTATTTGTAGATGCACCTGTTGGCACTGGTTTCTCCTATGCAACAAGTGCCGAAGCTTACGCTGTCTCAGACACAATAACAGCAGTACAAGTTTATGATTTCTTAAGGAAGGTGAATAACGCTCTTAGCTTATTACATTAACAGAAACAATTAGAGCATTAGCAGCTGATTATTATATCTCTTGACTCATATCCCCACAGTTAAATGGTGATAAAATAAACTTTGCCAATGTTAGTAACAAAAAGTAGTGCTTACAAAGTACTTCTAGGTATTTATATCTGAGTTCTGCTAGAGCTACAACTTAATTCAAGACATAATGTTAATAAGGTGATAGGTTTTGATTGGAATAGTATCATATTTACATGGATCAACTACTGGCACCAATTTTACTATTAATGAACAGTTGTATAAAAAGTAATGAAAAATGTTGTATCGTACTTATAAGTCAAATATTGTTTGTTGGTTCCGAACAATATAATTGAAGTCGTAAATGTTGTCATGGATTTTTTTTTTTTTCACTCGTAATTTTTGTTGCTGTTGTAAATGCAGTGGTTGACTGAAGAATACCCAGAATACCTGCTAAATGAATTATTTATTGGGGCTGATTCTTATTCAGGCATATCTGGCACAATTGTTGTTAAACATATAACTGATGGTAATTAACTTTATGATTTTGCTCTTAAAAAGTAAATTTGAGTTTTAAACTTGAAACAAACTTTCAAATAGAAGTGACTCATATTTTTCAAATTGGCTAAAAATATTACAGATAATAATGCTGGAGCCGTACCACGCCTGAATCTCAAGGTAATTGTTCGAATTGCAGGACTTAAATGACTCAAGTAGCTCATAAAGTTACTTCAACACATTGATAAATTAGGCCATGGATTTCGAGAATTATGAGTTGAAAAACTCTTTGTTTGAAATGGTTTCAGGGATATATTCTTGGGTGCCCTCGGACTGATGCGGACATTAATGACAATTCAAAGATAATATATGTTCATCGAATGGGGCTTGTATCAGATGAACTCTATGAGGTAATTCAACATGTTCATTTGTAATTTTTAATCTCATTATGTGTTCTGCTTTTTATGGGAGTTCTATTTCTATTAGGTAGACTTTCTTAGGCGGTGTATCTTATGTTCATTAATAAAATTCAATTACATGGCTTCATTGATTAATGCAGTGCAAATACTATCGTCTTTTTTAGGAACAATTAAATTCAACTATGACTTATTGGTCAATACAACCGCACAATTGAATTTAATTGAAAAAACTACTATAAAGTGCCTAAGAAACTGACCTCTGTAAATACAAGCTATGGTTTTGTTTTGCTTGTCATCATGAAATTGAAAATCGTGTATGCTTTTACAGGCAGCAAAAGAAAGTTGCAATGGTAGTTACGCTGACGTTACCACAGCGCAATCACAATGCTACGAGGATCTTCAATTAATGAAGCATGTAAGAGACTACTAACTCAAGAAAACACATATTTCTTTCTATGGATATTTGGAAATCTAACACCAACAGAGAATAATTCCATGAATTTTCAGTGCACTAAAGACATAAACAAAAACCATATTCTGGAGCCTAAGTGCACCTGGACATCTCCACATCCATATGGAGAATCTCTTAGAAGAGCCCTTGAGGAAGACTCTGATGGCCTCACCTTAAATTCTGATGATGTGCCAGAATATTTTTGCCATGTAAATATTTCTCTCTCTCTCTCTCTCTCTAAAAAAACAAATTTACAGCTTGTAGTGTAAAAATGTTTCTAATGAAATTGATCCACTTTTTTGCAGACCTTTGGTTATGCACTTTCTTACATTTGGGCCAATGATAAAACTGTCCGAGAAGCCCTTCATATCAGAGAGGTACTGGACTCCTATAACTTTAGTAATGGTGGTAATATTATAACGTGATGGTGCTAAGTGCTAAACACATATCTGTGATTGCAATCAGGGAACAGTATATGACTGGAAGAGATGCAACAAGAGCTTATCATACACATATGACGTCACCAGTGTCCTTGATTATCATAAAAATCTCAGCAAATTGGGCTTACAAGTTCTAATATACAAGTATATTCCGTAACTCATTGCATCAAAATTCTTCCTCTTTTTTTGGACCCGTTATAATTAAAAGTTAAACTTGTTTCACACAAGTTATTTTATACAATTTTACACACACACACACCAAAAAGCTACTGAAATCGTGACTTAAAGCTCAAGTCACAAGTTCAGTTGCTTTTTTAAGTGTAAAATTGTATAAAAGAACTAGTGTGTAATAAATGGTGCTTGTGTTTTTTTAACAACAAATTAGGCTTTGGCCCTAAACATCCATATTTGCCATGGAATTATATCTTATGTATAGAATTGGTATATAATTGAGGATTACATCTTCTTTAAAGCAATATGTTTATAATTTTGCTGAACGATATGGTTTTGCTTATTTTTCCCGCAGTGGTGACCATGACCTAACAATCCCAAACATTGGAACGCAACAATGGATCAAGGTGCTAAATTTGACCATTGTTAATGATTGGCGACAGTGGTTAGTGGATGGTCAAATTGCCGGGTAAGTTCTTTAACCTTTTAGATGTAGCAGGATTAGCTTTTGCAAATTATGAATATCACATATTAATAATTTTTATCAATTGTTCAATGCAGATACACGATCAAGTATTCTAGTAATGGATACCGCTTGACCTATGCATCTGTTAAGGTAAGTTTAAAAAATTGATAAAAAAATAGTTTCATAATTATTGATGAGCATACATGGAAAAAGTTTGGCTCAAAACATGTTTGAAATTATCCTGTTCCAACCTACTATTTATTAATTAAAGAAATCATTTATATGTAATTTTAGTTATCGGGTAATAAATTAGAAAAGATAACTCCAAACATATTTAAAGCCAAATTTTGTCAATCAATAATTAGGGCTTAAGATATGTCTTAACCATTTTCTTGTCGTTTGTTTAGGGAGCTGGTCACTCACCACAAGAGTACAAGCGTAGGGAATGCTTTCAGATGTTCAACAGGTTCATCCATTATTATCCAATCTAATTAACACCCGTAGCTTCAAGTTTAAGGAGTGGTTCTACTCTCATTATGCGGAAAATTTTCTTCTTGTAATTTTGTACTATTTCATTGATGTAATCGAGAAAGTGTTGAAAACAATTAATAGTTGATTCCTTAATAAAGGTTAGCGGGATGTACAATTCGTGGCATTTTGAAGCTTTGAGTTTGATGTTATAAAAGATTTCGGCTTTCCCAAGATACCGTGAAAAGGGTTATAAGGAATTGGCGAGAGAGTTTTTTTTTTTTTTTTTTTTTTTTAAATACGGTAACTGTATTATGAAGAAGATAAATTTAATACATCCTGAGCCAGAACAAACTCAATCATAATGGGATTTTCCTCTATCCATGTTACATAATCATCAATATTCTTGGCATATTGTGTCAAGATGTGTGCTGGGCGATTGCCTTGCTTTTTAACTTAGGAAATAATTGTATGTCTAAACTCTAGTAGCTTAGGCCGTGTCCCCTCAATGATATTTGCAATACAGACTAGTGCTATACCATTGCTTTTTAAAGCATCGATAACAGCCTGTGAATCACTCTCCACCACCAAATCTTTAATGCCAACCTCCTAGGCAAAATTAACTCCTTCCTCTAATGCCTTTGCCTCAATCTCCATAGGACCTAAGGGAGCATACAGCTTCTTGCTCAAAGCGGCCTCCACCCTTCCTGCATGATCACGTACAACAGCTCCTATTCCAGCGAACTTGTGAATAGAGAAAGTCGCCCCATCCACGTTAAGCTTGAAATAAGGCTTAATCAGAGATAACCACTGCACTGCATCCTCCTTCACCTGATGAGATATAATCAAATTGGCTGTTTGGAATTCCTCCAAAAGATGTCAAGCTTTCCGCAAAATTGCCGATGCTAAAGATCTAGCTCTGCCCTGCCTCACCTCATTTCGATTGAACCAAAGACACCATGCCACTATAATAACCAATCCCAGCTGTCATCATCCATTTTCTGCCCAAACTTTAGGTGCCAAATGAAGTCCACAAACTCCATGAAGGCCATTGTTGCATGAAGACAAAGCCACCTTATACGCACTTTGAATTGTAAATACTCCCGTAGGTGTATATGCCCAGACCAAGCGATCCATGGGTAATCGATAGCTAATTGGGATACTCAGAATAGCTACTGCATCATCAGGAGAAAAGAATTGTTGAACCATGTCAATCCTCCAAGACACTATATGTGAGTCATTAAGTAGGGAGACCTTAGCATCAGAAGGTACAACAATAGGTTGGGAGGTAAGACGAAAGGTTGAGCATTGATGTAAGCATTTGTCCCTGAAAATCTCAACAGAATGGCCATTGCCAACATGCCACCGAGTTCCTTGTCGGACAATGGGCTGGGCTGCCATTATGCTACACCAGGCATAGGATGGGTTATTTCCTATCTCCATGGATAGAAAATCACCATTAGGGAAATACCTTGCCTTATGTACTTGATGAACTAAAGAATGTGCACATATCTAAAGTCTCCACGCTTGTTTCGCCAATAGAGCTAGATTGAACGCCTTTAGGTCCCGAAAACCAAGCCCTCCTTCCTCCTTAGGTTTACACATTTTATCCCAACTTAGCAAAGCCATCTTGTTCTTCTCATTTGTTTGACCCCACCAAACCTTTCAGACCAAACTTGTCATCTCCTCATAGAGAGTATTAGGTAGCTTAAAGGCACTCATGGTATATGTTGGGACTGCTTATGCCACAGTCTTGATAAGAATCTCCTTTCCTGCATTCGATAATAATTTTTCTTTCCACCTCGACAATTTGTTATTCAGTAGTTCAATCAACTGATGGAAAGTATTGTACTTATCCTTTCCGATGAGAGACAGGAGCCCAAATACTTTTCATGTTGCTTTATAATCTATGCTCCAAAGAAAAATTTGACGTCTTTTTGAACTTCTTGGGGTGTATTTTTACTGAAGAACAGTGAAGTTTTGTCTAGGTTTAATTGTTGGCATGAGGCTTGCTCATATTTTGCCAAGATAGATATCAAAGTGGAGCATTCTTCCTTTGTTGCCCGACAGAAGATCAAGCTATCATTCGTAAAGAATAAATGGGAAATATTAGGTCCCCTTGCACAAGCTGCAACTCCCTTCAGTGTTCCAAGTTTTGTGGATTTTCTGAGAAGTGCTGAAAGACCCTCTGCACCTAGTAAGAACAAATAAGGGGGTAAAGGGTCACCTTGGTGTAAACCCCTAGTAGGGTAATATTGCCTCATGTTTTCCCATTAATTTTTGCAGAATATGTAACAATTCGAACACATCTTATCATGATATCGACCCACTTTCTGTGAAAACCCATTTATACCATAATTCTCTCCAGGCAAACCTATTCAACCTTATCATAAGCTTTGCTCATAACCAATTGAAGGGCCATCTCCCCCACTTTCCCACTTTTCTTTTGGCTTATATGGTGCATAGTCTCAAAAGCAACCAAAACATTATCAATGATAAGACGATTAGACATTAATGCACTCTAATTTTCACTAATGATATGTGGACATAATAATTTCAATCTATTAATTAATACTTTTGAGGCCACCGTAGGAATCACATTGCTAAGGCTAATGGGTCTATATTGGGTAATTTGTTTTAGGTTCTTTACTTTGTGGATGAGAACGATATGAGTTTCATTGAACTTTGGGGGGACAATACCATGGTTTAGAGAATCAAGTACAGTATGTGTAACATAATTTCCTGCTAAAGATCAATAATGTTGGTAGGGAAAAAGGGGGCATACCATCAGGTCTTGGAGCTTTCTTAGGATGCATTTGTTTGAGGGCTCGTGCTACTTATTTAGCTCTGAAATTGGCTATCAAGAATGTGTTCATAGCATGAGTTACAACAAGATTAATAGCCTCCACTACTTCAATAACATCTGTAGGACCATGTGAGCTAAAAATGGCTTTAAAGTAGTCGAGAACAATACACTCCATTGCCCTCTCTTTTGTTTGCCACAAACCGGTTTCATCACACATCCCAACTATTGTATTTCGTTGAAAACATTGGGATGCTTTAGCATGAAAGAAACTGGTATTTCAATCCCCACTCACTAGCCACATATTCCTTGACCTCTGCTTCCACATTGTGCTCTCTACATCTAGCCACACATTTAAACTTCTTTTGACCTCACTGATTTCCTTCTCATTATTTTTGGTAGTTCTCTGCATCTTTAAACATTGCAGTTTTTTCTTGCAACTTAGCTATCATCCTCCCAACATGCCCAAATTCTCTTTTATTCCAAACTCTCAAATTTGCTCTACAGCTTTCAATGCAGTTTGAGAATGTGGAACCTCCAATTTTATTCAACCATTCTTGCCAAGAATCAATTACAACTTCATCACACCTGGGATCTTTAAGCCACATTGCTTCAAAATGAAATAATTTGTGATGTGACCTTGGTTGAGCTCTCCCATTCTTGTTTATCCAAAGAGCAAGCATAGAATGATCCAATGACGAAGCTGGAATGTGGTGTACTTCTGCCTCTTGGTACTTTTGCTTCCACCCATTAGTTGCTAAAGCCTGGTCTAACCTAATCTTCAACCTTCCTTCACCCGATTGGTTTTTAAACCAAGTAAATAGGGAACCCTGATACCCCAAACCAATGAAACCACAATGATTAATGACATTTTGGAATCGGGTCATTTGTCTTAGTGGCCCAATTTCCCCCCCCCCCCTCCTTCTCAGATGCACTTGTTATCTCATTAAAGTCGCCTATGCATAGCCACGGAAGGCCACTGATGCCACTAAGTGACTCCAGTAATGCCCAGGTTTCCTCTCTTTTACTTGTGTCAAGATGTCCGTAGAATCCGGTTAGCCTCCACAAATCTCCATTATTTTCACAATCAACAAAGGCATCGATATACCATCGAGAATACTTACGAATCTGTACCTCAGTTCTTGGCTTCCACAGTAAAGCAAGACCCCCACTATTGCCATCACTAGATGAAGAAACTCCATGTGTATATCCTAACTCATGTTTCAGTATACTCATTACGTCACAATCAAGTTTAGTTTCCATAAGGAAAACAAATTTGAGCTCTTCTGCCTTCAAGAATTTCTTAAGAGCTTGAACTGTTCATTGGAGCCCAAGGCCCTAACAATTCCAACTTAAGGAACTCATTACTCCTGGCAATGCTGCATAGCAGTCATCACCAATCCAAAATTCTTTGCCATCATCTTACTCAACACAATAGTTTCATCCTCTAACTTTTGCTTTTTCCCATCGCCTGAGTCCATCGCTTCTTTATCTTTTTTATTTTTTCTTTTCGTTCCTAGTGGTGTTGGATGAGTGTCCCTTGTATCCATCTTAATGGGTTATAGTGTTTTCCTCTTCCACGTAGCCTGCTTAGGGCCCAATTTAATACTAGCAGATTGGGTCATGGGTCTTATGTCAATGGGCCCATTAACTGTATCAATCTAAAAGCCCACAATCTGCTTTGATTCCACATTCTTCATCATATGCGTTGAGCTGATCACCACTATATCATCCTGCTTATCCTGACTTCGCAGTAAGGCTTCCTTATTCTTTGGGTTGCTCATATCCATACATGTCCTACTTGAGACCAAGCTACTACTCTTGGTCACAGTTCTTGTTTCTGGATTCAAACTGTTGGGTTAAAATGAATTGACCCCTTTGCGAATTAATTAATTACCCAAGTTAATTAATTAGTCAACTTACATTAAATAGTGTGGTAGCACAAACAAATCACCAACCAAACTAAATGCAGTGGAAAATAAATTTGACACGGGTGATTTGTTTACGAATGGAGAAAACCATCAAGGCAAAAACCCCACCGGGTGAATTTAAGGTCACCACTCCCGAAAATCCACTATTATTAATTACAAGTAGTTACAAGTATGAGGAATCCCTATACCCAATATCAATCTACAGTTGAACCCTTACCCCAATACCCAATTGGACTTGTATTGTAGCAGCAATCTCTCCATTCAATGCAAGAATCCCAATACGTGACTAACCAATGATGCATGGATCCCAGTACGTGACTAACACACCAACTTGAGAAAGATGTTGGCTGCAAAGTTCTTCAATTCATCAACAATGAAGACCAGGAAGCTCCTTGGTCACAAAACTCTTGGCGTAAAGACGCAATATCTTCTACAGAGAATATGATGAACTAGAGCAAATTCTACTTCCGGTTACAATATGCGTGTATTATGTTTTCAACGCCTTTGCATCACTTGTGACGGCTCTTAAAATAATCCTTATATATGTCTAGGGTTGTGAGAAAAGAAACCCTACACAAATACTCAAGGATATGCGTGTAATCAGATTTGGAAAACCTGATTTCGTAATTCTCGACAAATACAGCTTGTGTTGAGCTTCTGTCGAGCTTTAGCAGTAATTCTCAATAGAAAGGATTCTGTTGAGACTTCTGTCGAGCTTTAACGAGAAGCACATTCTTCATTTGTTTCTTAATCAGATTTTCATGGCTTCAATACTTAACTTGAACACTTGTTTCTTGAAGTACTAAACTCATCCCAGACCCTATCCAATTATAAGTAAAGTGCGTTTTGTCAAAGGATTAGCCAATTACATAAATATGTCCCTAACACAAACCGAGCGGGTTTGGAAATTTATTCAGTTCCCAATTAATTTCCTGGAGTCGACGTGAGAAAAGAGTAAAGTTTGTAATGACTTCCCTGTCTGTGAGGATTGGATGTTAAAAGGATTTCTTCGTGGTTGGTGCTTGGTCCATCCCCACACTACCAGGCATGTTCATCTCCCTTTGATCACTTACATCAGGTATAGGATAGGAGTAATATTCAAACGTGAGGGATTTGGGGGAGTAGGCCTATTTTAGTTGCGTTGGAGGTCCTCTTGTTGGGGTGTTGGTGGTGACCTATAAAACCTTGCCATAGTTGTACAGAGCCATGCTCCATATTGTTGATCTTCCTTACGTAAATTGCAACCCGTGTATTTGAACCCAAAAAGATGCCCTATCAAACATTGTGTCATCCACTGTTGCTACATCGCTTGGTTTGTATATAATCCGATCGAATATTTATCAAAATAACATGGCCCTTGCATGAGGATTCGATTTACATCGGCAGCATCTTCAAAGATGATTAAAACCGTATTGGCTCCTAGGTCCCAAATTTCAAAAGCTCCCCCAGATCTCCACATACTTTTGAGGGTACAATTGATAGTGTCAAGGTTTGTTCTGCATTTGGTGAAGAATTTCGCTACTAAAGTCTTGGAGTTATCAATAACATCATCCACCAACTCCACGGTTTGGCTCTCCTTTGTGTTAAGAGATAATCTTGCCCAGCGTCCTGTAAGATCCTCCATAGAGAGAACTCTGTTGAGTGTTACTGTTTTCACCTAGAAGGGAAAAAGGTGGCCTATGAGGAGATAGACAAGAGTGTTTCACCATATTAGGGTTTCTTAGAGAGAAAACCTAGCACGTGAAATGTTTTTAGCGAGAGAGTTGACGGATAAAGGATGGTTTGTAGTTACATTTTGATTCCTAGCATGACTTGATATTCATTTTAATTAAGTTCACTTACACCAAGTGATTAATTGATTCAATTTCAGTTTGTAAGTACAAGGACAATAAATAACAGTAAGTAAATCACAACATATACACAAATAGAGGCAGTATGTAATTTCTAAGTAAAACCTGTCAGGTACTAGCCAATTGCAGTATTTAACATGTCCAACACAACAAGGCTACACAGACTCTATGAGAGTCTAGCCAACAACACAATAAAAATAATAAAAGTAGAATTATTCAGTACAAGCACAAAGAAACATAAATTAATTGCATTAAACTAAAAAACGAATGTTTAGAGATACACATTGAGAACAATGTAAACAAAATCTCTAACACTATACAAAAGTAACATTATAAGAAAAATGTCTTTCCCCCTAAGAAAAAATAATTAGACAACCCACAATTTCTCATTACTCCCCCGAAGAATGAGCAACACTAAGGCAGAGTAAGAATTTTAACTCCAGTGCTAAAAGTTGATTCAGAAGCAACCACAATTATATAAATACTCAAGAGATCCATGTCATTAATAACAATTTAGAAAACCAATTTTAATTCTCTTTCCAGTAAGAGAAATCATCCAACTTTGCGTATGAGATTCAAAATGGGTTGGGTTGCTAGTTAACCCAACCTAACCCAACATTTCAATAATTCGAGTACAGGTTGACCCATTTTCCCTACTAGTCTAAAAACCTCAAGTCAAGTCAAGTTAATGGGTTTAAATATAATTTTGTCATATCTAATATTTTAGGATTATTGAACTCTCCAAGACAGTAGCAACAAATCTATTTAACTTTCACCACCAGCCTATCATCAATCGAAAGGCATTTCTCCTCTTCATTCATTACACTTAAATTTTGGCCAAAAAGAAAAAAGCTGCTCTAGATTGATTTCCATGACGACAGCCTCATCCTTTGAAAAACACTCAATCAACTAAAACCCCATGTAGCACTGAGGGATTGTAACGCATAAAAAGACAAAGAACCTTCTATCAAGCCACCACACCCAAACACACACACACACAAAAAAAAAAAAGTATTTTATGCATCAGATATAGGCAGAACGTGTCCAAAAAAAATGCCACCCACACATAAAAAGAAGTGTCACTTCAAAAGGATTGTTTGATACATAAAGTCGATGTTCAAGTTTTTCTGATTGAATCTATAATCCAATTATGACTTGAAGCCTTTGTCATTGTTCCCATCATAAACATATTATTTGTTGATGATGATTGATGAGGCAGCTATATCCTCTGTTTTTTAATGGAAGTTATTGTTTTACAAAATAATAATAATAATAATAATAATAATAATAATAATAATAATAAATAAATTAGGGGCAGTTTATATCCTCTCAAGTCTCAGAGAAGGTTTGGGTAGTGAGGTAAAGGCAGCCTTGCGAATCCAAATCAAAGCTCCACCAATAAAAAATAAATAAATAAAAATGCAAATTTTGATCCAACCACCTGTCCATATCAAAGTATCAAACTCTGACTCCGCGTCACAGGACCTACCCTTCAGAGGTGCATAATAAAGGATAGTATTATTGTACGGACAACTAATAAATAAACATATGATCAAAAGAATTGTAGGGACAACTAATAAATACTAGGGATAGTGTTATAGTATTATACACATGCGGATTACTTATTTTAAATAAGAAAATCAAGAGAAGGCATAATTAATCTTGAAACACAGTCTTGGTCCTGTTCTTCTCCAAAAAAAAAAAAGTCTTGGTCCGGTGCCACTGAATTTTTTTTTTTTTTTTTTTTTTTTTTTTCATATCTACATGCTTAGGTTCAATTCCAAACAACTATCAATTGTGGATAGAAAAGGTTTCTAAAAAAAAAAAAAAAAAATAGTGGATAGTAAAGGATTTAAGAGGGGAAAGAATTCTCTCCTTTTTTTGATTCTAAAAAGAAAAAGGATTTTTTTTTTTTAAGTCTTCTTCCTAAATTTATATATTAGGCACATTTTAACTGCTTTCATACCAAACGGTAACAATTTGTTGCAAAAAGAGATTTCCTTGTTGGGAATTCAAAACATTTTTCTCTGTCTATGTTTCTTTCTCGTGAAGATAAAAGAATCAAATGTACCACTTAATTAAATAAAGGGAAAAATTTAATTGATACCTTAAGGATATTAGTTTATGAAATATTTTTAGAAGTTTTTTATAGGAAAAAGAAAAAAGCAACTGAATTTTTTGATAGATTTATTCATTTCCCATGAAAGTGATATCAAAACTTTTCTTCATTTCCCTCTCCCTTGTGTGTGTGTGTGTGTGTTTGTTTCTCAAAAAAAAAAAAAAAAAGATGGGTAATTGTCTCACATTGCTTAAGAGTGTGTGTTGTATGTAGTATAACTTGCCCCACCCTCTCTTAAAAGTTACCATGGCTTTTGCGTGAAGTTGTGGTGTGCCTTTATGTTAGAATCCCTTTCCCTCTCCCTTTTGTGTGTGTGTGTGTGTGTTTGTTTCTCAAAAAAAAAAAAAACTTTTCTAAAATGACCCATCAACATATACCCTAAGGACACTCATTAACTAGACCCTTAAATAAATGAAGAAACTCTTTATTTGATCCCTAAAATTTTTTAATGTTGCTGAAATTAAGGAGTAAACAAATAAATAATTGTAAAGAAATGTAGGAAATGCAAAAGCAATGAGAGAATGAGAGAGAAAACACAAGTAAAATGGGAAAACATTTTCCAGAAAAATGTTTTACTTCAAAACAAACAGAGTGTTAAATTCTTTTCTATTTTCAAATGTCTATGGGCATCTTTATACACTTTTACAACACCTAATACATCATATTCTTTATTTTACAATGCATCATATTAAAATAATCTTACTTTAATGCTACTCTAGGAGAGAAGAGGAGAGTAAGACTTTTTTTTTTTTTAATAAAGGATAGAACATAAAGAGAAAAAAAAATTAAAAACTTTACACAATATTGCTATGGTGGTATTTATATAACCACTTTAGCAAGCTGTAAAAATTTATGAAAAATGCCACATTTGGGTGTGTTTATGCATTTTTTTGTGAATAATATCATTCATGTATTTGCATTTGTGGGTTTCACAGTACCCAATGAGAATGATCTAAGATTGGTCCCCTTTCTTGTTTAACATAGCAGCTTAACCCAATTTCCAATTGTTTCATTAGTGGGCTATATTTTAATAACGGTCCAAAAAGTTGAAACCTAACTGGTGCCAGTTATCCCTACTCATACATGGCTAGCCACTGCCCACTTTTGGGTCCTCCAAGATTTACATTCATTGGCATAAACACCAAATTTGAATTAAATAAAGCTGTAGTATATCTTTTATTCTGAAATAAAATTAGGTTAGATTAAAAATTTGAAAACTTGCCACAGCTTGAAAAGTTTAAAAGTGATATTTGGATATTGGGTATCCTTATTTCAAGAAAATAATAAGATAGAATTGATGCAGAAATATTTCAATACTTTGTTTCCTATCTTTACAATTGAATAGAGAAAAGTTTGACTCGCTAGTAGTGACCTTCTGCTTTGGTGGTAGCTCCAGGGAACTATTTGAACATTTCTTTGATATGAATGATTTGAATAGTAATTTCTAAGCACACAATCCACGTTGAAGATATAAAAAAACATAGACATATTTTTTGGTTATCTCTGCTTCCTTTCTTTTATTGTTATTGGCTGGTAAAGAAAGTTTGTTGAATAATGAATATACTTTAACAGACTTCGAATGCTTTGACCATTTTTTTTTTTTTTTTTGCTGAAACGAATTCTTTGACCATTTAGTAACAAAAAGCCTAATACAAAAATTGAAGATAAGCTATACCCACCTAGTGTACCTAAATCTCATACAACAATTAGTCATTGCACGTGCCTAATTGAGAGCTTGATTCACGAATCCATTGGTAACGCATAAAGCCTATTTGGTGTCAAAATCATATATCCATTTTTACAAGTAGATGTTGAGCTTTGCTTTACAAGAACTTTAGCTTGGCATATTGGACACAGATCCATCAATAACATGTTTACAAAGCAAACACTTATGTTTAATTCAAGCACTAGAATTGTTAAAATGTGCTTGAGTATACTTCTCTTACTGGTTTTCTCTACCATTGCCTTTTCTCAATCAGTCATTGAATATGTACCAGGATATCCTGGCAAGCTTCCTTTCAAACTTGAAACTGGGTAAGCAAATTTATTAGTATACACAATTAATATGTGGCTTCATTCTGAGATAATTAACATCTACAAAATTTTGGGTTGGTGTAATTAGATACATTGGAGTAGGAGAAACAGATGAAGTGCAACTATTCTACTATTTCATTGAGTCTGAGAGGAGCCCAGCCAACGATCCCCTTGTCTTCTGGCTAACTGGAGGCCCTGGTTGTTCTGGGTTCTCAGCACTTGCCTATGAAATTGGTATGTTTTTCAGCTCTGGCAAAATAGTTAAACAAGGAATGGCCTTAATGTGAAATTATCTATTTTAAGATGGATGCAAGTTAGGGGAAAACTACGACAATTTTTTTTTTTTTTTTACAACAATAGGGGAGTAGGATTCGAACCCAGATTCTTTTAGAGCAGACAATGTAATTGAATTGAATTGCAAGGCTCTTGGTCTTGTAAGGGTTCTGTCTACATTTAAAAAAAAAAAAAAAAAAAAAAAAAAAAAAAAAAAAAAAGGTAAAAGTTCTTTCAATAGTAATTGTATGTTGCTAGTTATTTTATAGACGGTGAATGATTTGAAGTTGTGGGTGCAGGTCCATTGACATTTGATTATGCATCTTTCAATGGGACTTCACCAGCAGTCACAGTGAACCCATACGCATGGACTAAGGTGCATAATTTCATATATCACTAACCCTTGCTTTGCTCTTTAATCAAAAAATTTCTTCATTTTTTTTGCTAATCTTTTCTATTGGAAACTCACTATTATAATTAATTTATTCAGGTGGCCAATATCATATTTATTGATGCACCAGTTGGAGCTGGATTTTCATATGCAACAACCTCAGAAGGTTACTACACCTCAGACACAAAATCAGCACAACAAAGCTATACTTTTTTGAGGAAGGTAACCAATTTATCCCTCCCTTTATTGTTAAGTGTTAAGCAAAATTCTAATTTATCTTGCATTGTAATTGTGGCAGTGGTTGCTTGATCACCCACAATTTCTTGGAAATCAACTCTACATCGGTGGTGATTCCTATTCTGGTCTCATTGTTCCTATGCTCGTCAAACATGTACTCGAAGGTATTAGAACAAATTTAATTGCATTTGGTAAACAATGGATATAAGCTAATGTTTAGTTTATACTATGAAAAATAGGTCTGGAAGCCGGACTCAAGCCAACAATGCAACTTCAAGTACGTGATTTAATCCTGTAACTCCATTAATTTTCATAAGGAAAATTGTTAAAACTACTATCGATTTTATTATAAAATGCTTACAAACTGATGTGATAATAAATTTCATTCGTGTCACTTCAATATTTAAAAAATGAATTTCTAAATTACTCTTTGCTGATATTTGAAAGGTTTATGTATTAAATATATAGCATCACTAGTATTACTCTTTTAATAAGAAGATGAAGAGAAAGGATCTTAGATTTGAAAATTTACATTTATTTTTCTTCAATTATTAATCATTTTGTGTATTTGGGCAATATTGAGGTAGATTGTTCCTTTGAATTGTAACAGGGATACTTGCTCGGGAATCCAGTGACAGATTCTTATACTGATGTCAATTTTAGGATCCCTTATGTGCACAGGGTGAACCTTATATCAGATGAACTCTATGAGGTACAAAAAAATGATGATAATTAGTATTTGCCTTCATTTTGATGACCTCTCTTCATGAAACCCTATCAATAATCTCAAACTCAGGATCACTTGTATGCTTATAATATACATGATAAGTTTGAAAGCCTGAAAAGCAATTTGTACACTCACATCAACACATGCATAAATTCATAAATATATACATTGTCACATATACGAATGTATGTAAGTGTGTATGTCATTTTGGGGAAGAGAGAGGGAGGGTTCTGTTTTCTTGAAGTAAAAATTTTTTTAGGTTCTTTTAAAAAAATGTTTTCTACATTAAATTAAGAGTGTGCTTTTCCTAACCAACAAAAAACGATTTTGGTTTGATCAAGTTTTACTGCTACTCAAAACTAACAAAAAATGAGACAAAACATTTTTGGAAAATAGTTTACTTGCAAACAGGGGCCTTAGTTACTATAAGCTTGCGAATTATGGTAACTTACCCATGTGTTTGCTTTGCTTGGTGTCATCCATTTTTAGTCACCATCCATACATTCTTTTTTTTTTTTTCTGCTAAATTTGAATGATTTTTCTTTTCTAGGCGGCCAGATATAATTGCCACGAGGATTATGTCAATTATAGTATTAACAATACCCTATGTGTGACAGCTCTTCAAGCAATCAAAGAGGTAAATTAAATATTACTACTTTTCATGATCTTGCTGATGAATTGTGTCTCTTAACTTTTAAGGGAATTGAGAATGAAATTCCATTTGAATTTGCAGTGCCTTCTACAAATAAACCTAGCACAAATTTTGGAACCTCAATGTGCTTTTGCATCCGGAAAACCAAAGGAGGTTGAATGGGATTTGAGAGTTCAGGAGTTTAAAACCATGAACTACCTCCTCTCAGAAACTAAACTTCCTGAACTAGAGTGTCGGGTAAATCTACCTTTCTCTCTAAATGTGGTTGTCGAAGTTTGCTATATCATGTATATTCTTGAAATGTACATGAATTTATGAATTCGATCGACTTATTATCTGTAGGGCTTTACATATGTGCTTGCCTACAAGTGGTTGAATGATGATAGAGTCCGAAAAGCTCTTCATGTTCGAGAGGTATGTATTAAATTAAAGATTCTCCCAAAGGTTTATCTTTTTAGAAGAAAGTAAATTTAATCCTTTAATCACATAATTCTTACATCATGCATTGTAAAAAAGACTTCACCTTGAATGAATAAATTAAAAAAAAAAAAAGAATTACTAATGATGATTTAATGAAACTTGTCAGGGAACCGTAGGTTCATGGGTAAGGTGCCCCAAAGCTTTGTCGGCTTACACAGAAGATGTCTCAAGTAGTGTAGCATATCAAAAAAATCTCACAGAGACCGGTCTCCGGGCTCTGATATACAGGTGGATTCTGTCCTATTAAAAACAAATTGTTTTCCTTCACTGATATTCCTGGAATTCTGAGTAACAATTGTCCTGAAATTTTTCTCATTTGCAGTGGGGATCATGACATTTCTGTTCCATGGGTTGCTACATATGCATGGATAAAAGCTCTTGGTGTGGCCGTTTTTGATGAATGGCGTCCATGGTACCTTGATGGTCAAATTGCTGGGTGAGCACTTTTAGGATTTGCATTACTTCTAGAATATTAGTGCAAAAATTTTAGGTTTTAAATTGGTTTAGAATTATCTTTTTTTTAATTGATTAAATAACGATTTATAAGATTGTCCATATGTATTGATTAAACAAGTCACATGACTTAATAAAAAAAATTATACGACTAAAATTACACATAAATGATCATTTCAATTGCCACATCATGGATAGGAGTTAAGGTTTTTCCCAAATTTTATCTCACATTGTTATGCTCGTTGCAGATACCAAGTGAAGTTCATGAATGATCAGTACCGCTTGACTTACGTAACTGTAAAGGTAACGGATTAAAAAAAAAAAAAAAACACAAAAAATTTTAATTTGATTTTTTTATGTTTATAATGTTTGAAAGATTAAAATGAAAATACAACTAATCCATGTCCTATAATATACATAGGGTGCAGGTCACACGGCGCCAGAGTACAAGCACAAGGAAACCCTTGCTATGGTTGATAGGTTTTTTGCTCGCTATCCAATCTAATTGGTCGTTGAAACTAAGAAATATTGAGTTATTTATATTCTTGCTTGGAGGTATATTTTTGAATAAAGTCTTCGTTTTTTATTAATGTAATCGGAAGAACATTTGGGAATTCAATATCTTGCGTTCTCAAAATTGGACTTGGTAGAATTGATGCAATGCAAATACAATGTAAATTGCATAATTTAGTTCACTGTTCAAGTTTGATGCTAGGAAACTTCGGAATTTCTTCCAAGTTGCCTGTTTACTTAAAGAAAGAGGCAACATATCGAGCAGAAAGTTTTGTGAACTTGGAATGAATTAATGATCAGTCATACTCTTGGTATTAATGAAGAATGATTGTGTGGTACAGTGGTAGGCCTTATTCATTAATCTGTGATGTGCTGATATAGCATGTTGGTATTGAAGGATGTAAACAATGGTTTTAGCCGCTAGCTCCTTATTGAATTTAAAGTTTAAACTCTTTTTGAATAGGAAAATGTTTGGCTCCAACCATTAATAAGAAGATAACATATGTCTTGTTATGTGTAACGCACATACTTAGTTAATTTGGTTAAGTGAGTCATGTACATCACATATGTCAAAGACAAATATGAACTTACTACTAATGGTTGGATCTTAAGGCTCACCAAACTTTGTCATTTCCGATATATGACTTTGTACTTTTTGATATATGATGAAATTATACCGCATTTATCCAGCCAACCGCCAAGCCCTTTATAGCAATATAAAGGGAAAAATAAATTGAGAAAAGAAAAAAGAAAAAGAAACATATCAAAACAGAGCATATAAAAAGCAAACTCAGAATTGAAAAAAATATATTTAACAAGCTTAAACAAAGGAATTTATCTGAAAAGAGTGTTAGTCATGACCAAAGACAATAAGTTTTGATGTTCGTAATAATTCCCTTCAAATCACCAAATTTCACACGATTTCATCCTTAGCTCTAATGGTTTTTTACTAGCATTTTTCTATACTTCGAAATTCTTCTAAGTCGACTTTTAACAATTTCTCTATTCAAGTATAGTTTCTTCTTGCCTGTTCTATGTCAAAACATCTCCATTTGCAGGGTTGATATCAAATACAATACCTATATGATAATAGCTATTAAAGGGTTGAAATTGAGAGTTGAAAAAAGCAGTTTTTAATCTCAACCGTTGCATAAAAAAAGTGAATAAAGAGTAAAAAAAAGTAAAAATGAACAAAACATTTGTGTGTAAGGACTATGGAAGGGTGAATTGCACCCAATCCAAATCCATTTGCGTTGAACAAGTGCAGGCCAATTATTAATTTCCTCAAACGGCAAAGCTCACTTTTGAAGTTATAGCACCGTGAAATTAATGGGCCAAAATTCATAAACAAAAAAGAAAGGCATAAAATCCCAAAAAGAAAAGCCTAAGAGCATCCACAGCAGTGGAGTTAAATTTTTAGCAATTTAGCTCCACCAAAAGTTACTTTATCTATTTTACCTACACACATACTACAGCAGTGGATCTATTTTAGCTTTCAACATAATAAAATAATATAAACATCACAATAAAATATTATAACTACTACAATAAAATAATATATTCCACAACCAAAAAAATATTACACCACCAACCTCAACCACCTCTACCATCAACCACAGGCACAACCACCACCAACACCACCACCACCACCACCACCACCACCACCACCACCGATAGTCCACAGCAAAAAAAAAAAACCACAACGAGCACAAGCCCACTGCCACAAACACAAACACAAACCCACTTGCCCACAACAAATCGGAAAACATAAACACAAACCCACATCGGCGCTGGGCCTCGCACAGAGAGGGTGGAGCTCGGAGGTTCGGCCTTTGAGGTGGAGAACGCAAAGAGTGGTCGGCACTGGGCTGGACTTCGGTCGGCGCTGGGCAGTGAGGAGTGGTCGGCGCTGGGTTGGGCTTCGATCGGCGATTGGCGCTGGGCAGCGAGGAGTGTCGGCGCTGGGCTGGGCTTCGATCAGCGATCGGTGCTGAGGAGTGGTCGACGTTGGGTTGGCCTTCGATCGGCGATCGGCGCTGGGCAGCGAGGAGTGGTCGGCGCTGGGATGGACTTCGATCGGCGATCGGCGCTGGGCAGCGAGGAGTGGTCGGCGCTGGGATGGACTTCGATCGGCGATCGGCGCTGGGCAGTGAGGAGTGGTTGGCGCTAGGCTTTGGAGCAACGGACTGAGCAGAGAGGCCGGTTTGATTAAAATGGAGGACTGGAAGAGGAAGAAAGAGGAAGAAAGAAGAGACACCGGAGAGAGAGAAAGAAAAAGAAAAAGGAAAAAATATTTTTTTAATAAAAGAGGAGAGAGGAATTTAATAAAATAATATTTTATCTTTTAGCTGTGATGAACAGTGCACATCTATTTATAGATGTGCACTGTAGCAATGGAGTTAAATTTTTTAGATTTAGCTCCACTGCTGCAGCAAGGTTTTTGGGTTTGAGGAGCTAAATTTTAGCATTATAGTATTATAGCTACACTGCTGCAAATGCTCTAAGAGAAGGAAAAACAAAAAGGAAAGAATGAGAGTGGACCCACTTATAAAAGTGGACCACATGCCGAAACACTTCTCACCTTATTTACCGGGCTTTTAGTCCAATAAATTATCAAAACCCAAGTTAGACTAAACAACACGCAAATCTAAAGCGGGCTAGACTTTATGGTCCACAACTTGAAAATTTATGCGTAAACTGGGAACAAATTATAAAGTTTCTTGATGCTCATGTATGGTAATTCATTCGAATTGAATTTAAAAGGATTAAATATGTGGCATATACCAATAAAATGCATAAAACTTCATTACCCTTAATCATAACTTTTTTTTTTTTTTTGACAGTATTAATCATAACTAATATACTTATAATTTTCCATTAGTTCATTTTGTCATAATTAGCCATCTCTAAAAGGAAAAAAAAAAAATTATTCAAAAAAATATAATTAAAATCATATACATTATTGCTTTACTAGCTTATAACCACATGCATATGCATGGATACACTTTTAAAGATATACAATAAGATGCATAATATAATTCCTATATATATAATTTAAATATTATTGATAGTCATTTTTATATTTTGTTAACTCTTTAAAAAATTTTGTTAGGATATTATTAGGTATAAAATCTAAATTGTCCATGTTTTAAAAAAAAAAATTATTGTGAAGCACCTTATTTTTATTATTAATTTTTTTACGATTCATTTATTTTAAATTCTTTAGTTTTTGTACTTAATAACTCACTTAGATGAATATTTATGATATGGTCCCACATTTTATTCTAAAATTAAGAAATAAAACTCTTTAAGAATAAATAATTTAGGACACATGGCGCAAAATTGGAACTCTAATTTGGAATTCTAATTTAAGTTTCTCTTAACTTCACCTATTATTTTATATATATATATATATATTATATTTTGTAATTGTGGGGGCCAATTAATTAGGAGATACTATTAAGGCCATGCCAGCTGGGCCTAAAGCCCAATCCGAGGACGTTAGACCATCCAAGGTGAACTAGATAAGATCATAAGAAGAACGGAGTAAAGAAAAGGGTAGAGATAATATGAGATAAATTCAACAAAGGTCCGAGGATAAAATTCATCTCGGCAACAAGTGGCCGAGGCCAGTAAGATTGCCATATCATCATGGATTCTCTTCGAAGCCACACCAATGCTAAGAGTTAAATGTTGGGCAAGGGATAAGAAAGAAGAAGGGCAACAAATATCTTCAAAAAGCTGCTACTACCGCATTAAATGGCTCCTAACCAACTCCCTGGCCGCATTAATGTGGAAGTGATGCCTGAACAGTGATCAAACAGCCTTACAGCTATTAGTTGATGGTTCTGTGAGGTGCTGGATGGGACAGGAAGGAATGCCCCAAATCTGATCTACATGTATGTGGTAGTGATGATACCAAAATTGTAGTATATAACATGGGAAGATGCACCAAAAAAGGGATCGGACAATTTTTCATAGAAAAGAGGAGAAACTCTTGTAATTTGAAAAAAAGCAAGACAATATAATATAAACTCCTTGAATCATTCTGAGAAAGGATTCCTTTGATCTTAAAAAAGGTTTAATAGTCTTAAGTTACCAAATTTTATCGTCTTTCTTTTGGAGCGGATCTAGCTCTTTCATCCACGCTTTATAAATTTATTGTTTGGGCTTCTTGGACTAAACCCAACTCCATATTGGGTCCAGTCTAATTTCAGTCCTTACAATTGCCGCCGTTTGTGGGAAGAGCTTGATCTTTCTGAAGGAGATTCGATTACAACGTTCACGATGGAGGAAGCAGGTCCACATCATGCAGCAGCCAAGCCACATCAGGGCGACGCAAATCCACACCAAGCAGAGTCAAGGGGCTCTTAACATAATAATCCGCTTGTGAATCTTGAACGAAAAAGGGATTATGAGGGAAGTATGCACACTAGCCATACCAGTAAGAGCCAGTCTCGGGGGAAGAGTCATGTTTCCCATGCAAAGAATGATAGGGACATGCAACGTGAAATCGATGAGTTGAGGAGAGAGTTACGTCATGCTCGGCGAAGACGTTCACCGCCCAGTTCCGAACCGTCCTCTAGAGAGACGGATGGTGCTAGTTATAGACGGAGGTCCAGAACTTCGCCCAGTGAGACCTTTTCCTACGAGGAGGAGCACCACCGTAGACATAGATATAAAAGCCCGCCTTGCAAAGGCTTGGGCAACGATGCCATGAACATGGGGCTGAGTCAGGTTTCTAAATCACCCTTCACACGGAATATAGAGGACGCGATCCTTCCTCGGCGATTTCATCAACCCACATTCACCATTTACAATGGTAGGACAGACCCCGTAGAGCATGTTAGCCATTTCAGCTAGAGGATGGCTGTTCATTCCAAAGATGAGGCCTTGATGTGTAAGGTTTTTCCATCTAGCTTGGGCCTAGTGGCGATGAGGTGGTTCAACGGTTTGAGGGCAAACTCTATCGACTTCTTCAAGAAACTCACCCGGGCGTTTGGTGCTCGCTTTATCACTTGCAGCAGGGTTCCTCGGCCTCTAGGATCCTTATTGTCTATGTCCATGTGGGAGGGTGAGACCCTAAAGGCTTATTCAGATAGATACTGGGAGATGTTCAATGAAATAGAAGAAGAACACGATGATGTGGCCATTAGCACTTTCAAGGCTGGCCTTCCAGTCGAGCATAATTTAAGGAAATTTCTAACTGGTAAACCTGTTACTAGTGTGCCCCAGTTGATGGATCGGATTGACAAGTACAGAAGAGTGGAAGAAGACCAACCACAGGGGAAAGGAAAGGTGAAAGTGATCCCTCAGGAGAGGAGGGATTTCAGGTCGGACCGGTACAATAATAACCGACCTCAGAAAGACTTTGTTGGGCAGTCAGGATTTGCCAACACCCAGGCGGTTAATGCTGTGTTTCGAGAGCCAGTGCAACAAGTACTAGAGAAGATCAAGAATGAGCCGTTTTTCAAATGACCAAACAAGACGGCAGGAGATCCTATGAGACGAAACCAGAACCTTTATTGCCACTATCATCAGGATCATGGACACACGACTGAGGATTGTAGAAATTTGTGGGATCATTTGGACCAGTTAGTCCGAAAAGGGAAGTTGAGGCAACTGTTGCATCATTCCAGTGGTCGGGTAAGCCAAACGGGCTCAGAGTTTCGGGGAGATGCTTCTTCAAGACTCCCCATCGGCATGATAAACGTCATTTTTGCTGCCCCAGGAAGGACTGGATCTTGTCTATCCAGGTTAATGTCTGTATCTTGTTCTCAGGCTGAGGAGACTAGCTCAGTGCGTAAGAGAGCCAGGCTGGGCATTCCGTTGGTGTTGGGCTTTTCAGATGAAGACAAGGCTGGGACCATACAGCCCCATGATGATGCTCTTGTGGTTACGCTGAGAATTGGTGGATACGATGTAAAAAGGGTGATGATTGACCAGGGTAGCGCTGTTGACATTATGTACCCTGACTTGTATAGGGGGCTAAATTTGAAACCTGAGAACTTGATAGCCTACAATTCTCCTCTGGTGAGTTTTGAGGGTAGGATGGTCGCCCCAAAAGGTCAGATCAGATTGCCTATGCAGACCGGTACGGATGTGGTTGAGGTGGATTTCATTGTTGTAGACGTTTTCTCTCCCTACACGGCTATTATGGGTAGACCTTGGCTTCATACCCTGGGGGCCGTCTCCTCTACTTTTCACCAGAAGGTGAAGTACCCATTTGGGGGCCAGGCTTTGGAGATAGTAGGAAATCAGATTGCGGCCAGACAATGCCTGGTAGCGGCTATCCAACATCGGCCAGAGGTGGAGACCTCGGTCACCGCTGATAATGGTTTACAGCAGTTAGAAATCCCGGCGTTGCCCTCCAACGGAACAGCCGGTGAGGCGAAATGTGAAGATCTTGTGAGGGTAATCGTTGGTGATGATCCGGAAAAATTCTTTCAGGTCAGGGCTAGACTGCCTTCGCAGGAGAGGGAGCAATTAGTCGAATTCCTCAGAGAAAATGTTGATATGTTCGCATGAAGCGCGTATGAAGCCTTGGGTATAGACCTAGATTTCATCTGTCATCATCTTAATGTTAATCCTTCTTTCACTCCGAAGAGACAGCCACCTCGACGTCCGTTAAAAGAGCACATTGAAGCTGTCAGAAATGAGGTGGCCAAGCTCAAGCAGGCAGGGGCTATCAAGGAAGTTTTTTATCCTCAGTGGTTAGCCAATACGGTCGTGGTGAAAAAGAAGACTGGGAAATGGCAAGTGTGCGTAGATTTCACAGACCTCAACAAGGCTTGTCCCAATGACCCTTTTCCTATGCCTAAGATAGATCAGTTGGTGGATGCAACGGTAGGTCATCCCCGGATGAGCTTTTTGGATGCCTTCCAAGGATATCACCAAATACCGTTAGCATTAGATGATCAAGAAAAGATAGCTTTTGTTACTCCCATTGGAAATTATCATTACAAAGTGATGCCCTTTGGTTTGAAAAATGCAGGGTCTACTTATCAACGGATGATGACTAAGATGTTCGAGCTACAATTGGGCAGGAACATTGAGGTTTACATTGATGATATGGTTGTGAAGAGTAAAGTGGTATCCGGGCATGTGGGGGATCTTACGAGCATTTTTGAAATCTTAAGAAAGCATAAGCTACGTCTGAATGCTTCAAAGTGTTCATTTGGTGTAAGCTCCAGAAAATTCTTGGGATACATGGTGACTCACAGGGGAATTAAGGTGAACCCAAACCAGATTAAGGCCATTAATGGCTTACAGGCATCGCGGAATCTCAAGGAGGTGCAAAGACTGATAGGGATGACTGCTGCTTTGAACCGGTTTATATCTAGATTAACTGATAGGTGCAGACCTTTCTTCCTTTTGCTGCATAAATGGAAAGGGTTTGAATGGACTGAGGAATGTACTGTAGCATTTCAGCAGCTAAAGGAATACCTATCTCGGCCACCTATCATGTCCAGTCCAGAGGTGGATGAGGTCCTGTTTGCCTACTTGGCGGTGGCCCCACATGCTGTAAGTTTTGTTTTGATACGAGAGGACAGTGGCATCCAAAAACCAGTCTATTACGTAAGTAAGTCACTTCACGAAGCCGAGGTGCGGTACTTATCGTTAGAAAAGGCTATCTTGGTAGTAGTGCATGCTACACGAAAACTCCATCATTATTTTTAGGTGCACACCATGGTGGTTCTAACTCAATTACCGCTCAAATCTATACTTCGGAGCACGGATTATACCGAGAGGATCGCTAAATGGGGCACAATTCTGGGGGCTTTTGACATTAAATATATGCCTCGTACCTCTGTGAAAGGTCAAGTCCTGGCCGATCTAGTAATCGAGTTTGCTGAGCTTCCAGAAGAAGCAGAGGTGAAGCAACATGACATGGATGAAAAATCGGTTGGCCTAATCTCCGCACAAAACACCTCGTCCTGGAGAGTATATGTGGACGGAGCAGCGAACCAACGGGGAGCCGGAATGGGGCTAGTTCTGGTATCTCCTAAGAAGATCACCATCGAAAAATCTTTGAGGCTGGGATTTTTAGCTACCAATAACGAGGCGGAGTATGAAGCTTTGCTAATGGGAATGGCTATGATCCATAAAATTGGTGGAAAGGTGGTGGAAATGTTCTCAGATTCAAGATTGATCATGAGCCAGGTAAAAGGGGAATTAGAGGCCCGAGATGCAAGAATGCAAGAATATTTGAGTCAAGTTAGGCGTATACAAACGAAATTTGACTCTTTTGAATTATCGCATATCCCCAGAGGTGAAAATACCCATGCAGATTCCTTGGCTACCCTTGCCACCTCCTCGGCAGGAGATTTGCCCTGAGTGATACTTGTTAAGGACTTATGCACCCCTACCCCCGTAAAGCGAGACTTGGTCCTAGTCCATCAGATCAAGCTAGGGTCGAGCTGGATGGATCCTATACTACTATTCCTTGAAGGGGATATACTGCCTAAAGACAAGTCAGAAGCTGAGAAAGTACGAAGGAAAGCTCCTCGGTTTTGGCTGTCCGAGGACAAAAAGTTGTATAAACGTTCTTTTTCCGGACCATATCTACTTTGTGTACATCTTGAGGCCTCAGAATCGCTCCTAGAAGAGCTGCATGAAGGAATTTGTGGAAGTCACACCGGAGGAAGATCTTTATCTCATCGAGCCATTACTTAGGGATATTGGTGGCCGGGCATGCAAAGGGATGCACAAGAATATGTTAGAAAATGTGATCAATGTCAGAGGTTCACGCCAAACATTTACCAACCTGGAGGAGTCCTTAATCCTCTTTCCAACCCTTGGCCTTTCGCTCAATGGGGCTTGGATATTGTAGGTCCTTTCCCTAGGGCACTAGGGAACAAAAAGTATTTGTTGGTCGGCACAGACTATTTCACCAAATGAGTCGAAACTGAGCCTTTAGCTAATATCAGAGATGTAGATGTCAAGAGATTTGTCTGGAGGAATATCGTTACTCGATTCGGGGTTCCTCATACCCTCATCTTGGATAATGACCTTCAATTCCATAGTAAATCCTTCAGGCAATACTGTGCGGACTTAGGGATAAAGAATCGATATTCCACTCCGGCCTATCCTCAAGGGAATAGATAAGCCGAAGATGTCAACAAGGTTTTAGTGAATAGGCTTAAAAAGAGATTGGACGACGCAAAGGGGAAATGGGTGGAGGAATTACCACATGTGCTTTGGACATATTGAACAACACCTCGACGGTCAACTAGTGAGACCCCTTTCTCAATGACATATGGAGCCGAGGCCGTAATCCCTCTGGAAACAGGTTTCCCAACGTTGAGACCTAATGCATTTACCCCAGACAGTAATGATGGGTTGTTGGAAAAAAGTCTGGACTTAATTGAAGAGAGAAGGGAGAGTGCAATGGTACAACTGGCTTATTACCAGCATAAGCTCAAGCAGGGTTACGATACCAATGTAAAGCTGAGACTGTTGGCCATAGGAGATCTGGTACTGAGGAAAGTTTTGGGAACCACCAAGAATCCAGCCTGGGGAAAATTGGGGCCTAATTGGGAAGGATGGTATCGGATTACTTTAGTAGCAGGAATATGTGCATACTATTTGGAGGATCTAGATGAAAAAACTGTACTTCATCCTTAGAATGTAAACAATCTGAAGAGGTATTATTATTAACAAAAATAGTACTGTTTAGTTTCCCTTTAACTTATTCTGATCGTATATTATGTGTTTCCCCATCTATTGAAGTATTAAACAAAAACTAAGTTATGTCAGGTTTCTCGGACCACAAACTTAGTGGAAATTAATACACTATGACATCTGTTGAAGTATTAAACAGAAACTAAGTCATGTCAGGTTCCTCGAACCACAAATTTAATGGAAATTAATACACTATGACATATGTTGAAGTATTAAATAGAAACTAAGTTATGTCAGGTTCCTCGGACCACAAACTTGGTGGAAATTAATATACTATGACATCTGTTGAAGTATTAAACATAAACTAAGTTATGTCAGGTTCCTCGGACCACAAACTTAGTGGAAATTAATACACTATGACATCTGTTGAAGTATTAAACAGAAACTAAATTATGTCAGATTCCTCGGACCACAAACTTAGTGGAAATTAATACATTATGACATTTGTTGAAGTATTAAATAGAAACTAAGTTATGTCAGGTTCCTTGAACCACAAACTTAGTGGAAATTAATACACTATGACATCTGTTGAAGTATAGTTTCAGGTTCCTCGGACCATAAACTTAGTGAAAATTAATACACTATAACATCTATTGAAGTATTAAACGGAAACTAAGTTATGTCGGGTTCCTCGGACCACAAACTTAGTGGAAATTAATACTCATTGCCATCTATTAAAGTCTTAAATCCTTGAGCATTACTTCATGCATTTTAAGGTACCTCGTTATTGCCTGTTATTTAAGCGCTTGGATATTTTCTCAGAGTTGGAAGTTCATTGGAATTGATAAATTAAAAACATGTCTTGGTAGTGCTACGGAGTTAACATTCCTAATCTACTCAGATTCTCAGTTAAAGTATGTGAAATTGTGTTTCTCCTCATATCAGTAAACTTCACCCTTTTATGGCATACAGTTGTGTATGAATGAAGAACGATCAAGATGGAAATTACCTAAATAGAGGATAAAGTAATAACAATAATCCGGGCAATATTAGAAAAGTAAAATACCCAATAAAAATGGGTTTTCATTACATTAACTCTCACTACCGAATAAAAAAAAAAAAAAAAAAAAAAAAAAAAAAAAAAAAAAAACTATGGTTTCAACTTTATTTGGAGTTTGGTCTTGGGAGCTTTGTCAGCTGCTTCAGGAGGAACCACCTTTTCTTTTTCCTTAGGGATTTCTCCAGCAGGCAAGGTAGTTGAAGCTAAGGCTTGTTCAAAACTTTGGCTAGCTGCCCCACTTTGAGGAACCTCGACAGTTTTGTCCAATGATGTTGCCTTGGAAACTTCATGCTTTTTTGTTGGCCCTTGCTGGCTCGGAAGAGGAGGATCCTGAGGCAATACTTAAGGATTTGGATTGACAGTTGAAGAAGCCACATCATCTTGAGCGGAAGGAGGGTCCGAGGTTCGAATCGCAGAGGGATAAAACACATTCTCTGCTTTCCTCAACTCAGATGAAGCCTGAACCCCAGCTTGATTGAGGGCTTCATTCCAAGTTTGGGCGCAGTAAATGTGGCACATTGCTGGGACCTCTGCCCTAAGGGTTTCCTCGGTCTCAGCTACTCCAAGGTCATAGCCCTTCTGCTCAGCCTCGTCCCTTCCCTTCTCGGCCTCAATCCTTGCCTTCTCAGCTTCAACCTTGGATTTCTCAGCTTGATCCTTTAGCCTTTGGGCTTCCTCCAATTGTTTTTTAAGAGCTGTCATCTGCTCCCTGGCAGCAGTTAATTCATCAGTTGTATCGCGTAGGCACCTCCTCTGGTCCTCGACTTGCCTTTGCGCGCCTTCCAAGGCCGAGTCAGCACTCTTTCGGGCCTACTCCTCCTCGGTCAGCTTTTTCTTCATCTCTGCAAGTTTATTTTCGGAGATGGTTAGTGTTTGCACCACTGCCATCCGTTTTTTCCTTTCATCCTCCAGTTGCTGGTAGCCAGAATTCGTTATCTGTTCGAGCCTGAAAGTGTTTTGGATGGCATAAAAATTGAAGAGTTAATATCATAACACAAAAAAAAAAAAATAATAATAAAAAATAGAAAATAAAAAATATACATATTGGGATTACAAGTTAACAGTAATTTCATACCACGACCAAGTATCTTTTGCTGTTAAGGAAGATCTTATTCTTCCTCATACCCCGCAGCTCGTTCATGTCTTTGGGGAGTAACAAGGCCTCCTCCAGGACCGAGGCAACGTGGCTCCCAATGCCCCCGTTGAGGTCCCTGATTGATGCATCGTTTCTCATGGGCTCACCGCCGAGCATGGGTGCTAGGAGCCAGGCTCGTGGCTCTTAAGGCTGAGTGTCTGAACTCTCCAAGCCCCGTTGTGGTATATGGCTGACCTTTTGCTGCTTCGCAGCTCGTTGGGCCTCTTCTTCCTGGGTCGGACAGGATTTTCCAACATCAACCACGTCTTTCCCTTTCTCTTCCCTTCTCCTTTTTGGATCAGCAGGTTCAGGTCTAACTGGTTGAGGTTGGTGAGGAGCAGGAGGAGGAGATTTGGGAAGAGATGGAGGAATCTTAGACTCTGCAGATTTCCTCAGTGCACTTTTTCCAGGTTGATTTTCTATCAGCTCCTGTAGACTCTTCTGGGGCTTCCTTTGGATACCCATTTCGTCAAAAATGTCCTTGGCGGGTAGAGTCTGATTAAAAACCTCAAATTCGTCCGAGGAATCTGATAAATCTACAACTTCCTCTGGATCTTTTTCTTCTTCTTCTTTTTCTTCTCTTCTGTCCTCTTCTTCTCTGAGGACGAGTTGGGATGAGGATGCGCTTCCTGAAGTAGTGGCAACGAAAAGTGGTTGGGCACAAGGAGGGTCTCTAGGGAGTGGAACAGCCACTGGAACGATGAACCCTTGGTAGGCAACACTGATACGATGGAGTTGAGGGTCACGAGCTCTGATCACGCACTTAGGAGCTTGGAAGGCGAACGAGAGGGGTGTGTATCCAAGTATTAAATGGGCAGCGCGGAGTTGACCGTCAGCTTCGTTCACATATATCTTAGCTTTCAATACCCTATCCAAGCTCGCTTGGTTGACTAAGTTGAGTTTGGATTTGGTATTGCGCCTATCTGCAAAATCATTGAATTAGTGTGGGGCTTCATTAGAAACAAGAATATTGAGACAAAAAAAGGGGGGGGGGGGGGAATGTAAACCAAAATTCATGAATCTACGACTACACCCCCACCTGGTTCTCCCTCCTTCGTTGGGCAGGGCAGGCCGTCGTACCATTCCCCAGAAAAGATTAAGAAATCCTCCTTTAAATTTTTGTTCGAAGTGGGAAGGCATTGGATTAGCCTTACTTCGGGATACCTCGATTTGAGATAGTATCCCTGCCCCTTTAAATTATGTAGATTATACACCCAATTTACATTATGGTGGGTTAGGTTTAAGTTCATTCTCTCGTTTAAAGCTTCTATACATCCCAGGACCCTAAACATGTTTGGGGTACACTGTGTGGGAGACAACGTAAAAAACCTAAGGTAACTCCTAGTAATAGTACCCATGGGAATGGTTATCTCACCCTCAATGAAGGCAATCATGGGAATGACCACCTCCCCTATTTTCTTAGTGTCGACCCACTCCCCCTAGGCAACTTACCTCACGCCCACTGTTGGTGGGATCCTATATTTGGCCCTGAAATTTCTCATACCCTTCTTGGACTCAACCAAATATTTGAATTTACCCATTTTCCTAAAGGGTTTCAAAGAAAAATTGATGAGTTTAAGATGAAAGCTAAAAAGGTTTTAAGAAAACTTACAGGTTTGAAAGAGGGTCCTCGGACAAAGTTCAAGTATTTGTAGATGCACAGGGAAATGAAAGAGTGAAAGAGGTTCAGTGTATAAGCTCTAGGACTGTGTGATTGCTGAAAATAAGAAAAGAATTGATTTGAAAGGCTGTTATAGTGGCGTAGAAATTACGAGCGGGACAGTTCCCGCTCATAAAACGAGAAAAACCCTCCACCGTTAGATTCGCATCTTACCGTTGAACGTGGGGAACAAGGGCGTTGCCAAAATTTAATACTGGCATGCTCAGGACGCCAAAGCGTCAGGAACGTGCCATGAGCAGGTGAAAAGACACATAAGAGTTTAGGAATACAGAGTAGGATCACAAGCAAAATTAGCCGAGGACATCAAAATTATCCCTTCCTCCCGAGGAGTCGAAGAGCAAGATTTTGAGGGGCTATTGTAGGGGCCAATTAATCAGGAGGTACTATTAAGGCCATGCCAGCTAGGCCTAAAGCCCAATCCGAGGACGTTAGACCATCCGAGGTGAACCAGATAAAATCATAAGAAGAACAGAGTAAAGAAAAGGGTAGAGATAATATAAGATAAATTCAACAAATGTCCGAGGATAAAATTCATCTCGGCAACGAGTGGCCGAGGCCAGTAAGACTGCCATATTATCATGGATTCTCTTCGAAGCCACACCAATGCTAAGAGTTAAATGTTGGGCAAGGGATAAGAAAGAAGAAGGGCAACAAATATCTTCAAAAAGCTGCTACCACCGCATTAAATGGCTCCCAACCAACTCCCTAGCCACATTAATGTGGAAGTGATGCCTGAATAGTGATCAGACAACCTTACAGCTATTAGTTGATGGTTCTGTGAGGTGCTAGATGGGACAGGAAGGAATGCCCCAAATCTGATCTACACGTGTGTGGTAGGGATGATACCAAAACTGTAGTATATAACATGGGAAGATGCACCAAAAAAGGGATCGGGCAATTTTTCATGGAAAAGAGGAGGAACTCTTGTAATTTGAAAAAAAGCAAGACAATATAATATAAATTCCTTGAATCATTCCGAGAAAGGATTCCTTTGATCTTAAAAAAGGTTTAATAGTCTTAAGTTACCAAATTTTATCGTCTTTCTTTTGGAGCGGATCTAGCTCTTTCATCCACGCTCTATAAATTTATTGTTCGGACTTCTTGGACTAAACCCAACTCCATATTGGGTCCAATCTAATTTCAATCCTTACAGTAACTTTTTTATATAAGTTGTGTGAATGTGGTTGAAAAAATTCTATTTAATTTTTCCAGATTTTTATAATCAAAATTTCCTTTTTCTTTATTTACAAATTTGTAATATTTATTTATATTTAATGTAATTATAAAATTAATTATAATTTCATTCTGAAATCTAGTTTGAACCCTAATCCAATCTTTGATCCTTGAAGCTCTCTTTTTTCTTTTGAAAGGAACCATGATTATAACTCATAGCCATAACAAATCCTCTTACTTGAGTTGACAATTTTTTTATTTGTTTTTATTTGTGCCCATTATTAACAAATTCCCATCTTGTTAGTTGTAAATTATTTTTGTGAAATTTTTTATGTACCTAAATTTATTAAACTTATTGTTACATAAAATGGGCTAATAGATGAAGCACACAAAAATCCATGAAGCTTTAAAACCAAACTAAATTAATGGGTTGATTAGTTAAAAGTGGCAGTAAAACACAATTCCTTGAACTTGAATGAGTCTAACGAGCTGCTTCGTATTCAATGAAACTAAGGCCCAGCCCATTTTAACTCGTAGACAACCAGCTCATCATCACCGAGGTGGAGAAACATGAAGCAACAACAGGTTTTTTAGGCCCACAAGACGAACGCAAGTGAATGACATGAATGGGCTTAATTCTCCTTGGAAAAGAGAGTGGACCTAAAGTCTAATGGAATGGGAGACTATGGGCCTAGGGTCCACGAGACTAACATAAGTGGACCTAGTGCCCCTAGAGCAAATTAAGTTGGGCCAAGTGCCTCTAGACACTAAAAAATGATTGGACAAGTGCCTCTAGACTCGAAGAAAGGATGGGCCAAGTGCCCAAACAAGAATGAAAAAAAAAAAAAAAAAAAAAAAAAAAAAAAAAACCATAAAAGGACAATGTGTCTAACGTCCCTAGAAATTTCTAGACTTGAGATAACAAATAAACCATGAGAGAAAGTGATTTTTTTTTTTTTTTTTTTGAACTTAAAGTTTTCATGGAAATGTTTTTTATTTAATTTATTTTCTATTAATTTTATTTTCTATTATTTTAAACAATGCATACAAACAATTGGGCCAGTCTTAAATATATGATCAATTCAAGTTCACACAAAAGGGCAATAAGTAATGGTCAAGAGATATGAAAGAGAGATAACTTTAGATATCTTTGATCAATATTTCATAAAGAAGGGGAAATTAAAGAGTATGTGAATTATAAGATAAGAATAAGGTGAATAAAGAGGAAAAGTGCATCAGGAGTGCAGTGCGACTGTAATACCTATTAAATTACGGAAATTTTTTTTTATAAGACTATTATACTACCGACTATACATTATGGAACTAAATGTTAGGTTGTTAAGAAGTAACATATTCATAAAATAAGTGTAGCTGAAATGAGATTGTTAAGATGGATAAATAGAAATACTAGAAATAACAGGATTCGAAATAAGGAAATTTGCCTAAGATAGGAATTAGCCCTTGTTGATGAAAATATAATGAAGAGCAACTTAAGATGGTTCAATTATGTTTAGAGGAGAGTGACAAATACACTAGTAAAAAATAACGAGTTTATCCAAGTTGAGAGAACAAAAATGTAAAGAAAGATAATAAAAAAAATATTAGTAGAAGTAATAAAAAATAATGATATATCAATTATGGGAGTAATGGAAACTAGAGAGTATGACTTTAGAAGTTAGATAGAGTAAAACGGAGGAAAGAATACATATAGCCGACTTTAACTATCTGTCATGGATCCATAATTGACCCCTAAATTTTGGGACTAAATTTATTTATTTATTTATATATTTGCTAATATTGGAACTAAGACTTTGTTCATTGTTGTGAGCTTTACTACATAGGGGTGGGTTTACTATGGTTCCTTATTGGGGAATCCAGCTAACTAACTTAATTTTTCCAACTATCTAGTTAGTAGGTAAGGTTTGAAAACTATTTTTTTTACTAGCATTTCGAGTCTAAAAGACTCGATTTTTATGGATTGCTCATGTCCGATGTGGATTTTTTTTTCTAGGTGGCGTCTACCCAGAAATCGAGTCTCTAAGACTCGATTTCTAACCCAAAAAAATTTTTAAAAATTTTAAGTCTCATCCCAATCTCAAAGACTCAGATCAAAGGGAGATGAGAGACTCAGATCAGAGGGAGATGAAGAGCTCAGAGGCAGAGAAAGACTCAGATCAGAGGGAGTGAAAGAGCTGGGTTGCGCGGCCTGGGCTCGCGCGGCCTGGGTCACGCACGGCCTGGGCTCGCGTGGCCTGGGTGGCGCGCGGCCTGGGTGGCGCGCGGCCTGGGCTCGCGCGGCCTGGGTTGCGCGCGGCTTGGGCTTGCATTGCCTGGGCGCGCGCAGTCTGGGTTGCGCACGGCCTAGGCTAGCGTTGCCTGGGCGTGCGCAGTCTGGGTTGCGCGCGGCCTGGGTCTACCACCCACTCCGATCTCAATCTCTCTTTCTGTTTCTGGTTTTTTTTTCTCTGCTTTCTTCTCTGATGTTCTGGTCTTTCTGTTTCTGGTTTTTTTTTTTTTTCTCTGCTTTCTTCTCTGATGTTTTGGTGTTCCTCTGATTTGTTTTTATTTGTAAGGGTTAGAAATCGAGTCTCTAAGACTCGATTTCCATGTAGCCACGTGGAAAAATATGCCACATCGGAATTACTTAGAGCATAGAAATCGAGTCTTTGATGCTCGATTTATAGGCCAAAATCGAGTCTAAAAGACTCGAGATGCTAGTAAATAAAATAGTTTTGTAACTAGAACTACTAACTAAATAGTTGGGAAATTATGGCTAATTACCCATTTCGTCCTTCCTTATTGGTTGATATGAGTCGTCCATTAGTTAGGGTGGCCCTATTGACCATTCCAACAAGGCTTAGCATGGACCCAAGTTGGGTTGGTGGACCTGTTAATAGCTCACAAACCCAAAGGCAAATGGCATTGAAAGCCCATCATAGGAAATTGATCAGGTCATTGATAAGTGATAGCAACCATAACTAATGCCACCCTAAGTTGGAGCCCAGAGCCTCAATTGATATTTAGTGAGGTTTTTTTTTTTTTTTTTTTGACCATTCCAACAAGGCTTAGTATGGACCCAAGTTGGGTTGGTGGACCCGTTAATAGCTCACAAACCCAAAGGCAAATGGCATTGAAAGCCCATCATAGGAAATTGATCAGGTCATTGATAAGTGATAGCAACCATAACTAATGCCACCCTAAGTTGGAGCCCAGAGCCTCAATTGATATTTAGTGAGGTTTTTTTTTTTTTTTTTTTTTTTTTTTTTTTTTTTTTTTTTTTTTTTTAACAAATGAGATTATTTAAACCTCTTTGAATTTTCGACTATCCTATTGGGTGTATGCTGTACTCTTGTCCCATATACACCAGCTTGTTACGGGGAGGAATTCTTTGAAGGTGACCTCAAGATGTTGGTAAGAGATTTCTAACCTAGGATCTCATGGATATCATGAGGCCTCAAAAACCAATTAGTGAACCCTTTAAGTTTTTTAGTGAGGAATTTATAGGCAAATTGTTGTGTGTGTGCATTCATAGGTGTGTGCATGTGTGAAGTGAACAAAAATAGCAACAAAAAAAAAAAAAAATGGCATAAAAATATTTGAAGTCTATCCATTAGTCCCCAGTGGTGTTGGCATTGTGAGTACTCCAAAAATTTCACTAGATGTTGTAAAAGTTAAGGGAGTGGATTCTTGGTTTTATAATGCAAGAAACGAATTTAACACCATTTTATGTTCCAAACCAAATTCCTTGGTTTGGGGTTATAGTTATGGAAAATTCTAAAGCATTCTCGAAGTATGAAAAAATTATGCTCCCTCATCTCACATTTGTGGTAGACCCTACCATAAATTTAATAAGTGGATCCCACTATGAATGTGAGAGGAGGGAGCATCAATCTCCGAGAGTACCTAAAAATTTGTCGTTAATTAGACACCCAATTATTGGATTAGCCTTTTTCTAATTATTCAAATTTTTTTGAATTTTATTACGTTTGGTCTCTGTCATACTCACACACTTTATCAGGGCAAGCACGCTCAAACATATTAGTAAGGAAAATATTTATTTCAAACCATTTTTCAAATTGAAATTCAAATCTATTCTCATGAAAAGTAACGTACAAAAGCAACCAACAACTTATTCTATTTATTGATCATTTACACGTTAACACATTGAAAAATGCTAATATTACTATAATGTGGCATTTGGTACGGGGTAATATTTTAGAATTCTCAGGAATGTTTAAAAATTACCATATTTGGTTGCAAATCACACTAGGGAATTAGATGTCATGAGAATCTGGAATCCCCCTTTAATCCCCTTTCAGTAAGAATGTGGATTTCCTTTAAAACAGGTGGGTATCCAGATTCCTAAACTTAAGAAAATTGTATTTTTTATAAATTGACAATTTTAATCATTTTTCCTTATCATTTAAGCAATTAAGATCAAATATAAAATAAATCATCAATATCTTTTCTTTTGTCTTTATCTCTTCCCGCCAAAATAACATTATCTCTTCCTGCCAAAACAACATAAACAGGATAGGCTGTTGATATATTCATTAACAAAGTTCTATTTAGGTTTCAAGTGTGAAAAAAAAAAGAAAAAAAAAAAAGAAAAAGAAAAAAAAGAAGAAGTTTGAAGGGGACCCTCCATTGTTGCCAGGTATTCATTTTTATTGTTGTGTGTGTGTCACTCAACAAATTATAAATGGATCTATTTTCATGGAAATTTGTTAATGTATCTATTTGTATCTCAAATCTTGGTTTTGTTTAGTTGCTAGAAATATAGATCTGGATTGGTGGCTTCATCTAGTTTTTTGTTTTTAGATTAATGGCTTTGTTTCTAAAATTTTAATAATTTGTATCCTATTTGGTGCTTTTGATGTTTGTTATGGTTCCCAAACACAAATACCCAATCAAGGTGTTAGCTCAAAGAATCTAAATAAGAAGAGGCCAAGATCCAATGATGAACTAACTGAGACCTTAATGGAGACAATGAAGACTTTGGAAAGAAGTATGAAGAAACTAATGGACATATGGC
Organism: Quercus tomentella; assembly: GCA_028535165.1. Taxonomy (NCBI): domain Eukaryota; kingdom Viridiplantae; phylum Streptophyta; class Magnoliopsida; order Fagales; family Fagaceae; genus Quercus; species Quercus tomentella. Next base: position 26,692,691 of record JAPQVY010000111.1, on the reverse strand, counting down.
CACCATTGCATCTAGCTTCAAGATTGAGTTAGAGGAAGCTGAGAGAAGAATGAAAGTATTCAATGAGCTATTGAAAATTGAAGGACTTTCTATATTAGATAGAATCAAAGCTGGAGAATTGCTTATGGCTGATACACGTAAATGTGATTATTTTTACTCATTGCCCGAGAACGTTAGGTATGACTATGTTATTCAAGTGCTTACTGATGCAGGGGTTAATACATTATATATGTAATAGATTGCATTTGTTGATGAACTACTTTTATTTCTCTAGCTACTTCTATGGTCTTATAGGCCTAAACATTGTCAGATTGTTTTGTTATGGATTAAGCTCTTTTATAAATTATTATTAAGAATAAAGCATTTGAGAATTTAAATAGTTATTTTTGTATTGTACTTGTCGTTTTGAATGTTAGACTATAGTTTTAATGAATTTGACATAATTTATAGTTTGTTTTTTTTTTTTCATTATTTATTTAGAGGAAGATTTTTTTTTTTTATAATTTTTAAAAAGAGACTTATATTGGATTTACCAATCTAAAGATAGAATGAAAAAAAAAAAAAAATTCAGTTAAGATTCTTAGGAATATTCCTAGGAATCTTATTAGATTTCCAATTAAACTAAACATAGGAATAGTTACATTTTTAGGCATCCAGATTGCAAGGCATCACATTCCTAGTAATCTGGATGCTAGGAACAATGTGGATTCCCTAGTACCAAACGCCATCTAAAATGCTTAGAAACTGAAATGTCAACAAATGTGATTTATTTCATATTAACAACATAATAAATAAATTTCTTTATTATAATTTTTTATAAAAATGAGATTAATTGTTTTAGCCTTAGGTAGCCTATGTCGTCACACACTAGCATGCACAATGTTGGTGGCTACAAATGTCGTCTTTGCCTAAGGAGTAAAACAACATGAGAAGAGTCTCAGGAAAAAAAAAAAAAGAGGACAAATTACAACTTACCCACTTGTGGTTTGGCCGAAATTTAAGTTGACTATCTGTGATTTGAAATTTGACACTTTACCCATTTGAGATTTGATCAAAATTTAAGTTGCCTATCTGTGGTTTGAAATCTTATAATGCAAGTGTTCCGCTAGATTCCTTTTTATCTTATTCGATCTTGTATTTTTATGTTTTTTTTGTGTTTTTGGAGGAGAGAGACAATAAAAGTGGAGCAAAATTACATATTTAGCCCTATTTTTAACAGGGGTGGGTTACGGAATTCTAACTGAGCTAACTTCGGATGGGTAAAGTATCAGACAACTTAAATTTTGTCCAAACTACAAGTGGTTAAGTTGTAATTTGCAAAAAAAAGAAAAAGAAAGAAAAAAGAACGACATCAGAAGAGTGCGGAACAAGGAAATAAGCCAAATCCTTGAATTTTTCTAGTAAGACATTTTTTTAGACTGGCAGTAACTTTTTTTTTTTTTTTTTGGGGGGGGGGGGGGGGGGGTTTATAGACTGGCAGTATCTGATACCATGTTTAAGTTTCTTATTTACATTTATATTTTTTTTTCATGAATACATATAGTTGGTTACTAAAGTATATGTGTTGAGTGCTTTTAGTTATTGGTGTTTCAAATAAGTGTTTTAAGACTCTAAAGTTTAAGAAATGAGGACTTTTAATCTTTCCATCCACTTCTGTTAATTTTCTTGTCTATAAATCTAACATAATAATGACAACTTATGGACAATTGAAGATGCAAAGCTTTAGCTATGTCCCTTGTATGGAATTCATTTAGGCACACTCACAAAAATCATGCTTTGGCACAAAGGGTTAGGTCTCTTAAGAACATATCTATTAGGTCTAATGATTACACCAAGTATAACTTGAACCCAATAACTTCTTGTTGAATTCATATTTTGAAAATATAACCGTTGAATTACATGTTTTATATATACTTAACATGCATGCCAATTTTCATGTTAGTCAGTGTAATTTACTATTTGACCCATAAACTCATCTTTTATACATTATTTAAAATTACAAAAACTTGAATTTAAAGAATGAGGAAATTACAGTAAACCACCTTTGATTAAACCCGTTTTTACTTTGCTTACCCATGGTTCATAACTTAACACTTTGCCTACCTGAGGTAACTTCCGTTAGGGATCTGTTACCCACCTCTCCCTTTGCCGTTAGAAAAACATATTTTTAGGGAAAAACAAACATAACAAAAATAAAAAAGTTAGGGTTTTTGATTGCTTAAGAACTTCTATGAGAACAAAGTGAAGGAATAGCACACTAATCAAATATGCTATAGTTCTAAAGTTCTAAAAAAACATACAAAAATAAGAGAAATAAAGATCAAATATGCTATAGTTCTAAAGTTATAAAAAAAGATAATTCATTATTCAAAAAATAAAAAAGATAATCCAAAAACCCAGCCAGTTTTAAAAACCATTGTTATTAATTCCATTTCGGACCCCATTTCGGTTTGTCTAATGGAACGGAATATTTCGGTACCGGCCTATTTCGGCGTACCATTTCAGGGTGTTTCGGGATTCCTAAATATATATAAATATATATATATATATATTTATATGTATGTATGTATGTATATGAGCACACACATATACAACCTATTATTTACAATTTATTGTGTAAGTATTGTGAAAATGTTATCAATATAACATTTTTCTAATAATAATATATATTTTTAAAAATAAATTAATATTAATATAAAGTTATAAACCATTGTACACAATGAGGAAAATAAAAATAATACCTTTGACATTTGCTTTTGGGGCTCAAAAAAAAAAAAAAGACATTTGCTTTTGAGTTTTTTAACTTTTTTTGTCATTTCCAAAGTCACTCGCATGATGGGCTCAAAAAAATTGAAATTTGAAATCAATAAAAGACTCTAGAAGACACCAGACACTCAAGACAATAGAAAATAAAAGAGCAAAAGACCAGTCCCACTAACTAGTGAATACAAAACAGATAAGAAGAAGATAAAGAAGAAGAAGAAGATGAAGAAGTGGGTTGGGACGCTGGGTTCATTCAGCCAAATGGTAGGCCGGCGTCGTTTGGACCTTTACTGTTTTTTTTTTAATTTTTAATTTTTAATTTTTTTTATTTTTATTTTTAATTTTTAATTTTAATAACAGGCTAAATCTTGTACCAACCGGAATTTACATCTCGCTCGGAATGATCGGAATGGCCCGAAACGGCCCGAAATCTGACCCGAGGTGGAACGTGGGGTATTCTGGTACCGGTACGAAAAATTTCGGCCATTTCGGCTGGAACAGAACGGTATCAATAACAATGTTAAAAACTACCAAATGACAATCAATTCATTTTCAGACCATCAAATAGTCACGTTAGCTGAGAGAGACTGATAAGATTCTCTCCAAATTCCAGAGAGAGAGAATCAGATCCACCACTAATCTCTAATCTTTGATCTCCCAACTCCTATCTCTGCTGATCTCCCAAATTCAATCTTTGCCGATCTTGAACTCTGATCTCCCAAATTAGATCTCCGACTCTAATCTCCGCTGATCTCTGTGGTTGTCGATTTGTGTTGCCAAGCTTGCCCTTTGGTGAAGTTGACTTATTCTCCTTAACAACCAAAGCCACAACCCATAAATCCACTCGTTTCTTCTAAGATTGAGTCCCAAATGATATGTTATTAACTGGGTAATTTGTGGGTTATAAGCGATTTAGATACTTGATGTTTTGGATTTGATGATTCAAGTGTTTTGCTATTGTGTTTGGGATTCAGAGTGAGTTTGAAGTTGGAATTGGGGGTGGGTTTGCTACTGTGGTTAGGATTCAAAGTGGGTTTGAAGTTGGAATTGGGGGGTGGGTTTGAGGTTGGAAGGTTCCTTCCCTTTCCTTAATTGGTGGTGTTTGGTTATGCAGAAAAGGACTCAGAATTAGGAGAGGCATAAGCAGCACCTAGGGTCGCCACCATGCCACCAAACCCATGGCTGATCTACCACAATCCAAACCCACGGCTGGATTTCTCTTTACCTCATTCTTCGGTTGTTGATTGCTTATCTCTATTTCACTCTCTTTTGTTAATAACGTTGCTAGTTGTTTTGAGATTGTTGGTCTTCTTGTAAAAATTGGTTCACAATTTTGAGTTGTTATGAGATTGTTAATATTGATATAGATTAAAAGTGATTTCATTAAGCCCTTTAATTTGTGTGCTATTCCTTCACCTTGTTCTCATAGAAGTTCTTAAGCAATCAAAAACCCTAACTTTTTTATTTTTGTTATGTTTGTTTTTCCCTAAAGCTATGTTTTTCTAACGGCAAAGGAAAAGGTGGGAAACAGAGCCCTAACGGAAGTTACCTTAGGTGGGCAAAGTGTTAAGTTTTGAACCACGGGTAGGCATAGTGAAAACGGGTCTAGCTACAGGTAGGTTTACTGTAATTTCCCCTTAAACAATTGATTGATGATATGACTATTTGTAAGGTTGGATTTAATCAACCATCTTGTTGGCTTTATTTAGTACCAAATTTGCTTGTAATTTAGCAATTAGTAACCCTGTGTTTAGGTGGGAATCATGTAAGGGTAGTGTGTGAGAGAGTGTGAAGAAATGCTCAAGATTGTGCAGTGAAGTAGGGACTCACGGCTGGATCTTGCGGGTGGCTCGCGGCTTGCAAGCCGCCAGAAGATGCACACGAGTGAAGCATGCAGAAAAGCTGAACCGTCATGCCAGCTGTAGCATTACAGGAAAAAAAGTCAAGACTGGCCATTCAGTTAGCTCGCGGCTTGAACTCACGACTCAGTCAAGTCGCAAGGCCAAGTCACCAATCCACTCTGTTATGGAAAAATTGATTCTTCGCATTCCTTTCTCACTCCAGTATAAATACACCTTATACCCACGAAATATTGAAAGCTTCCAGAGAGAATTTTGAGAGAGAAACCCTAGAGAAAAACAAGATTGACTCATCCACAATCTTTACATAGTGACTCTTCAAATTCCTCAACTCTCACCCTCTCCATTGTTACATCCTTGAGAGGTTCTTTAACCAAATCCTTTTCTCACCATACCCATATTTGTGAGAAGGCTATTAGGTACTTTGGGAAGCAGTTCGGAAGGAACCAATTCATATTGGTTGATGCTATGGGTTATAGTGGAATTCGGTAAGCTAAAGAAGAAATAGGTTCGACGTAACCTCGTTGGAGTAGGAGCTTAGAGGGCTTAGATACACTGGGTAGATTAGGCTTGGAGGGTCTTCTGCTGTTTATGTATCCTAGCTACATTCTTTAGTGGATTATTTACGCTTGGAGGGCGGCGGAGAGGTTTTACGCCGAGGGCTTTGGTTTCCTCTTCGATAACACATCGTTGTGTTGTCCTTGTGTTTGAATCTCTCTTCCCTTATCTTTGCCATTTAATTTCTGCTGTGGATGTGATTTTATTTGGTTTAGATTGTTTATCAATTCTGTTATATGCTTATGTTCATATTCCGCACATTAATTGTTTGATAATAAGCTTGAATTGATATTTTGGATATTGGGGGTCCAAACGTTCATAGTGTTTTATACACATTTTAAACATTCACTATTGATCTTTGATTATCTTTAAATTTTGTAAACATGAAAAATATATGAAGATAATATAATCCAGAAGTAGATTTATCAAAATTGACCTCTAATTAAAAAATATTTGGTGTTGTAACATTACTTAATATTGGGTCCAAATTACACCTGGTGTAACTCTACTTGTTATTGAATTCATATTTTAAAAGTTTCACTGTTGGATTATATATTCTATATGTTCTTAACATGCATACCAATATTCATGTCAATCAGTTGTTATTTACTATTTAATATATAAACTCATATTTTATTCATCATTTTAAACTACAAAAACTTAAATTTTAATAATTGATTGATGACATGACTATTGATATTTGATTATCTTGAAATTTTGCAAACATGAAGAATGTATGAAGATAATGTAAGAAGATAATGTAAACCAAACGTGGATTTGTTAAAATTCACATTCAATTAAAAAATATTGAGTAGTTTAATATTGTTTTAAATTACACAAAGTATAACACTAAATAAGGTTAGGTTTAAGTTACTGGTGTAATTCTAAATAATATTATATCACCCAATACAGAGGTGGAGCTAGGGGCATTCCCCCTAGCTTTTCCAATTTTCCATTAGAGTAGTGAAAAATTTAGAATTTATACAAAAAATGACTTACTGCTCCCTCTCAAATTTCAGAATTTGGTCCTTCAAAATCTAAAATTTAGAGGTTACACATGCATAATTGCCCCTCAAAATTTTCAAGTAGTTTAGAAAAATCCAACAAATTTAATTAGTGCAGAAAAACCCATAATTTTAAATTACTACAAAGATATAGCCCATTTCGTAGCCCATGGCCTTCCAAGTACCAAAAAAAAAAAAAAACCCAAAATTTCCATTTTAATACATCCCAAATCACCAGATCAATCCTTCAAATATATCAACATATCTTTTCTTTTTCAAAGACCCAAAACTCTTTGAGGAAAAAAAAAAAAAAAAAATCTAACCCATCACGCTGCCAGTTGCCTTGCCATGAATTTGTGGTCGTCCATTGACTCTAGCTCCTTTAAAAGCACCACAAGTATCTCTCCCTCTCTCTATTTCTATCTTTTTGTTTAACCCGTGAAGGCTATGAACTGGCCAAAATGGGAAATTAACCATGATTTCCCAACTATTTAGTTAGTAGGCCCGGTTCTCAAACTATATTATTTACTAACATCTTGAGTCTCAAAGACTCGATTTTGGGCCTATAAATCGAGTCTTTGAGGCTTAGTTTTCATGTTTTGATCAAATCTGATCTAGCCTGAGGTCTACCTGGAAATCGAGTCTCTAAGACTCGATTTCCCACGTGGCGATCTAGCTGTGATGTGGTTGAACCATGTGGAAGAACGGGAAACCGAGTCTCAAAGACTCGGTTTCAAATAGGGGTTATTTCAAAATTAACGCCTCACTCACATTCTCACACAGACCAATCTCCATTCTCACTTACCCTCTCTCTCACACAGACCAGTCTCACGCTCTCACTCACCCTCTCACTCCCACACTTCAGCACCTTTCTCACTCACCCTCTCCACTCTCACTCACCTTCTTCTCTCACTCAGTCTATTTCACATTCATCACCTTCGCCGAAAGATTTGTTAAAGCCACAGCGAGGTGTACAGAGCTTTGATAAAGTCTCCACTCTCACTCACAAAGCTTTGAGTTCCTTCAGTCTACACAGTCTCTCAAAACTAAAAAAAAAGGTGAGTCGCTTCAAAGTGTGTTTCACCGTTTGGTTGTCGAGAAACAGTGGGAAAAATCAAAGAAACTTTGGTTTCAATTCATTTTTTTTTCCTATTTTGGTTTCTGTTTTGAATTTCTAATAGAACTGTTAAAAAATATCAAAGCTTTATTGTTTTTTGAGATCGGATTATGTTTCTGGGTTTGTTTATATTTGCTGTGGAATCAGATAATGTTTCTTGGTTTGTTTATATTTGATGAGGTGCAAATGTTTATCCACTGTGCTCAGATTTTTCTTATTGTGTGGAGAAACTCTCAGGACATTTCCCCTTGATCATAGCCTAGGCAGTACAGCAGTGGGGTGCTTGTAGGTTCAAAAGTTATTTAAAGAAAATCTCTGGAAGATTTAGCCTAGATTCCAGATTTTTTTATGAATTTTCAAGTTGTTTGAAAATTTTTGAACATTTTTAGAATGCCATGTTTTTGATGCCATGGACATGGATATTATGCAATATCTATTATAGAACTGATAATATGAACTATTAATTAAAAGGATTGAAATCATGATAACCAAGTTGTCTTTTGATGCAACAGAAGTGAAGGCAAAAGGGGGGAAGGGAGTTAAGAAACTTGGGATTCCTAGACAGGGCATGTTATAGATATTGATTGAGGGAGGATTTCTCATTTCTGTTCATAACCCTTGTCCATTTGCACATAGGGTTATGAATGACATACATTGAGTGGTGGAATTGAGGCATATGTATCATATGGATATCCTTTTGGTAATTATTTTAGATGGGTCTTTATTGTCACTCACATAGTTTGCCATGTGTATTAACATAGCATAAATAGTCATATTAGCCTGGTACAAGCCATAGTAGTTGTGCTGATTTTATGATGCTGTGATTGGATTGTGGCAAATGGTATTGATATGTAGGCTGTAATCTTGAGGCTTCTTTTAGGGTTATGGGACAATGATAGTCTTGCAGTTGTACTTATATATATAAAAAAGGGTCTTGCAGTTACATCAATGGGTTACTGGTAGGGTGTTGCTGTTGTGGTTTGGTGGTTAAATTGTGGGGAGGAGACTTCTTCCCAGTGATTTGTGTTGGTGGTGGCATTGATTATTAAGATTAACTCGAGAAGTCCATTTTTTAATCAATTTTATAAAATTAATCCTTTCCTTTAATTTCTTTGATGTCTTGTAAATAGTAATTGTGTGGTGGCTGCCTCCATTAGGTATTGATGGTAGTGTTGTTGGTTCTATATTAATGAAACTAGGGGGCAATTATAAATGGCTTTTTTTTACAAAAACAATTTTTTTTTTTTTTAATAAGTAAGTGCAATTCATTAAAGTAATAAAAACGTATACAGGAAGTATATAGTGAGAAAAAGAAAAGAAAAATGAAAGCAAAGAACATGGAATGAAAGAGCAAGGCCATTATATCAACGGCAGGTGCTTAGAGAATCTAGGAACTCAATCAATTTTTTTTTTTTAATATAAAATTGTTTTTATTGTTCTTAACAAAAACAATTTCAAACACTTAAATTGGGTTTTCTTAAACAACATGCACCTTTTAATTCTTAGGTATTGCTAGAATTTTCCCCCTCTTTTTTGCGTAGAATGACTCGGCAGGAGGTGTGTAGGCAGTGGTCGTATTTGTATCATGCTGGGCGCCAATTTCATCGTCTGCATCACCTTCATCATGGTACTCCATATTTTCCTTTTCAAAATTGAGAACGAGTTCATGGTCATCCACATCCCTATCAAAGTTGCCTCGCTCAATCCTCTCTTCGTACTCATCCATATCATCAAGATTTTCACCATTATTCACAGCATGATCTTCATCTTCATCTTCCTCCCCTAAATGTGTCTCTTGAGGTTGGAGTGTTTCACCAGTATTAGCGGCATGATCTTGAGATGGGAGCGTATAACTTCCCATTGTATAGCCTCCCATTGTAGTGCATCCATCATCTAGGGCTGTAAATTATAAAGATGTAGTTGTTTGTTGCACCTCCTCAGTATCAGCTTCTGCAAGCGGCTATGAACTTGCGTACAACTTAGCAGCATTTACTTGGGGCATTTTATGGATCCTATTAAACATGATCTTTACATGTTTGTCTTCTTTGATCGCCATATACCCGTAATTTATCCGTTCATGAAGGACTTCTCGTGAGTAACGATAAATAATCTCTATGTCATAACAAGCAGAGTTCAAATTCAATTCTTCTATTATTTTATTCTTCAAATTATTTAACGTCTTCAACTTACGGCGTATCATCATGTAGTAGCATTCGATACCCGGCCCTCTAAATGGGAATCTGTCAATCTCTCTAGGATTGACAAGGGGTCCACCGTAGTATACATTTATATCAATATTCTTCAGAGATTGTGAATCTATTAGAGTCAAGTGTAATATGTTAGTGACATATTTTATCTCTTTCATTTAACAGTGACAGCAAAACCTTTTCTATTTACTCAAAGTTCAAAAATTACAACTTGTCACCCCACTTTTGCATATACTCACCCCACATCACATACAAACACACTCAATCATTATCATTTCGTAATCAAACAAATAAAAAAAACTAAAGACAATAAACACCCCCATTACAAAATTTCAACTCATTCTAACAAAAAAATAAAGAAAAATATTAAACTCAACAAAAAAAATAGTCATGATAAAAAGCCTAACAATACATATATCTACAATATTTTTTACTTTTTATAAAAGCCTAACAAATATATACACTAACTTGTTAAATCATATGCATATACAAACCCCACATTTGCATATACTCACCCTATCACATACAAACACACTAACTTGTTAAATCATATGCATATACAAACCCCACATTTGCATATACTCACCCTAGCACATACACACACTCAATCATTATCATTTGTTCCTAAAATAAAAAAATAAAAATTCATTAATCATACTAAAAAAAAAAAACACACACACACACAGACACACAACTCACCCCATTACAAACCTTCAAATCATTCTATCAAAAATATAAAGAAGAATATCAAACCAAACAAAAAAAAAAAAAATAGTCATGATATACATACCCATAAAAAAACCTAACAATGCATATATATGTAACTAACAACTAAAGAGAGTGAGAAACCTTACCTGACATGAGGATGTGAAAATATGGAGGGTGAGTTTGATTTGAGGTTTTGAAATGAGGTGAGTTTTGTATGAGAGTGAGAGAGAGAGAAAGTGAGAGAGGAAGAGAGAGCTACTGGGTTTTTTGGAGGAAAAAACGGAGAGACCCCAGACCCATATTTTGAGGACTAAAGTTTAGTAGCTGCCCTAACCACATGGCAGCCTGTGGACCATAGATTGAAAATCGAGTCTCTAAGATTCGATTTCCATGTGGAAAAAGAGCCAGCTCAGACTTCGTCAGAACATGAAAACTGAGCCTAAAAGACTCGGTTTATAAGCCCAAAATCGAGCCTCTTAGGCTCGAGATGTTAGTCTGTAATATAGTTTGAAAACGTGGCCTATTAATTATAATGTTTGAAAATCAGGGTTAATTTCTCATTTTGGCTCTATGAACACCAAGTAATGTAAAGCAAAGACACTATTTGTGATATACTGCTTTTGTTATACTGTGTGCTGTACAGTTGTATTGCTGTACTTCAGCAATTAAATTTTAAAGGATTAAACTTATCTGAGTTTTTTTTTGGTGGGTCCGCCGATTTCAAATATAACTTGTGGCTGTGATTTTTTTACCTATTTGTTTATAGCTTTTATATAATATATTAATAATAATATTACTGTGTTGGCGTGTTGTTGATTTTGCTTGTGAGTGAATGTATGTGTTATTGGAATTTTTTTTTTTTTGAGAGGATGTATTATTGAAACTTGATACATGAAAAGTGAATGTTATGTAAGAATCCTATATAATATTAATAGTGTTGTGTAGTTTATTAGTAGTGTAGACTTGATTGTTCATACATTTTTTTTTTCTTTTTAAACTGACTGAATAACTAATTCATAAAATTTAATATTAATGTTTCAAAATATGAGTGATTTATGGGAAAAATGTTCACAATTTATGTATATTTTAAGGAAAGAAAATGTTTAGTATAATGAAGAATGTAGGGCACAATTTTGTTGAGTTAAAATTTATTTATGAAATAATTTTTTTTTTACTTAACAATTTCATTATATTTATTATTTAGTTGCCCCCCTGAACAAATTTCTTGGTTCCGCCACTGACCCAATAACTTGTTATTGAATTCATATTTTAATAATCCCATTGTTGAAGTACATATTCTATATTTGCTTAACATGCATGCCTATTTTCATGCCAATCGAATTTTATTTTTCATGCGATCCATAAACTCATCTTTTATGAATTATTTTAAACTATAAAAACTTGAATATAAACAATTAATTGATAATATGACTATTGATCTCTGATCACCTTGAAATTTTGCAAGCATGGAGAGTATATGAATATAGTGTAATCCAATGGTAGGTTTGCCAAATTGGCATCCAATAATAAGTTATTAAGTGGTGTAATATATATAGGGTAAAATACAATTTTGGTCCCTTAACTATAACAAAAATTTGTTTTTTGTCCCTAAACTTTACCTAAAATAATATAACCCATTTCCCCACTACTGCCACCACCTTCAACCTTCACTGGTACCAGCTGCCAATGTCATCAACATCTCCAGTCACGGTAAAACTTCCTATTTAATTAAATTTAACCAATCCCCATTGTCACTCTCAAACCCACCAACCACCATAGCTGAAACCCATGTTTCAAACCCACTCCTCATTCTTATTTCCATTTCTCTTCCTAGTCTCCCGAATTACTTTTCTGATTTTGCTCTTTCATTTTCTTTTTATTTTCATTTCCATTCTCTTTTATTTCCCACTTTTATACTATGACCAAACCCACTCTGTGTTAGTTCTCTTTGATTTGTTTTGTTGTCTTTGGTTGATTCAATGATTCGATTTCTTTTTGGTGTTTAGTTATTAGGATTTGATGGTATTGGCTTGAGTTTGAAACATGGGTTTCACCTATGGTGGTTGCTGGGTTTGAAAGGAACGGTAGGGATTGGGTTGGATTTAATTACATAAGTGGTTTGGTCGTGATCGGCGATGTTGATTGTGTCGGTCCGTCGGAGGATGGTGCCAGTGAAGGTTGATGGTGGGGTGGAGGTGGCCATTAGGAGGTGTTGGGTTATTTTATTTTAGGTAATAGAAATAATAAAAGTCAAATTTAATTAAATAGGTATACATGTGGCAGGTGTTCATTGATAAAAGTATAGAGTGCAGTATAAAAAATAAAACGCTCTTTGAACAATCGTCATAAATCTAAACAAGTCTATCTAAACAATATTGGCCAAAATGGGCATTTGCCCCTTTCGCTTAAAACAAGTAGCAAAATGTCCCTGTTCTGAAACTATTCAGCCATATGCTTTTGTTTTAAACTCGATTTTTAGAGAATCGAGTTATAGGCAAAAAACTTTAAAATATATATATATATATATATACACGGAACTCGAGTTCCATGTAACATTTTGCAAGTAACTCGATTTTTATTAAATTGAGTTTCAAAACAGGGGTATTTTGCTAGATAATTTCAGAACAGGAGCATTTTGTTATTTGTTTTGGACGAAAGAGGTAAATACCTATTTTGGCCAAACAATATTTATCATAGATTCCAAACATGCGTATCTAAACAACTGTCATAAAATCTAGATATCTACCAAATATCTACCTTTCAAACCCACCGTAGTGGTTGACTCCTGAGCCAACGCCGATTGGATCAATCCTGCAGCACCCGATATTTATTTTAACATGTTTTCCGCGAGCACCTGATATTTAAATATGCTATTTTTTTTGTTCTTCTTCGTCGTCTTCTTCTTCTTTCTTTCTTCGTTGTATTTTTTTTTTTTTCAAATTGCGTTGGATTGGTTGGTTTCATTCACTCATTTTATGAATCATCATTCTGTAGTGTCTCTCTATCATGTCTCAATCATATAATTGACATTTCATCTTTTTTGCTTTTGCTTGAAAATTGACATTTCATCTTACTATTATGTAAAAAAACAATGCAGTACAAATCCACCATTTCGTGAACGATGGTTCTTTTTTTCTTTTTTTGAAGTCCATAAACATTGCGCATTATTTTTAATGATTAATAGAAAAAGAGAGTAGAGGAATAATTTAACTACTATTGAATTTGTAATTTCCTTTTAGAGCTTGTTGAACATGTATTCTTTTATATATGTTTTATACCTTATCCCCTTTGCTTCACTCTGTTTAAGTGAACGATTAACCACTTTTTCCAATTTGTTCCAGACCCAGCATAATTTTTTTCTTCTTATATTAAGTAAGAGAGGAAGACAAAGAATAATTCCCAGAGTTTTATTTGGGAACGGATCTCTAAAATTATTTTTGTAAATGATTGTGGATTGATTTGAATAAAAGTTTTCCAAATTTTTGTCCACGATGAGATGTAGACGTTCTGCCGTATTGGCATGATTGCATGAATATGATGACCCACAAAGGAAAAAAACAAAAAAAAAATACGCCATCGAAGTGTGACAATTGACAAATTCCTACCATTCAGAACTACCTCTACCAGGGTGGTTCCTAAGTCAACTGCGAATATATCTACAACACGTCTTTCATGAGAACCCGAAATACATGGCTTTGAGTTTCCTAAATGAATTTAGCCTCCAATGACAAATGATAAGGGTAATTTTGTAATTAACCTATGACGAAACAAAAGGCGACCGACATAACAAGGTTGTCAACTTCACTCATGAGAACAACCTTGTTGTAAAGTCTACAACTCCACCCCATACCTGACGGCTGCATCTTGGGCACAGTAAGCTGAAGATAATAAGCTGGAGACAGTGAGCTGGAGACAGTGAGCTGAAGACAGTGAGCTGAAGATAGTAAGATGGAGATAGTGAGCTGAAGACAGTGAGCTAAAGACAGTAAGCTGAAGATAGTAAGCTGGAGACAGTGAGCTGAAGACAGTAAGCTGAAGACAGTAAGCTGAAGAGAATAAGCTGAAGGGGATATATGAATCTCTGATGACCCTAACGAGGGAGTAGGCGAAGCTGATGACCCCGACGAGGGAGTAGGCGAAGCTGACGACCCCGACGAGGGAGTAGGCGAAGCTGACGACCCTGACGAGGTAGTAGACGAAGCTGATGACCCTGATGTGGCCTTGCTTGGTCTCCACGCATGCGTGTATAAGGAACTATCTTGCGCCCCACGTTTACCTCTAATCAAGAAGACTCCTCTAAGGAAAGGATTCCAAAAGATACACGGATTAAAGAGGTTCTCTCCTATAAGGAAAGAACTTCTAGATCAAGGCATGGATTTCGGCCCTACACAACTATAAAAACCCCAAAACCCTCACAAACGAAGGTACGCATAATTGACCCCGCTCTAGCACTTTAGAGTTGTAAACAAGAGATTTCTCTAACTTGACCATCGGAGGGTATTTGGCCGGTACCATACTGGTACTCCTCTTAAGGTCTTTAGCTTTTGCGTTGTGCCGGTTCTTGTCAGGAGCACGTAAGGACCATGTGGCTTACTAACGATTTTTCGGCATCATCAGTTGGTGTCGTCTGTGGGGACGAAGTGCACTTTAGCCTATCGCTTCCCAAACAAAGAGTTGCATGGTACTTACTCGCTCGATGGCAATTACCAACAACGTTCAGGGAGATGAGCCGTGACCCACTGCCCTGGAGAGGCAGGTCCAAACCCTTATGGCAGCAGTGGAACGTCTCACCAAACAGAATCAGGACCTTGAAGAATAGCTACGGCAGAAGAATGCCGCTATGGGTACCCAAGAGGAAAATCAAGAAGGTACTAGTGCCGAGCGAAGAGACTAAGAGGGGCCGGAAGGTAGTAATGTCTCAAGTAGACCAAAGCGACAAGATATGAACCGTCCATCCGTCACTGATATGGCTCCACGCCACATTGTCGCGGAGATGCAGGCGATGAAGGAACAGATGGACGTCATGATGAACGCCCTCAAAGGACGGGTGTCTAGCGATCTTGATGATCTGGTCCACCGAACCGACTTGCCGTTCACCGCGTCCGTCAACTCTTTCCCCCTTCCGCCAGAGTTCCGTATGCCGCATGTGGAAAACTACGACGGAAACAAAGACCCTCTAGATCATTTGTAGTCCTTCAAGACCCTGATGTACCTTCAAGGGGTACCCGACGAGATCATGTGCAGAGCTTTCCCCACCACGCTGAAAGGTCCTACAAGGATATGGTTTAGCAGGCTAACGCTTAACTCCATCAGTACTTTCAAGGAGCTAAGAGCCCAGTTTGCTTCGCACTTCATTGGGGGACACAGGTATAACAAGTCTACAGCATGCTTGATAAGCATCAAGCAGCATGAATGCT